>OW240915.1:255363844-255401234 GCA_933207985.1 Pelobates cultripes | reverse complement strand
CCCCCTCCCAAGGGGCGCCCTAGGCGGCTGCCTAGTCCGCCTTACAGGTAGCGCCGGCCCTGCTCACGCTGATGGGCCCCGTAACTTTAGGGGCCTGGTCAACGCTGTGGCCGTGGTATAGCGCAACCGGGCCCCTTTAAAAGAATGCAGCTGCAGCGCAAGTGCTGCTTGGAGGAAGTGGTCACTTCCTCCCAGCTCACTCTGCGCGGGAGGAGCGCACGCACGGCAATGAAAAGGGAGAGCCAGCCAACTCCCAGTCCCATCAGCCCCAGCCACCCTCCTGCAAAGACAAGGTAAGAGACAGGAGGGTGGCTGGAAAATGAGCTGTGTGTGTGTGTGTATGGGAATGTATGTCTGCATGTATGCAGGGCCGTCTTTAGCGCGGGGCAAACGGGGCAGCTACCCCGGGCCCAGTTGCTCCTGGGGGGCCCCAGAGCAGCTGCCCCGTGGGCCCCGTGATTTCAGCAGCCCCCATGTACCCAGCGGCCGACGGTGCAGCCGCACCGGCCCGCCAACTAAGGAGGCCCCCGGGTGGCCCATGCACTAAGGGCCACCCTGTGGGCATGTGGCAGAAAGGGCCCGGTCGGGCGCTGTGACGCTTAAACAGCTCGACCGGGCCCCTTCCTGTACCGGCTGGGAGGAAGTGAGTACCGCGTGTCACTTCCTCCCACCGGAGATAGCCACGCGGGAGGAGGAAGGCAGGGAGGAGGGGAGTTCCAGAGAAGAACTCCCATCTGCCTCTGCCTGCCACTGGACCCCAGGGAAACCACCCTCCATAAAAAGGTAAGAACCTGGAGGGTGGCTAAATGTGTGTCTGTATGTGTGTGTGTTAGTATGTCTGTGTGTGTTAGTATGTCTGTGTTTGTGTGTTAGTATGTCTGTGTTTGTGTGTTAGTTTGTCTGTGTGTGTGTGTTTGTTAGTATGTCTGTGTGTGTGTGTGTGTGTTAGTATGTCTGTGTGTGTGTTAGTATGCGTGTGTGTGTTAGTATGCCTGTGTGTGTTAGTATGCGTGTGTGTGTTAGTATGCCTGTTTGTGTTAGTATGCCTGTGTGTGTGTGTTAGTATGTCTGTGTGTGTGTGTGTTTTAGTATGTGTGTGTGTGTTAGTGTGTTAGTATGTGTTTGTGTGTTAGTATGTGTGTGTGTTAGTATGTCTGTGTCAGTATGTTTGTTTGTGTATGTATGTCAGTATGTCTGTGTGTGTCTATGACACACATACTGACATACACACACAGACACACTGACATACACACACACAGACATACACACATACTCACACACAGACATACACACATACTGACATACACACACACAGACATACACACACAAACATACTGACATACACACACAGACACACTAACACACACAGACATACTAACACACACAGACATACTGACATACACACAGACATACTGACATACACACACAGACATACTAACACACCACACAGACATACTAACACACACAGACATACTGACATACACACACAGACATACTGGCATACACACACAGACATACTGACATACACACACACACAGACATACTAACACACCACACAGACATACTAACACACACAGACGTACTGTGTGTATGTCTGTGTGTTTGTATGTCAGTATGTCTGTGTGTGTATGTCAGTATGTCTCACTGTGTTCCAGTGTGTATGTGTGTATGTCAGTATGTCTGTGTATGTCAATACGCCTGTCAGTGTATGTGTCTGTGTGTGTCTGTGTCAATATATCTGTCAGTGTATGTGTCTGTGAGTATGTATGTGTCTGCGTGAGTATCAGTATGTCTGAATGTGTGTCAATGTTTGCCAGTATATATTTTTGTGTCAGTGTATGTGTGTGTCAGTATGTATCTGCGAATGTTTTAATGTGTCTGTGTGTGTCTCAGTATGTCTGTCAGTGTGATTGCGGGTTGGGCGGAATGGGGAGGGAGGGTGCAGTGACCTGGCCCAGGGGGCCCAAGAAAAGGCTTTGCCCGGGGTCCTATTCATATTATAGACTGCCCTGCATGTATGTCTGTATGTATGTCTATGTCTGTGTGTATGTATGGATGTCTGTATGTCTGTATGCATGTCATTATGTGTGTATGAATGTCAGTGTCTGTATGAATGTATATCTGTATGTATGTCTGTATGCATGTCTGTATGCATATCTGTTTGCATGTCATTATGTGTGTATAAATGTCAGTATATGTATGTCTGCATGTCATTATGAATGTGTGTATGTCTGTCTGTATGAATGTATGTATGCCAGTATGAATGTCTGTCTGTATGTCATTATGAATGTGTCTGTATGTCCTTATGCATGTGTGTCTGTATGCAGGGGCGTTTTAGCCGCGAGGCAAACAAGGCATTTGCCTTGGGCGGCATTTTTCAGGGGGCGGCAAAAAAAGCCGCCCCCCAAATACCCAAGGCAAATGTCTTGTTTGCCTCGCGGCTAAAAGACATGCTGGGGCGCTGGGCGGCATTGGCGGGCGGGCGGGCAGCTGGCGAGGGAGCTCTTCCTGTGAGCTGTCCGCTCAGCTCCCTCGAGCGCCGCCCGCAGAGTGAGGCTGGGAGCCGGAAGATGACGTCATATTCCGGCTCCCATCCTCACTCTGCGGCGCGCGAGGGAGCTGAGCAGACAGCTCACAGGAAGAGCTCCCTCGCCAGCTGCCCGCCCAGCAGCCACTGGACCACCAGGGAGATAGAGAACCCCTTCCCTCCCCAGCACTCCCAAAGGTAAGGAGGCTGGGGGGGGGGTTAAAAAGTACATGTGTTAATGTGAGTGTGTGTGTGTCTGTTAGTGAGTGTGAGTGTGTCTATTAGTGACTGTGTGTGTGTCTGTTAGTGTGTATGTGTCTGTTAGTGAGTGTGAGTGTCTGTTAGTGTGTGTGTGTCTGTTAGTGTGTGTGTGTGTGTCTTAGTGTGGGTGTCTGTTAGTGTGTGTGTGTGTTAGAGTGTGTGTCTGTTAGGGAGTGTGAGTGTGTGTGTGTGTCTGTTAGTGAGTGTGTGTCTGTTAGTGAGTGTGTGTCTGTTAGTGTGTGTGTGTGTGTCTGTGAGTGTGTCTGCTAGTGAGTGTATGTGTTTGACTGTGTGTGTCAGTGAGTTTGTGTTTCTGTTAGCTAGTGTACGCGTATCTGTCAGTGAGTGTGTGTGTATTTAGGGCGGGGAAGGATGGGTGGGGTCGCGCACGCGGGGAGAAGGGATGGGTGGGGGTCGCGCTGGGAAGGATGGTGGGGTCAGCAGACGGGGGGTTGGGGGGCGTCTGAGTTTTGTCCTGCCTAGGGCAGCACAAAACCAGGATACACCACTGTCTGTATGTATGTTAGTATGTGTCTGTCACTATGTATGCCTGTGTGTCTGTATATGTGTGTATATCTCAGTATGTGTGTGTCAGTATTTATGCCTATATGCGTATCAGTATGTGTGTCTGTTAGTATGTATCAGTGTGTATGTGTGTGTATCTGTGCATAGGTGCATAAGTGTGCACCCTAAAGCACAAACACACGCCACATGTATGTGTGTGTATATATGTAGGTATATATATATATATATACACACATACATACACTGCTGTGTGTGTGTGCTGCATGAGGGTGGTTTGAGGGTGTTGTGTGTCTAAGGGTGCTGTGTGTGAGGGTGCTGTTAGTGTGATGTGTGTGTGAGGGTGCTGTTTGTGTGCTGTGTGTGAGGGTGTTTGTGTGTGTGTGTGTTTGTTAGGGTCCTGTTAGTGTGCTGTGTGTGTGAGGGTGCTGTGTGTGTGTTTGTGAGGGTGCTGTTTCTGTGCTGTCTGTGAGAGGGTGCTGTGTGAGAGGGTGTTGTATGTGTGAAGGTGCTGTATGTGTGTGCTGTATGTGTGCTGTCTGTGTGTGGTGTATGTGTGTGAGGGTGCTGTGTGTGTGTGGGGGGGTGCTGTATGTGTGTGTGTGCTGTGCATGTGTGGGTGCTGTATGTGTGTCCTGTGTGTGGGTGCTGTATGTGTGTGCTGTATGTGTGAAGGTGCTGTATGTGTGGGGGGGTGCTGTGTGTGTGTGTGTGCTGTATGTGTGAAGGTGCTGTGTGTGTGTGTGCTGTATGTGTGTGTATGCTGTATGTGTGTGTGTGCTGTATGTGTGTGGGTGTGTCCATGACCAGTGACGGCTGCCGGGAATTACTCTTTCTATGGAGGATCCCGCAAGAGTAAGGAAAGTAAATCTCACCTTTACCTGCCCACCCGGCCACTGGACCCTCAGTGTCGTTGTCACTGTCGATGGTCTTTGCGAATTCGACACAGTGCTGCTTTAAATGTGACCATCAGTAGATAAAACTCATGATTCAACTATAGTTTCCATTAACTCATGTGAGTGCCAATAGAATGAGCAATGCATTACTTCTGCTCTTATTTATGTGTCTTGAACATAGCAGTTAATATATGTTCTCTGATAAGATAAGATGATGCCATTATGCTTTATTCATGGACATTGTTTTAAGTCACAGAGATATCCAGCTGTAATGGACTTGCAAAGACTGCTGAATCTCAGCCAGTAGATCAGGACCCATCATTAATGGTAATAGGTGGTTAGACAAGCTGAAGGATAGTGAATAAAATTCATTATACAGTTTGCAGTAAAACCCACAAAGGGAATAGCAGCAGATAAATAATGCGAGCATAAAACACAAACGCTGCACATTATATTCTAATACGTTTATATTTTTAACCTTGCACATACTGATAAATAGAAACAGACAAAAAGGGGTTATAGAGGGACAGACATCTATTATATATGCTCAGAAGGGGGAATGTCAAACCACAAAAATCTATTTTTCATATCTGGAAATGAATGTTTATACATTGCACATAAAGAAAAGATTATATCTTGTTCTAGGCTGTGATAGCTGATCTTGGCACCACAGATGTTTGTAAATTACACTTCCCTCGATGTTCATGCAGTCTAAATACTAAATGATGGTGTAACGGAACTCCCCATACTCCGACCGAGTACCTTCCGTAGATGGACGCTTCCTAGCCTGCGCCGAGGACCACAAGCACCGCACTAGAAGACTCCACAACCGCCGTAGCTTAGCTGGCGTCTCGCCATCTTCTGTCCACCCTGGATCAGCTTCTGTCCTCCAGGACCGTGTGGGGAAGACCTCTTCTCCAGGAGAGCGTATCAGGAACAAGCTCTTAAAAGAGCTAAGTGCAGAGCATAGCAATCCCCAGTGTGAGTATAGCTGTCCCCTCCAATCACGAGACAAGACTACGTATTGAGGGTCAAGAAGAACTGACTCCAATGAGCATTTATTCCTGCTTATATACAACTTTCCCAGCAAGGTTACCACCCATGTGAACCTTGTGGGGCACTGGAACTGTAAATTTAACAACCAATAAAATAAAGGGACATGGATAAGCACACCCACTTTTTACAATGAGAATCCTCCCCTCTGCTTGGGAGATAATTGAGTTAATTACTGTATCAACTCAATTATCTCCAAGCTAAAAAACATACTTTTATGCCATTTTTGTAACTTTGTGAGTTTACATGCAATATCAATAAAACTTATGTTTTTTATAACCAGCATAATTTGGGGGCAAACATATCCAAAATTCACTTGAATCTGTTAAGTGGTTCAGGAGATAGGTGGAAGTCATATTTTGACCGAGGAAGGACAAAGCAGCTAGTTCCAACTGATTTGGCAGTGTCCCTGGGGACAACGCCCTGCTGGAGAACAATGGGACAAAACGAGGGAGGGGAAGAGGCACATTTTCTCATGGAATTAAAGGTGTATAAACAGTGTGTTCCAATCCAATGTGCCCAAATAATGTTTATAAAGGGCAAACTTTCCCAGGGGTCATAGTCGCAGGGCAGGAGGCTGGCAAGCAGGCCTCTCCAGGACAAAGTGGCAAAAGGCACTTCGTCACAGATGGCTGTGCATGATAGGAGTTGTATTGATTTGCACCAGTTACACATCACTTGCTAGTAATTGCATTTTCATAACGGTCACTTTTTTTAAACCTTACAAGGAAGACAGGGTGTATGGATAAAGCGTAAATAGTGCTATGGTATACAATATGTGCTTAACAAAGTATAGAACAAAATGAAAGTGAAATTGTAGCACTGGTATTGCATTATGCCTACATTACATGTTTTGCGGGAATTCTCACCTTCCATTTAAAGCGGTACTACCCTCTGCCCTTAAAACCTAAACAGATGAAGAGATAGGAATGACAGTTCCATGTTCTACAACAGAGGACATTTCTTGCTTCTTAAGTCCAGGCACAATATTTACTGGTTTGAGCTGCGTCTTGCGTCTAATGTATACAGTTATTAAAGTAACATGTTTCTTATTCATAAAGTAATACTACAGTGCTGGAATGCAGCCTTAGCCCTTCCCCCTCCCTCCTTACTCCAGAAAGGAAAGGTTATCTTACTCACCTTTTTCCCATACCGCGCCAGTCTCGCTGTAGCTACCCTCCCCCCCCCCATGGCTGAGGAGCACTGAGAGGCTAATGCGCACGCTGCTGATCAGCATCTCCTCATGAAAAGGCTGTGTTTAGTGTTAAGGATTTTTTAAATTAAAAATCCTGCAGAGACAGACAATAGATATCAGATAGAAACATAGAAACATAGAATGTGACGGCACATAAGAACCATTTGGCCCATCTAGTCTGCCCAATTTTCTAAAATACTTTCATTAATCTCTTATATCTAAGATAGCCTTATGTCTATCCCTTAGGTACCCCACTGATGACAAGCCCAAGCTTCGAATATACTCCATTGACTACAACCCTCTGTTGCCTGTCACTCAGCCACTGCCTTACCCATTCAACAATATGGGAATCCAAACTTAAAGATTGCAGTTTATTGATAAGCCTTCTATGTGCAACAGTGTCAAAAGCCTTACTGAAATCTAGGTAAGCAATGTCTACTGCACCACCCTGATCTATTATTTTAGTTACCCAATCAAAAAAAATCAATAAGATTAGTTTGGCATGATCTCCCTGAAGTAAACCCATGTTGTCTCTTAACTTCAAATCCATGTGTTTTTAGATGTTCAACAATCCTATCCTTTAACATGGTTTCCATTTCTTTCCCCACTACTGAAGTAAGGCTTACTGGCCTATAGTTGCCACGACTCCTCCCTACTACCTTTCTTGTGAATGGGCACAACATTCGCTAACTTATAATCTTCTGGGACTACTCCTGTTAACAATGATTGGTTAAATAAATCTGTTAATGGTTTTGCTCTTTTAATAACTTTGGGTGTATTCCATCAGGTCCCATTGACTTAATTGTCTTTACTTTTGACAGTTGGAATAGAACCTCCTCCTCTGTAAACTCACATGTAATAAATGACTTATTTGTCTTTTTTCCTTACTGAGGTCCCCTTCCTTCATTTTCCTCTGTAAATACTGAACAAAAATATTCATTAAGGCAGTCAGCTAGACCTTTATCCTCATCTACATACCTTCCTTCTTTTGTTTTTAATCTAACTAATTCTTGTTTTACTTTCCTTTTCTCATTTATGTATCTAAAAAATGTTTTGTCCACTTTTTTTACTGACTGTGCCATTTTCTCTTCTGTGTGAGATTTGGAAGCTCTTATAACTTGCTTAGCCTCTTTCTGCCTAATCTTATAGAGCATTCTGTCTTCCTCACTCTGTTTTTTTTTATAATTACTAAATGCTAACTTTTCGTTTTTTTACTATTTTGTCCACATCTGCGGAGTACCACAGTGGTTTCTTGAATTTTTTTGCTTTTACTGACAAGCCTAATGCAATTTTCTGTTGCCTTCAGCAGTGCAACTTTTGATAGGTTTACATTAAGCTGAAGTGGTTCTGGTAACTATAATGTCCCTTTAATACCTTAAGGAACAAACTTCTGGAATAAAAGGGAATCATGACATGTCACACATGCCATGTGTCCTTAAGGGGTTAAATTATTGTTCAGAATATCACCACTTGTTTATGTGTATGTTTCCAGTATTAACTTACAGGACTATTTGCTTTGGTAATTCTGATGTACTGTGAGCTGTGCTTGTAAGAGCCAATCTGGTTTCCTCTGCATGTATGTTTAATATGTTGAAGAGAATTACTGGTCATATAACACTCAACAGTACACTACAATACCCTGACTAATCTTCTTGCCTTTTAGCCATCATACAGAGAGCAATGAACACATATAATGAGTTTATTTTAAAATTATATTTTATAGGAAATAAGTAAAGAAGGACATATAGGTATATCATATAGATATCAGATTTTGATGTTTATTTAATGACATCATATTAGTAATTTGCAAATGATGAGGTTCCGGAGAAGCTGGAGAGAGAAGAGGAGTGGGAAAAACCATTATACTTCCAGTAGTTATGTCATGCAGAATCTCAAGAGTTCTAGGAAGAGCCCTCATACATGGAATTATTGCAAGTGTGCCTAAAAAAAACGAGTCCATTTTAAATCACAACTGTGAGATGTAATTTGTACAGCTTTGTTGAAAAAGCTGACTATGGCCTCGATTTAATATTGTTGGATAACTTCCGAAATTATTTAATATTGTTGGATTAACCTTAAAAATTATTTTTTTCCAGATATTAAAATATCAAAAAATATATCACTATATTAAAAACTATCAAAATATTGCAAAATGAAAAAAATGTTTTCAGAATATTAAATCATTCTTAAAATGTTTATCCAAAATATTAAATCATGTGGAAAACCTATCCAACAATATTAAATCGAGGCCTATGACAGAAACACAAGTATACATACAGAAGAACCTGTCTGCAAAGGCCAGAATAAACAAAACACACAGAAATACATAGCTGTTGGGGGTCACAGTTAGAATGAGGGAGTACAAAACACCAGTTTTCTAATGTGTTTTGTAACCCAACAAGGAAGTAGTTGTTCCACACCAGTTTTTCTCATGTTGTGTTGTATACCAACGTATTTCAAGAAGGTTTGCCTCACATCAACCTATAATAGTCATTATCTGTGTCTTTGGCTAACAGATATTGATCAGAGTTGTACTCAACTATCAACGAGAGGTGCAATTTTTAAATAACTTTTAAATAGCATTCATACACAATGTCATAATCCATCTTGGGTGTCACAAACTCATCATCTTCATGTACAGTATATATATATTAAATAGTAATAGTAAGGCAGAAATCAAAGGGTAATAGAAAGGCACAAAAGCAAACATATTTATTGTAAATGGAAGGAAAACATTTGAGATTGGAGAATATGTTATTCTTCAATGGCACCAGTTACCTCAGGAACACATACATTGTGCAACAAGCAACAGTGATATCCACAACATGTACTAGTGGGTATAGGAGATACCCTGTATACCTAATGAGCAATAGTAATGTGTATTTCAGCCCTAAGAATTTTAAATTATTGACAGAGAACCATAGTCAACATTGTTGTAAGTAAACTCTGCGGTTATTAACCAAAAGAGGCATGTCAATTATCACCTTTAAATTCTGAGAATAATTAGTGTCTATGTAGCAAGTTGGACAGAAAAAAAGAGAGAAAACAGGCTGTACAAACAAATAAGAACATCATTTTCTGTTCTAACAAACTCTCTGAGATGAACAACTCATTAGAAATCAGTGGAGTAGTACCAATGCCACCTAAGCCAATGACACTTGGGCTTCATAGTATCTGGTTATTGGCAATGATTGTCCAAGTTCTGAACCTAAACAAAACCTAGAATTTTAGTTATATGGCTGTTCAACTATAATATGTAATTATAATGATTTAGAAAAAATTTGCATCTAACTTTATCCAAAACTAGATGCCCTGTACAGAAACAAATCCTGCCTAAGCCCTACAGTAAAGGAAAAGATTGTACAGCAAATGCTGATGCCAATCATTGATTATGGGGATGTAGTATATGCACCTGCACCGCAAACCCACCTTAATAAACTCAATACAATGTAATTACAGGACCCACCATTGTGACATGCTAAAAGAACTAAACTGGTTGTCGATTGAATCCAGACGCACCCTTCATTTTTCCAGCCTTGTGTTTAAGAGCTTTTCTGGGAAGCTCCCATCCTACCTTAGCAGAATGCTCTCCCTGGCTGTTCCCACCTCCTATAACCTCCGATCCAGTACCAGCACTTTATTTAGTCTATCTCAATACAAAAAGAAAGCAGCCCAATCCTCCTTTTATTACAGAGCACGGCAATTATGGAATGACTTCCCTAAGCCTAAAGTCCTTTAAGAGATTCCCCTCTACATACCTCAAAACAGAATGCACGTGTCATGGATGATTATATATTTCCTACCTGTTCTATGTTAAATTTTGTATATGTTTGAATTTTATTGTACCCTATTGTATCAATGCAATGTTTTGTGGACCCAGGACATACTTGAAAACGAGAGAAATCTCAATGTATCTTTCCTGGTAAAATATTTTATAAATAAATAATTTTATATCGGGAACCTGCTTGACAACCCAGGTAGTCTAGCTGCAGCCAAGACAGCCGATCCGTGTCATGTTATCGCAGTGTCACCCCATTCGCATGACTTGGATTAGCTGGGTTGGTTGCCTGGTTGTCAGGCAGGTCCCCCAGATCGTGTTCGGAGTTGAGTGTAAGTATTTGAATTGGCGGGAAGGCAAGATCGTTAGGGCAAGCTATGCCATCCTAACATCGTTAAAGCCCTCCTTATGTAGGACGGCATTGCATGCCCTAACGCCAGGATGGAGTTCACCTTAAGGTTCTATATGTAAATATGTGTTTGTAGGCTGTACACCAGGTCAGTCAAATGTAGCCACCTGTTGGACTTCCATATTTCTCTACTTAACCTCTACAATGCTGCAATTTTGTGCTCAGACAAATTGTCCTTTAGAATTAGTTTTACATCAAATCGATCCAAATCAGTCTAGCACATAGAGTTTAATTTCTGTATGCTCATCTAAATTGCCTTTAGTAAATATGCCAGGTGCAATTCTGGGTTATAGTTTGATATTACATATTCATTTTTTTTAATTCATACGCACGCTCAGATCTTAGTGAATAACCCAATTAACCATTAATGATGTAACAAAACACCAGTCTATTTTTTGAATAAAAAGCCATCTCCTGACAGTTTGTTTGTTTGTTCAGTTCAATTTGAAAGAAAAATATGATGTTCCAGTTATTTTGTGGTTACTTTACTTTTAGTGAACAAACATATGGAACATGGTTGAATTTGTTGCCATAGTTTCAACTCAATATGTTCTTCATTATTGCAGCCACATTGCATTCAGAAAATATCTAGTCATCCTAAAAGAGCCTTCTCTCTCTATATCGCAACATGCAGTAAACTACTCACACAATTTAGAAAGATATACATAACTTGTACCAGAAAATCTGCATTCTGTTATCACCCACTCATACAATCCCATACTGGCGTTTTGAAATTTCGACCTTGAGAGGGTCCATATTTGTCTTGGAATTTAGTAGAAAACTGCATCCTTGTGCAGTCCAGAGATACCTTATTTGTACATCTCCTACTATGCCAGGCCAACAGGGGGGCATTTAAAAACAACAGTAACAAAATCTGAACAACTATTAATTGGTCGTGAATGTTCATTTCGGCATTACACATCATATTCCAATACTTAAATAATTAGAATCATGTTCCTGATCATTATTGCTTCATATGAGCAAATTTGTATTCCTTTGTATATAGCAGTTTAATATGATAATTAGAAAAATGATTGCTTGTGTTACATAGTTATAAACATCGGCATTATAAGACACACATGGACTCTGGATAGACCTAAAAATATGGGACTTCTATATTTCTTAATTCCTAATATATTTACCAGAAATTTAACACAGGCTCTTGTGCATACTCTACCTGTTGCAAAGAAAACAAAATTAAACCTAGTCCATAAAGCTTTGCTTACTTTACCCTTTGCTTAAGCACTAATTTAAACTTTGTCGAGAAAAACAAAGTCTCTCATAGGGTTCTCCATTGATCCTCTGTATCCAGGAATGCAATTTCAATGTAGCCTTAACTGGGACTGCTGTGCCTTAAAGTCCGAGTTTAAAATCATTGCTTTAGACCAGCGTTTCCCAATTGGTGTTCTGTAAAACCCTGGGGTTCCGGGAGAACACAAATGGGGTTCCACCAAAATTGTTGTTCTAAAGACATTAAGCTTTTAAAGCAGTGAGGGTCACTGAATGTTATGCCCAGTTGCTCTTTCATTTCCTTTGCATTCCTACACTTGGTGCATTATAGAGGCACTTGGTCCAGCTTCTTGCTTTGGAGGTGAATGAGTGAACATTTCTGATTGCTGGTACTATTTTGCATTCCTATATTAACAAAAGGGATTTAGGAAGCAAAATGTCTTTTCAATAAAAGAAGGATTAAATTCTTCAAATCTGTCCTCGTGCAATATACACGCTATAAGAGACAAAATAGTTATAAAACTCTGCATTAGGAGTTTAGTCTGTGATGAAGTGCCATTAAGGCACAAAATGCTAAAGTCACCCAGATTACTTTAATTTAACTGGTCTGGGTGCAGTCATCCATTGTAATCCTGCGGTGTAAAACATGGCAGTTATTTGGAAATGACATATGGCAAAGTTCACATTGCAGTGTTAAAACCGCCTCTATTGGCTGTCTTCCTGACCGCCACTAAAGGTGCCTCTTCTGCAGTGACTCAGTAAAACAAAAGCTCATAGGAAAGCATTGAACTAAATTTTTTCCTATGTGAAGCATTTGGATGTGCTTGTGGCACTCGCTGTGCATGCACATCGGTTTTCAATTCTCATCTATGAGGAATATTTGATTGGCAATTGGCTTGAGAGCTGGATTACATCATGGCAGGCAGAGCAGCTGGCAGCGTTGAGGGAGTTTCCGGGCTCGAGTAAAGGTAAGTAAAAACTGTGTAGAGAGAGTGCTGCTGGTTTACCAGCAGAAATCTACATTCTCAGAGAGCATTTAAAGGAACACTATAATGTCAGGAACATGTATTCCTGACACTATAGTGTTAAAACACCATATACGCCCCCTAGTCCACCTTGTGCTCCTAAATATAGTACAATCTTACCTTTATTCCAGTCTTCTGCTGCTGGCTCTGCCTCTGATCTGCCTCCTTAGCTGATATCATCAGAAGTGGTGATCTCAGCCAATCACACTGCTTTCCCATAGGAAAGCATTGGATTGGCTGAGATTGTCATGAAGGCAGATCAGGTGCAGAGCCCAAACAAGCCAAACACAGCCTTGGCCAAACAGCATCTCCATATAGAAATGCATTAACGCAATGCATCTCTATGATGAAAGTTCAGTGTTTCCATGCAGAGGGTGGAGATACTGAATGTCAGTGCTGCACATTGTGCAGCACTGCCACAGGAACCACCTCTAGTAGCCATCTGATGAATAGCCAGTGGAGGTATCCCTAGGCTGTAGTTGTTCTGGTGACTATAGTGTCCCTTTAAAATACTGGTGGCAAATTGTTTTGTTTAACCCATGGATTTCTGGGGTTTCACACAGTCCCTGAAAATAGTGTTTCCCCCGAGCAGTGTCATGAGGATGCTCATGGGTTTGTAGTGAATTTGCAACTACCAGAGTTAGGTCTCCAACAGCTAGAAGGCAAGTGGAAATCTGAGGCCTGAACTAGGAGATCACTCTATAGTTTATAAGCAATGTTATCAATACTGCTTTATTTTATTTCAAGGTCAGTAGTCGGCTCTCAGCAAACATCTTAAATATGTTTGGGAAATATTTATAGACAACTATTTCTTATTAAACACTCATTAAAGGATTACGCCAACCATCATTACCACTACAGCCTATTCTAGTGGTTGTAATGTTAGGAGTACCTTGGCACAATTGCCCAGTAATGGAGCAAACCCTCTTAACTGGCCCTTCTGGATGCTGGGTCTCCTCTGCCTATCCTGCCACTAATTCATTTTCTGAGAGCCTGAGAGTGTCAGCTGACTGCTCTCTAATTCCAGGCTGGCTAATGACACCCCAATGAAGCTACCAGAGGTGGTTACACCTCCAGTAAAATGAAACTTGATATTTGTAATGTTTAATAACAAAACACTGCACACAGAGACACCATCACCACTTCAAATCACTGTGGTGGACATGGTACCTCGAGCAAGCCTTTAATCAGTGGCATACATGCCGCGGTCACAGGGGTCGCAGCTGCCACTAGGCCCGTCACACCAGGGGGCCCAGCCACCCTGTGGACATCTGCGACCGGGTGCCCATCACCATGTGTTGCAAGTTCAAGTGGCCCATCAGGTGGCCCATGCTGTTAGGGCCACCCGATGGCTATGGATTTCCAGGGGGCTGGTCAGTGCTGCGGTGCTTTAACAGCACAACCGGGCCACCTATGATCACACCACAGCTGGGAGGAAGTGACTGCCCTGTCACTGCTCCCAGCTATCAGAGAGACCCGCGCGGGAGGAAGGAGAGGGAGTCAGAGTGGGAACTCTGACTCCCACCAGCCTGAGCCACCACTAGACCCCAGGGAAAGTCACCCTCCTGCACCTAAAAGGAAGGAAACAGGAGGGTGACTTAAACATTTTGTATATGTATGTGTTTGTTTTGTATGTGTGTATGTGTTTGTGTGTCTGTGTGTCTGTGTGTATTGGTGTGTCTCTGTATGTATGTCTGTGTCTCTGTGTATGTGTGTCTGTCTGTCTGTCTGTATGTATGTGTCTTTGTATGTATGAGTGTCTGTGTGTATGTATGTGTGTATGTATGTGTATCTGTATGTATGTGTGTCTGTGTGTATTTGTCTGTATGTATGTGTCTGTCTGTCTTTTGTTATTTCTGTAGACAAGAGCATCATTATTTTTTATATCAGGTAAGGAACAGCTACTGGTTATGATAGCATCATGTTTTAGTAATGATAAACCCAAATCTACACTAACATCAACTAGAAGGGGTTTATTAACTGTAGAATTCCTCACAATTTCTTGTCAAATATTAGTTTAATATTATATTAATTTCATGCAGCATTTCCTGAGCCTTTTGGAAATATATTACATTAACATTACATTAACATAACTGTCTATATATAATGTGATTTCTTTTGCGAATACAAAAGTTTAGTAATGCATGGTTTAATAAGTCTTTATTTACATCAGCGTACTTAGTTACATTTAAATGGCTCATTAAAATGGCTACATTAGTCTGGCAGGTTTAGAATTAAACCCCAGGTTATTTGGGTCAACAGAAGCATTTTCCAAGGTGCATGTCTGTTTGTTAAAGTAGAAGGTAGAAACCTGTTCTGAAACTCAAAGGAGCTTTATGGTTTAGAGGTTTAGATAGCAAGCACAGACAGAGGAGTATTTAAAGCTTAGAGCCTGGAGCCAGGAAAAAATTATCTATAAACAGATGGTCTCTATCGAGAAATGCTGCAGGAATCTCCTCACCTCAAAGTGCACTTTGATTGTAAAGTGAATCCAATGTAAAATACAAGTTTTTTTTCATCAGAGGTGATGCCATGAGCAACCCAAGTCACTCATTCGGGGTAGCACTGTAGAGCCACTGTAACAGCAATTCAGAGATTCCTGTGTGAGTGTGCAGTAAAACCCTCCATCCATTAGCATTTCTGTTGATTCAAACATTGCTTGGCTGTGAAAAAAGCACCATTTTTTTCTGAATAAACATTTTATATCATACAGTCATCATTGATAAACAGAAGTTTCTTGTATGCTGTTTACTGATAGATTTGAACGTTCGTCTTTCACACAGCACCAATGAATTGCTGAAGGGTGTTGCACGAAAAAGCTAACAAAATAGTTCACAGAGCCTCTATACTGGCTTGCAGGCTAAGATGCTCTTTCGCAATAGAAACCAGAAGCTGAATAAATGGCTCATTTATTTTCTGCTAAATATTCCATAAGGGAAAAAAAGTCATAATATTTAAAGGAGCAATCCCTTTTTTGATTTTTGTGAGCTGGTGGTCTATATTATCTGGGGAGGCATCAGGTAATAAAATGTGTGAAAAACAAGGGACTCTAAAGTTCCAAGGGTCATTAGAAACCTGATCTAGATCTTAGTAAGCTCACAAATATTAACGTATTCCAGAGTAGTTTATTCTAATAAAACATGTTCCCTTTAAACACGGTGTACTTAAAAAATATATTAATAGATGAGAATTTGAGAGCTCAATGGGAAATCAATGTTGTCTTATTAAGGTAACGATTTCCAATTTCATTAAGATCTGGACGAATAGCGGCTGTCTGGCTAGTTTGTTAGTTACTACCTATGAAAGAATCCTGATAATTATATTCCTTATCTATAAGGATATAACAAGCATTCAAACACTTTTTTTTTCTCTAAAGGATACAGCCACATTCCAAAAGCAGTACTGTCTAGACACACACAAAATACTCATTTAATTCCATAGTCCTTTATGTTTTGATATATACAGACAGGTTATACGCATATACTTGTAATTTTCTTATTATGATATTAAACCACAGTATCTTTTTCTTCAAAAAAGTATTTTATTTTTTTATTAGTGTTAACCTCTCTTCCAGCTGCATTCCATTCATGTTTCTTTCTTTTAATTTTTTTCTACAATCAATTACATTTTCTGAACAATTATTTTTACATGTTTTTCTTCCAGGTTCAGAATGCATAGAAAAAAAGAGTCTGTTCTATCTATAAGTAGGTCTGTCTTTTGGGGTCATGGCATTAAAAAATCCATGTAGCCTTCTATTTTTCACTTGAAATATGCCGACTTTCATAAACTGGTTGATTGTTAGGTTATTAAAGCGTATTTTAGGTTGTTAACAAATGGCTATCATAATCCTGACAGTTTACATTGTATATTTTAATATTACATAGTTACATAGCTGAAAATAGACTTGCATCCATCAAGTTCAGCCTTTCTCACATCTGTTTTTGCTGTTGATCCAAAAGAAGGCAAAAAAAAAAAACAGTTTGAAGCACTTCCAATTTTGCAACAAACTAAGGGAAAAATCCTTCTTCACCCCAGAATGGCAATAAGATCTATCTATGGATCAAGAAGCTATCACCCTAGAAATTAAAAATGATATCCCTGAATATTATGTTTTTGCAAGTATTTATCCAGTTGCTGTTTAAACCTCTGTACAGACTCTGATAAAACCACCTCTTCAGGCAGAGCATTCCATTTACCATGTTGTTCTTCCTGTAAAAACCTTTCCTTTGCCTTAGACTAAATCTCATTTCTTCCAGTCTAAATGTGTGACCTTGTGTATATGTATAGTCCTGTTTATTAATATATTTTCAGACAATGATTTGCATAATGTTATCATATCCCATCTGAGGTAAATCTTTCTAAATTAAAGACATTTCCATGTGTTAACTTCTCTTCATAACTTAAAGTATCTTGGGTAAAACTCAATATATTTGTGAGAAAACATTTTTGGAGTGTTGATATTATTCTGATTGACTAGAGTTATAGCTCTACGGGGTCCACCATGGGTTAGAAAGTTCCTTGCAACTGACCTTCATGTTCTCCACAATGTAAAAGGGCCTAAGTACTTCATCGGTTGATGTCACAAAACATCTGTTTTATTCTAAGAGACCAATCAACTAACATATTAATATTGGCACAAACATACATAATAAATATCCGAAATCTCTATAAACACAGACTATATGCCTTAAAGATGAACATCTTTTCTAGTCTTTTCAGTTCTTTGGAACAGATCCTCAGAATTCCTGCTCCTCTTCTTATTGAAAAGAGGCTTGGACATCTAGTTGCATTTTATCTCATTATGCAGGACAGCATGATCTGTTGGCTCATCACATAATACTATGTAATAAAAATAATTATTTGTAAAATATTATCCACCATACTTTAACATCACAACTTCAAACACCCCCATTGAGATTGGTGGTTTTCAAGCAACAGAAACTCCTGTATCTTTATACTCAAACTGCACCTGACTACACACTGTCAGGACCTCGCAATACTAAATATGCAGTGCTTTTCCTAAACTGTAAATTGTCAGCAGTTCACAAAGGAACTCAAATGTTTAAGTCACGATAGTCAAATAGGAAAGATTCTCCAAGTGAGGTATGATTCTATCTTAGCTGTTTTGGTCTTCTGGGAATAATGCCCCATGCCCATTTTAATACTCATTCAGCCACTTTTGCAGTCTAATTAAGTTTTTACATCCGCATGTTGCAACATCTGGCAATGGTTTGCATACATAACAAAACCAAAAATACAGGACTACAATCCTTTTTTTCAGCTGAATGGTTGCTAAACAAATCCCATACATCAGTAGCTAACATAAGGAGAATAAATGCACTTTTAAGCTCAGGGTCCTAAGGGAATTTTGAAAATATAATGTTTTATTTCCTGCAATGTAATTGTAACTTTAATGTAAATTACATTAAAAATAAAATGTTAAAAACATGGCCTGTGATTTAAAATGATTAATGAAATAGTCATGCTTTAAACATAATTTAAATAGCCTGTAATCTGAAATAATGTTTGACATATGGGATAATTTCTAATACTGATTATAAGAAATGGAGCTGGGAGCGATACTTATGCACCCGACATGAGAATATTACTGCAATATATTTTATTTAAGTTGTTTGCTGAAAATTCAGTTTTATATTAATTTTTTTTATATGATTTATTGAATAGTCCTGTATTAAATTGTCTTAAAACGTTATCCTTCTAAGGGCAACTCCGATCACACTCTACTGCAGGTAATGGATAATTTAATGTGTGTTTAAAACATGCACTTCGTTTTTATAAACCATTTAGGGTGATACGCACTATTAACATTTGTGTACTAAGATTATCCAAATATTGTGTGTCAGTTTTATTAGAATACATATCATTTTAATATACTAGCGTAAAAAATGCTTAAACTCAAATGTTATTGCTGGATCAAATGTTTGCCTTTGACTTTTTTTAATATACAAATCCCATCATCCCTAGCTACCTGTGAGTTGTTATTTAAATCAATGCTATGTCAAGGGTAGTGGGCATACATGTCATGTGATGTTGGGTGTTTTAATAAAAATTTTATAATAAAGTAAAAAAATTAAAATAATGTAATGCTGTGTAGCCATGTTTTGGTTGGAACTTTTTTTTTTTACTATTCAAAGTTAGGGATATAGTAACTAAATAATTAATTGTGCTGATCTGACAGCCAGCTTTTAATTAGTAGGTCAAGATTGCAGAGTGATAAAAATAGTACTTATTTAGCAAACTATAATTAACAAGGACATATTGATAATGTGTCTGAATTGAGATAGATATACACTTTCAAGCTGCAACCACACAGTGATACCACCACCTATCTCCATCTATTGGAGATAGAAAACAATGTTCACTTTGACCAGATCATTGGAGTATATGGCACACTCCTTCCATAATACTGTACAGGTAGTTGAGAAAATGTGGCAGTGGCAACCCATCTCTTAGAACCCACCGAGTTCTGTACAGTAGTTGGGATGTCTCTTAAGGATCATCCATGGAAGGATGCTTCCATTTTTGATGTTTAATTTTTCTCCCTCCACCTTTGTTTCTCATGTTAAATGTTATTTGTTAGTTTACATATTGCTGCAAAATACCTGTTTAAATGCAAGGGTAATGAAATGGATTGGGCAACTAAGACTAATGCTAGTGATTGATTATGAGCGTATAGTAAACTATGCCACAAATCTAAATCAGAAAACAAATCATTCTGTGTTGTTCCCTATTCTGCTTCGTCGTGTAAAGTAATCATCCCATTAATTATATTTTAAAGGATCTAGTGGCTAATCCCTCAATCCAGACATATAGGTGAGATCTAAAGGGTTATTCACTGAACTCATAATTTTAGCAAATTAAATTAAATTGCAAGAATTAGGCTATAATAGCTGATTTCTAATTCATCTACAGTTACAGCTTGGCTATTCTAACCTCGGTTTGCAATTTGGATACATTTGCAAAAATGTGGAGTTTAGTGAATAACCCCACTGGTCTGACTTATAACTACTTTATAATTACTTATTTTAAACAATTTGGGCTTTTTTTCTCCCTCCAGTTCCCCATACACCCCATAACCTCTGATCCACCTCCAGAACTTTACTCACAATTCCTGTTACAACAAGAAAACGTGTCAAGCAGCCTTCTTTTACTAAGCTTCACAACTGCAATCATAACCTTGAAAAACACAATACATTACATGTGTTTGGAATGGTAAAAAAAGATCAAACTATGCATCTACACACTGTATATACGTATTGCTTGAGTGTTTGCATTGTACTGGTTTAAAATATGGAAAAATATTTTATTTCGTGGCCATACCCATGGCAGCACAACAATGGGGGTAGCTCTTCCCTATTCCTAATTAGACAGGAACCTAATCAAAACAGACGGTATAAATAACCCCTCCTACGCCTCCGGCCCTCAGTCTTTTTGTTCCTGTATTATCCCTAGGAGAGACTTAGACATTTCGGGACTAAAAACTTTTTCTTTTATGGCTTACCTGAGGATTGGTTCCTCTGACCCATTGGGAGTTCAGCCTCTCTCCAGTACACTGCCATGCACAAAGTTGAGCACCTGGAGAAACCCCGTTAGTGACCGAGAGTTCTAACTTGCGGTGACCCGAGGGGTTGCAAGATCATGCCCTTTGGAAGTCTCCAGTACACGGCCCTCCGCAAAGGTGACCCCCTGGAGAAACCCCTTTAGTGACCAGGCCTCTAACTTGCTGTGACCCGAAGGGCAGGTGACCCAAGGGGTAGCAAGATCACCATAATTCCTGCAGTGACCCAAGGGGTAGCAGGCTGGACATGCACATACAGAGCATATGGATTTACTTGCTGTGACCCTAAGGGTAGCAAGATTATGCCATCATCCTATTTCCTGCAGTGACCCAATGGGGCAGCAGGCTGGACATGCACATACAGAGCATATTGATTGCAAGGAATAATATGAAATTGACTAACATTCCATCGCTGAAAGAGTTAATGTGAAACTGACTAGCATTCCATCACTGAAAGGGTTTAAGTATAATCCTATCTTGTACTTTAACATGGATTTACTTGCTGTGACCCTAGGGGTAGCAAGATTATACCATCACCCTATTTCCTGCAGTGACCAAGGGGTAACAGGTTGTGCATGCACATTCAGAGCATATATGGAAGGCTGGGCCTGTAGTTGTGGGAGGGGCTTGGTTTCCCTTCTTAAGGAGCAGCAGACCCCTCCTCACTACCGTCTCAGGTCTGGTGATTTGCATACCGTGACTTACGATCAGTGCAAATCGCCATTTCCTTACCTGTAACTCGTGGGAACTGTTTCCTGGTCCTGCAGCCCCTGGTCGTCTATCTCGCTGTTTCCCTGACTCTTCAGAGCCTTGACATGACATCCATACACCTTCAATTGCTTCACTGACTGTTTCAGTAAAAAACTTAGTTTTTAAAAAAAGGTAATATGAGCTTTAAGTTACACACCTTACCATATATATAATATAGTGTCTAAAGACCTTGATGTCTCTGCTGAAAATTTGAGGATCTGCAAAAGTATCACCATCTGATAATATATCTGTATACTGGGGAATCACAGCCCTCCTACACCTAGTCCTAGATCAATTAAATTGCAAGATATTGATTTTAGTTCCAATCCAAAATATACTTATTCATTTATTTTTGGACAATTTAAAAAAAATAAATGGATGTACGCATTCTAGTAAGAGTAGGTTTGGGAGTAACAACAAAGACAACCTGTATATCTTTCATTCGAATAGTTCTCCCATCATGGCCGTTCTAAGTTGCATACGATTATGTTGGAAGTGGAACAGTAGGGCTGAGTGGACAGAAAACTGAAATCCCAAGAAGGATATTGATGTTGTTCTATATACACATGGAAATTTAGTTTAGTTCTGCTGAAAGTGTATTTAGCTGTAGGACGTTAGTAGTGAGATATCATATTAAAGATACGTTTAGTGAGATCTCATATCTTTAATATGAGATCTCACTAAAGTCATTGATTAATATTGTGTATATCAGATGACATTGAATCTAAAACTCCTCACATTATAACTCCGGCTTCCTCTATTTTTAAAGTTTCTGGAAAAAGTAATGAGATAAGAGCAATTCAGTCTATAGTAGGTGAGTAAATATTAACCAAAGTATATGAAAATCAAATTAAAGCAAGTTCCCTTTGGATCTCTTAGTACCTTTCAAGTGGTGTATGAAATAGATTTATAAAGCAATAAGGATAACCATTTAACTTTACTTTCTAAGCTGGAAAGGAAAATTAGGAGACTGTTCCATGGAAATAAAAGATATTAGCTTGAAGGGATCATGCTTCTTTAAAAGCAAATTTCATTTTATGAAGAGTATATTTAAGCATTTAGCACTGTTGGACAATGTTGTATAATAAACAAATTGATAAACTCCCATGGAAGCAGTAGAGTCCCCAAAGAAGGTCAAAATGTACATTATTAACAAAAATATCAAATTAATCCAAAGTATATACAACAGGGCCTCTGAAATTCTCATCAACAGACTGACAGATGCTTATATTAATAGCCATAGTACAGCAATAAATATTTCCAATACCAGTGTTATATCTCTCTCACTGTCACAATTCCCACCTCTTTATATATATGCATAGTATAATTCCAACTGCATTGTGACAATACTACACTATATACACTATATATCTCTGCAAAGGAGAAGTGCTTTAGACAGATTTGTGAACAATATTTGAGAGAAATAGGTATTTTGTGTACATAGAAAAAGTCTTAGATATTTGAGTTCAGCTCATGAAAAATGGGGCAAAAACAAAAGTGTTGCGTTTATAATTTTGTTCGGTGTATAATTTTTGTGTCCTTCCTTTAGTTGTATTTGAGCATTGATAGATGTGTTGCGCAAAATCATTTCTTGTAAGGTAATTTTGGGCACTCTGCTCAAGTGTTCTTGTATTGTTTACCACAACCATATTGTATATTGTGTGGCAAGGATTTGGGGAAATACCCACACAAATGTTGCAGGAACAAACGTTATATTATATTTAAAAATGTATTAATGCATATAAAGTATATACACATCACTTGTGTGGTACCCTTACTTGTTGCACAATAGCCACTTTGCGATGATAAAACATAGGCTGAGCACCACATTTGTGTTAGGAAGTTTAGGAGTTTGAAGCCTTTGGCCTGCTCTATCAAAAGGCCCACTTGTGAGGCATCAGGAAAAAAATTTCAGAACAGATGTTGAATGTAGGCAAACAGTTCCTTTGGAGTTGATTGTCTAGGAATACCTCTGTTCTGTATATTGTTGTACCTACTGCGATCTTTAAAGACAACAATTTAAAAAATCACCTAGATTTGTGAGCTAAGACTTTAGCAGATAATGCATTGCATACGAGCACATTTGTTGTTCCCATGAGACCGTACCTTGACGAATATCAGATATTTTAGTTCAGAATTTATGCTTGAAACACTGATCATAAACAGTGACAGGATCCCATACATCTGTAAGGAGGGCATTTATCAATGATAAAGGGACAGGGTCCCAAAAAACGTTTGTACTTTGAATGCTCTTTGAATAGATTTGGGCTGCACTAGTGGGCCCCTATAACTAAGCTGCACTTTGTGGATGCCTCTCTTGGCAAACTAATTTGGATTCCAATACCACCTGAATGCTGATGACACTCAGATATACTTCTCCACCCCAGACCTTTCCCCTGCCGTCCTGCAACGTGTCACTGCTTGCCTTTCTTCCATCTCTGACTGGATGTCCTCATGCTGTTTGAAACTCAATCTCTCTAAAACTGAGCTCCTTGTCTTTCCTCCTCCTAATACTGATCATCCTCCTTCACTCTCCCTTCAAGCTAGTGGTACCCACATCAGTTCATCCTTTCAAGCGCGCTGTCTTGGCGTTATACTTGATTCTGGCCTCATATTTGAGCCTCGCATCCAGTCTGTTACCAAATCCTGCAGAGTCCACCTTAAAAACATAGCCCACACCGCCCCTTTCTTACGCAAGATGCTACTATGGAGCTTGTCCATGCTCTAGTAATCTCTTGCATGGATTATTTTAACTCTCTCCTAATAGGTCTTCCCACAAGTCGTAATGCCCCACTACAGTCTGTAATGAATGCTGCAGCTAGACTGATTTTCCTCTCTAGCTGGTCCTCTCACACCTCACCCCTCTGTCAGTCCTTACATTGGCTTCCTGTATCCTATAGGGGTCAATTCAAGGTACTAATCCACACCTATAAAGCACTGACCAATTCTAGCCCCTCCTATATCTCTTCACTGATCCGCAGGTATGCCCCTTCTCGGTCTCTCTGCTCTGCCCGTGACCTTCTCCTGTCCGCTGCTCGCACCCGTATGGCCTACTCACGCTTGCAGGACTTCCCGCAGGTGACTCCTTTCCTTTGGAATAGCCTGCCTACGACCATCAAGCTCTCCCCTAGTCTTCAATCATTTAAAAAGTGCCTAAAACCCATCTCTTTAGGAAAGCTTGTAGTCTCTACCTCACGTACCTGTCCCTTGCTCTCTCCTAAAGGGCAGCACTCTATTCTCTCCTCCAGCTCTGCTTCACTCCACCTTGTTTGATTGCTACCTCCTGTCCTGTTGTGTCTTACGCCCCACCTCCTATAAACTGTAAGCTTGTTTGAGCAGGGCCCTCTTCAACCTATTGTTCCTGTAAGTTTTTGTAATTGTCTCATTTATTGTTAAATCTCCCCCTTTGATAATATTGTAAAGTGCTACGGAATATGCTGGCACTATATAAATACCAGTAATAATAATAATAATAATAATACCTTGGATTGCCATACTTTGCTTGCTGTTTGGGCTACAGCAGCTTATACGCAACAGCTGCACTAGGTTAAACTATTTATGCTTTTGGTATTGTGCTATACCACACTCCTAGATCATATTTTTTATCATAAATTGTATGGCATTTCTTCGATCCAAGAAGCCATAGTTTGTGGCCTAGTGCAGTCATCCTGGTTAGAGTTTAATTCATGCATTGCTTAGCAATGCTTGTGCTGTGTAGGTTTACCCTATTTGTCTGATTAATTCTCCTTTGTACTGCACACTGGCGACAGATGTAACTGCTTCTCCCAATGCTTTCCTGTGGGAAAGCATTGGATTAACTTAGATCATCAAGATCTATAACCTCAGCCATTGAGGCCAAGCCATGAAACCAGCCGCGGCGAGACCGGTGCGGCGTGTAAGTAAAGCAGAGTAAAATCATATTTTTACTGACGTCTCGGAGGGCCAGGGACGTAAATAGTTAGTTTAATATCATAGTGTCAGGAATACATGTTTGTTTTACTGACAATATAATGTTCCTTGAATTCACTTTGAATTCTCACTTTGGTAAATAACCCGCTTACACTGTTTCTGTCAGACAAACTCATCGGCTTATCTTGTGACTAAAGAAAACTAATTAAAATGTTTAATATTATTACTTGAATATTGCCATTCCAGTTGTGAACTGCTAGTCGTTTTACCCTCTATTTTCCCACATTATTGTAACTAGAAATTTTAGAAGTTTAACCAGCACATCTTTGAATTTATTAAAACCTCATTAAAACAAGCAAGCAATCAAAGGTTATTCGCTATACCATTGAATAACATTTTCTTATCAACTCTGCTATTTCTGATATAATATTGCAAATGAATGCTCCACAGCTTCATAATTAGTGAATAAACCACCGCAAACCCCTGCAAATTCCCCCCCCCCCAAAAAAAAAAATATATATATAAATTAATTTTCCTCTTCTCTGGTTACTAAGTATTTTGAATTGCATTTTCAATACTCTTTTTAAAAGAAAAAAAAAAAAGAACGACAAAAGAAACAATATATATATAAATAATATCAATTGTTTTGTCATCAGCAAAAAATTGGGTGCCTTCCAAAAGCAGACTATGAATTCTCACATCTCTCTGGGTCTTTTTTTTCCTTTCGGAAGTTGGTTATTACTTGATGTGGGACAGAAAGCATTGTAATGTGATGAATGTGTTGGTGGAAGTATAATAAGTGTCACTGGTAATGGAAAACAGATTGTAGCTACAAGGCTACAAGGGTTTGACTTTATTGAAGTCAATTGCAAACAATTACACTTAATTTCTTTTAAGATATAGATATATATGTGTGTGTGTGTGTGTATATATGCATACATACATTAAATCAGTCGAGTCGTTTTACACAATATTTCAGAAGTAACGACTGCAAGAGAAAGCGTAGTATTCCATGCCTTGCATAGTATTTAACTCCAGGGACTCAAAGGGTTAATCTTTTGATGGGAAAACAAGGAAAAGCTTACACATATTTTATAAACAAGAGCAATGAACCTAAGTTCTTCCATTATTATGTTTGTCAAAATCAGCTTTAAATGTGCTTGTTGTTGTTATATGGTTTTGCAATAAACCATGTACTTGATTTGTGCTCTCTTCACCTCTCAACCCTTGGGAGAACACATTGCAGTCTATTTATTGCTAACACAAAAAATACAAAAACAAACACTGGCTTTCTATGAAAATTAATATTATTTAGCAAAGCCCAAGAACAGGGGTATTCTCCCATCACTCAGTAATACAGCTCACAGTAACATACAGGGTTTAAGTGAAGCAGAGCTCCACAGCATTAGGAGTCATAGAGCATAGAAACGTGTAAGACAGTGGTCCCAGTTTTGCAGTGTGGTGGTCCCTTTCCCCTCGATCTCCAACTTATGTATTTTTAAAAGAAGAAATACAGATACTGCAATTTTATTTATTATGGAGGGTGATGCTCTGTTAATTTGGCATTCCCTATATGGGGTCTGACTGATATGTACATCTGGATGTTTAAATAGAGGTGGAACCTCACGCCATCAGCTCCTCTCTAAAATTAGACCATGATGTTTATATACTTTTTATATTTGGACCGCCTATACATTAACTGCGGACTCAGTTTTCCAGCTTCATTCTGTTTCTGTGACAGGTAGGCAGCTTAACAATCTTCCTTTGTTTAAAGAATAAAAATATCTTCAGATTGCGAATGCATTTTTTGTTTTGTTTTCTAGTAGTATTACTCATTTGTCTTATTTTATGAATGTAATCAATGATAAAATCATCAGGCAAAATTGGTGCATTGACAAAATATGTCTGCTTAAAGTAACAGTCTGGGAACCATAACAACTTTAATCTAAATTAAGTTGTTATGATGACAGCAGCTCCAAGGGCCAGGCTCACCTTTAAGGATTAAACTGTTCATGAAAAATGTAACCCCAAAGTCGGTGTTCCAGCACTGGATCACTTAGCTCCCCTGTCCTTCCACTATCTGATATCCTTGATAAAGAAAGACAAGGGCAGCATTTGGCATGGGTGCCATTGATTGATTTAGAATGGTCAGCCTACACTCTATGCCAATTATGAGCTTCCCATTCATAAATAAATGTACGTATCTTCAAAAGGTGAGCCAGAGCCAGTGGCCTCCTGGCACCTTAACTATAATTTTACACAAAAACAAGTCCTGTGCTCAAACTCCCACTACTCTTGGGCACCAGCAGCAACGACCATGGTACCCATCAGCCCCAATACATGCAGTAAGAACCAAAGAAAAAAAAGTTACCTGCGTTCTTCCCAAATCCCTATACATATTTAAACAAATGGAGGTTATTTAGTTACTCCAATGGCCATGAGAGAGTTTAGCCCACCTGCTACGTCAAGATAAACCTCTTAGTTGGGTCCTACACTAACCTTTCACCTTGCTTCCTTGAGCTTCTGGTAAAGATATCTCTAATGAGACAAAAGAGGGTTATTTTTCTAAGCCCCTACATGCTTATTAACCCTTAATAGGGGATACGTGGGGTGGGCTACAGCATTGTAACATAGCTGTGTGATACAAAACTAAATACAAATAAAGTCTTAGTCTAAAGTCTTAGATCTTTGAGTTCAGCTCATGAAAAATTGGGGCAAAAACAAAAGTGTTGCGTTTATAATTTTGTTCAGTGTACATTCCTAACTATGCATTTCTTCACGACTTGCAACTGGTGTTTGAACTTATAACTGTGTTGTATTCAGGTCGTGTGAAGTACACAAGAAAACTTTTATTTTGAAGGAAAAAAAGATAAATCTAAAAATAAATAGGTCCATGAACATTGGGCTTTATTCACTAAATTCTTTGTAAAGAATTACATTTTTAGCAAAATTCCATGTAAATTACTTTGTACAAAAAGAACATTAGCAAAGTATGGGGTACTCTTCTAGTACATTTAGGACGGGGCTGAAAGAGTAACAACATAATCTTCCCACGACCAACATGAGCCCCGAGGGATCAATTTCTGCATTGAAAAGGAGGCCCGATGTTCCAGTGCTGATTTTAAGACTCACTGTCTCATCTGGCACCCCTGGTACTCAAGTAGACTTTACTGCTACCCCCAAGCATAACTGAAGAGAGCTTAAAAGAATAATATAATAAGTAGACACCTTTTAGATATATACTGATTGAGGTTTTTATACCGATGAGGTTTTATTTTGGAATGATTTCACAAAACTATTTGGAAATGAATTCACTACAACTAAATTTGGTTATAGATAAAATGACTCTCATTGAGAGCATTTGATTTGCACAGCATGGCTTTTTGCCCTGCATACGTACTAGTCTCCCAGTGCTTCCCTAAGGGAAAGCCTTGGGTTGGCTTAGATCATCACGACTAATGATTTCAGCTAGGGAGGAAGAGCAGCATGCTGTTAAATATACGGTAAGTAAATCTTGCCATTTCAAGCCCCTCATGAGGGGTCGACACCTACATATGTAGTGTTACGGCTCAACCGACATAAAGGGGTTAAACCGCCATTTAGTAGAGCTTCCCTTTTGCGGAGGTACAGGCACAGCTACTGTAGGACCCCCAACTCCCGAACTGGAACCAGTGGAATGCTCCAAACTCCGGAACAGTATACCCAGTAGCACTCCAAACTCCCGAACGGTAATCCCACGAATCGCTGTTAACAGAACAGAACAGACACAGCATCCAAGCCGCTTACACTTCCAGCAATCAGTCTCTAACCGCGTACAGCAAATCCCCCCAATCATGAGACCAAGCTCCGTATTGAGGGTAAAACAGGATTCTGGTTTATTGAGGTCTACCTGCCTGGTATTTATGCAGGTCTCCCACCTGGTGGACACTCCCCTAGGGGACCAGATGGAAGACTGTAACACAGACAGACCTGTATCACATTCAGACACACAGAAGTAAAACATCCCCAGAATGCATCCTAATTTCCCTCCCTCTATCCTGGAGATAATTGGGAAGTAATACAATTACCTCCCAGGACAGAGGCAGTAAAATACATTAAAACATATAATATTAAATTTATTACACAAAATCCATACATGTCACATATCCCCAGATAGCTTAGATCTGAGCGCACATAACTACCCAATAGCTCTCAGATCACACGCATACAGTTCAATTGCCCTGGAGCCAAAGTCTTTACTACACGAATAGGCTCCATGGCATAGCTATCTGGGTTAAAACATTCACTTAAGTAAAGTCCCGATCAATCCAGCATTCGTTTAAACAACCAAAATAGAAGCAGGGAAGGCTGGAGGCTCAGCGGTGCCTGCACGTAAAAGTATCCGCTTTTAGTGCACTGATTCCGGGCTGAGCACCGCTGGCCGTCCAGGGAGCTCCATAACACCGACACCGGGTGGCGGCTATGTGTAACCGTGACCACCCAGTAACAGTCAATTAAGCTGCGGTTAACTGCAGTGACTGGGTGGTCAATTGACGGCACACGCTAGCTGCAGGGGGATCAATTGGAGGCACACGCCAGCTTCCCGGTGGTCGCGCCTTCATGCGGCTTTCGTTAGTTTAACAGGGGAACACATTGGGACTGTACAGGCAGGGAAATAAACCGAACAAACAGACAAATGGAGGGAAAATAATTGTAATCCATATACAGACAGTTCTGTTACATGTAGAGTGGCACTCAGTGGTGTATCTTGGTTTTGTGCTGCCCTAGGCAATTTTTTTTTTTTAATTTAACCCCCCCAGCCTCCTTACCTTTGGGAATGCTGGGGGGGGGTTCTCCCTCTCCCTGAGGTCTAGTGGGGCTGCTGGGCAGGCGGTCGGTCGGGTGGCGGTGGCGAGGGAGCACTTTCCCCTGAATATGACGTCATATTCCGTCTCCCAGCATCACTCTGCGGCCGGCGCACGAGGGAGCTGAACAGAGCGCTCAGGGGAAAGTGCTCCCTCGCCAGCGTCCCCCACCCGCCCGACCACCCGCCTGCCTGGACTGTTAGCCGCAAGGCTAACAAGGCATTTGCCCTGGGCATTTGGGGACGGCTTTTTTTGCCGCCCCCTGGAAAATGCCGCCCAAGCCAAATGCCTTGTTTGCCTCGCAGCTAAAACGTCCCTGGTGAAACTATAGCATTAGGAATATGTTTCCTAAAATCTATAGTGTTCTTAGTGTATAGTCTTCCTAAAAAGAAGGTGTTCCTTTAAAGAGAAATTATTCTGGAAATTTCACCACTCGTACTATTCCTATTTCTCACAATGGGTGGCCAGTGATAGGCTGAGAGCATCAGCAGACCTTCCTGAAGTGGATGGCGCCAGAGGGAGGAACAGAAGATGTAGGGGTTTAATTATTCAAAAATGGTTTCAACTCTGTTAAGGCAGTTAAGGCAGCACCCAGAAACTCCATCCCAATAACAACATCATTGAAATAACGTTTGTATGGGAGCATGAATATTTCTTAAAGGAACACAAACATATATTCCTGACACTATAGTGTTAAACTAACTATTTTGGTCCCCAGACCCCCTTGCATTGATTTGAAAAGGTAAATTTACTCACCTGTTTTCCCACACACTGTTTGGCCCCGTCTGACCCTGCTCCCATGGCAAACTTGATGATCTCCGCCAAGCTCATGCTTTCCAATAAGACGTTTCTCCACATACATTGAATCAATGTATCTTTATAGGGAAAGTTCAGCGCCTCCATGCCACACAATAACACCACACCACACAATAACTCCCCCATACACACACACTGCCCCCATACATACACATTATCCCCCACACACAATTACCCCCCATACACACACACTACCCCACATACACACTGCCCCATACACACACACACACTGTACCCCTCACACACACTGTATCCCTCATGCACACTGTACACCTCATACACACTGCACCCCCACACACACACACTGTACCCCTCACACAACCTGCCCGCCCACACACTGTACCCCTCATGCACAAACTGCCCCACATACACACACACTGCACCATTCACACACTCACACACACACAAACTACATCCTTCACAAACACAATGCACCCCTGTACACACACTGCACCCCTCACACACACACACATATTGCATCCCTCACACACACACACTACATCCCCTATCCCGGCAGATCCCAAGTAAGTTGTCAAAACTGTTATAAACAGTTTGACTGCTTATCCTGGGAGGGCACTACGGCACTACTGGCACCAAAACCACTACAACATAATGTTCTGGTTATTGTGCCTGGATTGTTTCTTTAAATAATCTTCCAGTGCCACTCCAAAGGGGCCCAGTATATGCCGCAGCGCTGTACATATATACAATCTAGAAATTTTTTTGACTCGGGGTGCCTTGGAAAAATATTACAAATGTTAAGGGCGCCTTGAACCCGTAGACACAATTATGCTATAGTGCTTCTGGTGACCATAATGGCCCTTTAACTTTATTATTTAACTTTGTAAAAGGAAGCCTTGACTAAAGGCACAATGAACACTAATGTTAAAAAGTCATATATGTATTTATAAATTTAGTGTTCTTTTATAGTGTAATTAATGTCAAAATAAAGTATAGATATTAGTGTATTCCATTCAAAACTATGTGGGGCTGTATCTACGACATAGTGAATTGCCTACATTATGAAAATAAGGCTTGTTTTTTTTTTCTATTCGGCTCCTATGGAACATTACATCTACACTGGTCAGTATTATTTCTGTAAAACTCCCAATGAGGAAATTGTTGTTGAGCTCATGATATGGATTGCAAACAAGGAATGCATACATTATGCAATTCACTTTACTTGTCCTGTATGAAGTATATAAGAACTGACAATGCAATCTATTTGTTGTATGGTTGATGCATGTCTGGTTTTTCCTTCATATACTTAAACCAAAGGTTAATGAGAATTGTTAAATGCCAATATGCTAAAAATATATGCAATTAGCTTGACAGAATAAGTAAAAAAGCAAACAAAAAACAAAAAAAAACATCTTAACCCATGCATTTATTGGAGGAATATTTTTGTTTAAAACAAATTTCATATTTGGACAATGCAATAGTCTTGCATTAAATTGTATCTTTCATTATTGCTAACATCCAGTTTGTTATAAAAAAAATGACAAATATTTCTTCACATCCAAGTTATACTACGATTTCAGGCAACGTAAATGTACTGGAAAGGCTTTAAAATATTTCCAATTTGTAACAGACAACTATATATGCTGCTCCCACCTATCTACCCTCCCTAATACACAAGTATGTCCCGTTTAGGCCCTTATGCTCTGCTGAAGACTTACATCTATCTTCTGTCCGTACTCCCACCTCTGATGCTTGCCTTCAAGACTTTTCGAGGGCTGCACTGTTCCTGTGGAACTCACTTTCCTCCTCCGTTAGATGCTCACCCAGTCTCCATTTCTTCAAAAAATCATTAAAAACACACTTCTTCATAAAAGTGTATCAATTAAACTGTTAATAGCTCACGACTGATTCCTCTCTTTTGCAACTGTCATTAGTCTAATACTACCCTAACCTTTTGTGTCACTTTACCCCACTCGCTCAAGCATGTAAGCTCATTGAGCAGGGCCCTTGACCCCTCTGTTCCTGTGTGTCCAACTTGTCTGGTTACAACTACATGTCTGTTTGTCCACCCACTGTAAAGCGCTGCGGAATTTGTTGGCGCTATATAAATAACATAATAACATAATAATAATAATGTAGAACCTAGTTCTGATCCGTTTTTTCCAACTAACTTCTTAAAGGGATACTCCAAGCACCAAAACATCTTTAACACAATGAAGCCATTTTGGTGCATAGATTATGCACATGCAGTTAATTTTTCAGTGCTCTCTGTAGGGTCCTAGTACCCTAAACAAGACCTGCTTGCGCTATGTTGGGGACAGCTTCCTTGTGTCCCCAAAAGCTGAACACCAAGGAAAACCAAGGGGCTAAGTCAGAACCGCAGGACAGGACCTTAAAATCTTGACTGTTCCTTCATAATAGGAATGGGTGGGAGACCTGTGTATGTATTTATTTATCTACATAAGCAGTTGTAATTTATTGATCAGCCACAGCCTTAAAGAAACCTGCCTAATATCAGGTAGGCCCCCAGCGCTGCCAAAATAGCTCTGATGTATTGATGCATGGACAACACAAGACCTCTGAATGTGTCCTGTGGTATCTGACACCAAGACATTATCCTTTAAGTTCTGCAAGTTGCAAGGTGGCGACTCAATGGATCGGATTAATGCTTAATCGGATTGAGTTCTGGTGACTTTGGAGGCCAAGGCAACACCTTGAACTCTTTGTCACATTCCTAAAACCATTCCTGAACAATTTTTGTAGTGTAGCAGGGTGCATTATCCCGCTGAAAGAAATCACGGTCATCATTGAACACCGCTGTCATGATGTGCACGTGGTCTGCAACAATCACTAGGTAGATGGTACAAATCAAAGTAGCATCCCCATGAATTCCAGGATCCATGGTTTCCCAGCAAAACATTACCCAGAGCATAACACTGCCATCAGGAGAGGTATGACTACATAAAAAGAACAGTGAGACTATAGATGCATGATCTATACACCAAAACTATTTCATTATGCAAAAGTTGTCCTGGTACCTGGAATATTCATCTGACACTGTACTGAAGGAGATTAGGTGATTTTACAAACTGAACCTTTACACCTGCAATTTTGGAAACAATTAGGTTTAATGTTAAACTGTTTAGGAATGGCTTAATATAAACCAGGGCTCTTCCTGGCACCCAAGGATCACCCCCATGGCAACCACATTGATAACGCGGAGTTAACATATCTGCAGTGTTGTTAACATGTCTGCATGACTGGTGTATAGTCGCCATATGGGCAGTCGGAACCTTGACAACAACCACCCCAGATACCTATCCCCAATAACACGCTGACACCGGGATATGGGAAAAATAGTCCACAGCTTTATTAACAAACATAGTAACGATACTAATAATTAACATATATATAAAACATGGGTCATTGCCCCCATACTCCGCCCTAGCATCTATACCTTCATTAAATATCAGGGCAATGACCCAACATAAGAAACACATGAATATATATAAATAACGCTTTAACCTCAGTCCAACATGAACCGACTTAAGTGCCAACCATAAGTAACCACGGTAGGGGTATACCCAGATACCCCTACCCCACCAGGTTCTGAGCCACCTCCAGGACTCGAAACCCACCATCCACCAGTGACCACAATTCTTCCTGTTCCTCACGTTCCTCATGGGGAGCCTATTTTTGCCTTCCCTAGCTCTCTATCCCGCCGCTGTGACAAAACGGGATAAAAGCAGAAACAACCTATTACAGGGAGGGAGGGTGGGACAAACGCAGCTAGGCAGAAATTAATGTGCACATTTTAAAATGGCTGCCTATTAAATAGCCAGCCCCCATCCCATAATCCCACAGACCTACTGGTCCCTCCTATGCCCGCCTCCTAACTCCTGTCAAGGCCCTTTTTCGCTAAGCTGCGCTCTGGCTACATGGGGCTACATGACTGGTGTATAGTCGCCATATGGGCAGTCGGAACCTTGACAACAACCACCCCAGATACCTATCCCCAATAACACGCTGACACCGGGATATGGGAAAAATAGTCCACAGCTTTATTAACAAACATAGTAACGATACTAATAATTAACATATATATAAAACATGGGTCATTGCCCCCATACTCCGCCCTCGCATCTATACCTTCATTAAATATCAGGGCAATGACCCAACATCAGAAACACATAAATATATATAAATAACGATTTAACCTCAGTCCAACATGAACCGACTTAAGTGCCAACCATAAGTAACCACGGTAGGGGCATACCCAGATACCCCTACCCCACCAGGTTCTGAGCCACCTCCAGGACTCGAAACCCACCATCCACCAGTGACCACAATTCTTCCTGTTCCTCACGTTCCTCATGGGGAGCCTATTTTTGCCTTCCCTAGCTCTCTATCCCGCCACAAGCTCGGACCTTGACCCCTCAAGCCGACCGAGCTCCGCCACCCCGAAGAAATAGAGCCCTCTGCATCCCTTCCTGCAAGCCCAAGTTCAGCAAATCTAGACCCACCGCTGAGAGATGAACACCGTCCGTGTGATAATAACCTGGCAGCCCGCCTTCCAATTCTACATGCCTCACTACCACACCCCCCAATTTCCTCACGAAGCTTGCCATCAAGCTGTTGACCTTTCCCCTGCATCTTTCGATGGCCACCGGATCCCTCGCGTGTCACCACCGACGCCTCGGAACGATCTCAGACCACACCAGCATCACCCCAGGAAGCAGATCGAACAACCTGTTCAGGTCCTGCTTCATCCATTTAACCAGCCTACGCTGCGGAATGAGGCCCAGATCATTGCCCCCTGCGTGTAGAACTAGCATATCCGGCCTCGCCCCGCCTGTTACCATCCGAATTATTACCCCGCACACGTCACCCCAGCCAAATCCCTTAAAACCCAGCCATCGCACTGTCAGGAGGTCTTTTGGGAAGCCCAGCTGTTGGCCCTGTGCTCGAGCTGCAGCTCTCCGACCGGCCCAGACGATGAAGGAATGGCCCACAATCCACGCGACATAACCTGGGGAAGAAGGAAAACAGCGTAAAACACCTACACCCAGACCGGGGCCCACCCCCCGTCCAATACAGCCCGCAGCACTGATCCAACAAACCCAAGCGCACATACGTGCGGAACCGAGCGGATTCCCATCTCCCGATCCTCTTGACTAACTCGTCCCCCATGCCCAGGCGCGCGGCCTCGGTGGCCGCCCCTATGCGAAAGGAATGAGTCCCATAGGCAGCAGCACTCAACCCCAACGCCCCCAGGCCCGATCGGAACACCTTAGAAAATTGAAAACGAGAGAGCGAGGAGCCATCGGCATGAACCAATAAAGACCCCCCAATGCCGGTCTCAACTCCAAGAACCGAGCCACTGCCGTAACTGGGCACAGAGAAGACCCGGGCAGGGGACCCAACGTCACGTCCCGGCCCTTACCCATGACGTCCGTTTTGGACGTAGCCAGGTACACTACCAAATTCCCAGCTAGCATGCGAACACCGGATACCTGCAGACCCCCCGACCCTGACCGAGTAGCGCTCACCAATTCCCCTATCCGGAATGCCCCGAAGAAGGCCAAGAGAAAAGCTGCCCTGAACAGGGCTACCTCAAACCCGTCAAAGCAGATTCCGGGCAGCACCCGGAGTAAGTTCCCAAGTACCTGAACCGAGACCGGGCGCCTAGCATCCGGCGCCCTCCGGCCCCTCCGATACCCTTTGAGAGCTTGCCGAATAACAAACGCCTTCGTGAGGTCCTCCCACCCGTGGAATTTAAACCAAAAGGCCATCGCTGCCATGGTCCTATCAACCATTGCGGGGGACACACCTTTTGCCAGCAAATTAAAAGTAAACCACAGGAAGGCGTCATGCGACGCTTCCACCAGCGGCCCCTGGCCCAGCCCTTCCCAGGAACGTTCCCAGGCACCCCAAACCTTACTGTATGCGGTCCAGGTGGTTGGTGCCAGCGAAGCCCTTACGAGTCCTCCAAGCATGATGCTCCGAGCTGCCACATCTCATCCTGGCACGCCTGCCCTGTCTCCTGAGCCTCCGGAGCCACCGCCCAAAACCGGGACCACTGAAAGCGAGATAGAGCATCAGCTACCTCGTTCAAATACCCAGGCACGTGACGCGCGCGAAAAACTACATTAAGGGACATGCACAGCAAGACAAATCGCCGCAATAGCTTCACCACTGGTTTGGATGCTGCCGACTGGTTATTGACGGCGTGCACCACCGACATATTGTCAGAGAAAAAGACCACCTTGCGGTTGCGAAGCAGGTCCCCCCATAGGGCCAATGCCACCACCAACGGGAACAGCTCCAGAAAAGCCAAGTTCCGTATGAGGGGGCTTTGCCCCCACGCCTCCGGCCACCTCTGAGCGCACCATCTCCCCCCGAAGTAGGCCCAGAAACCCACGCTACCCGATGCGTCGGTGAACAGCTCCAATTCGGCCGTGGACACACTTTCCTGACGGAAGAACACCGTCCCGTTAAAGTCTTGCAAGAAGACCTTCCAGACGTCCAGGTCAGCCCTCATCGAGGAAGAGACCCGAACGAAATGATGTGGAGAACCGACCCCTGCGGTGGCTGCCGACAGGCTGCGGCTGAACACCCTACCCATGGGTATCACC
>OW240915.1:255288551-255363744 GCA_933207985.1 Pelobates cultripes | reverse complement strand
AGCTGGACCTGGCACCCAGACCACTTCATTAAGCTGAAGTGGTCTGGGTGCCTAGAGTGGTCCTTTAAGTGTGTGTGCATCTGCATGCACTGGCGTACATACCACGTTCGCAGGGGTCGCAGCCCTGTAACCTCTGCGACCAGGTGCCCACTGTCATGTGTTGCGGCCTGGCCTGCGTGCGGGGGGAGGGAGGGAGGGGGGCCCACGGATCAATTTTCGCACCGGGGCCCCATGGGTCATGTGTACGCCACTGGTTTTAAATATATTTCACTCGCTTATATCAGCCTTTTATTTACTAGTACCCGAAACCAAAAGGAATTACTTCTAGGACAGTGGTGGCGAACCTGTGGCACGCCGCGCCCCCTCTGTGGGCACGCGGCCATAGGTCGCCGTGCGCTTCGCCGGCGCATCCATAAGGCGGCACAAGTGGCCGCCTTAGGGCGCACCGGCCCGGCGGGCGCAAAGCCGGAGTGACCGGCAGGAGGTGAGCGCAGAGCGCTCCTTCCTGCCAGACACTCTGTGTAGCGTGGCCGAGCGCACCGCGGTACAGGAACTTATGTTTCCTGTACCCGGGCGGACGGAAATGAAGTGCTCACAGAGAGAGCACTTCCTGTCCGCCGGGTACAGGAAACTGAGCTCCGCGGCGCTCGGCCACGCTACAAGGTAGGAGACTGAGGGAGAGGAGGAGGAGAAGGAGACTGAGGGAGAGATGGGGGAGGGGGGGGAAGGAGACTGAGGGAGAGGGAGAAGGAGACTGAGGGAGAGGGGGGGGAGGAAGGAGACTGATGGAGAGGGGGGAGAAGGAGACTGAGGGAGAGGAGAAGGGAGACTGAGGGAGGAGGAGGAGAAGGAGACCGAGGGAGAGGAGGAGAAGGAGGACCGAGGGAGAGATGAGGGGAGGAGAAGGAGACCGAGGGAGAGGCAGGGGAGGGAGAAGTAGACTGAGGAGAGGCGCAGGGGGAGGGAGAAGGAGACTGAGGGAGAGGGAGGAGGAAGGAGACTGAGGGAGAGGGAGGGAGAAGGAGATCAGAGGAGAGATGAGGGGAGGGGAGAAGGAGACTGAGGGAGAGGCGAGGGGGGGGAGGAGAAGGAGACTGAGGGAGAGGCTTAGGGAGGGAGAAGAGACTGAGGGAGAGATGGGGGGGAAGGAGGAGGGAGAGGGGGGGAAGGAGACTGAGGGAGAGATGGGGGAGGGAGAAGGAGACTGAGGGAGAGATGGGGGAGGGGAAGGAGACTGAGGGAGAGATGGGGGGAGAAAACTGAGTGTGGGATGGGAGAAAAAAATGAGGGAGGGATGGGGGGAAAGAAAACAGAGGGGGTACGACATACACACAGCACCCCTGCCCTACACATATCACCCCACAAAAAGACACACACACACACACATCACCTCACACACACACCACCCCCCACACACAAACACACCACCCCACACACATCCCCCCACACACACATCACTCCACACACAAACACATACACTGTACCCCTCAATGCAGTGTGTGTACACTCAGCAGTCTGTCTGTGTGTGTACACTCAGCAGTCTGTCTGTGTGTGTACACTCAGCAGTCTGTCTGTGTGTGTGTGTATTTAGCAGTCTGTCTGTGTGTGTGTGTGTATTTAGCAGTCTGTGTGTGTATTCAGCAGACTGTGTACTCAGCAGTCTGCTAAATACAGACAGACTACTAAGTACACAGACAGACTGCTAAATACACATACCGACAGACTGCCGAGCACACACACAAACTGCTTAATACACACACAGAGATGTTAATTAGTTCGGACAACTGTATGAGTTGTTTTTTCTAAACTTAAACCTCAGTATTCAGGTTTAAATGCCGTTTTGGCACTTTGAGGGAAAAAAATTGGCATGTATTACGGTTTGGGCACTCGGGCTCAAAAAGGATCGCCATCACTGCTATATACACTATATATCTCTGCAAAGGAGAAGTGCTTTAGACAGATTTGTGAACAATATTTGAGAGAAATAGGTATTTTGTGTACATTGAAAAAGTCTTAGATATTTGAGTTCAGCTCATGAAAAATGGGGCAAAAACAAAAGTGTTGCGTTTATAATTTTGTTCGGTGTATAATTTTTGTGTCCTTCCTTTAGTTGTATTTGAGCATTGATAGATGTGTTGCGCAAAATCATTTCTTGTAAGGTAATTTTGGGCACTCTGCTCAAGTGTTCTTGTATTGTTTACCACAACCATATTGTATATTGTGTGGCAAGGATTTGGGGAAATACCCACACAAGTGTTGCAGGAACAAACGTTATATTATATTTAAAAATGTATTAATGCATATAAAGTATATACACATCACTTGTGTGGTACCCTTACTTGTTGCACAATAGCCACTTTGCGATGATAAAACATAGGCTGAGCACCACATTTGTGTTAGGAAGTTTAGGAGTTTGAAGCCTTTGGCCTGCTCTATCAAAAGGCCCACTTGTGAGGCATCAGGAAAAAAATTTCAGAACAGATGTTGAATGTAGGCAAACAGTTACTTTGGAGTTGATTGTCTAGGAATACCTCTGTTCTGTATATTGTTGTACCTACTGCGATCTTTAAAGACAACAATTTAAAATATCACCTAGATTTGTGAGCTAAGACTTTAGCAGATAATGCATTGCATACGAGCACATTTGTTGTTCCCATGAGACCGTACCTTGACGAATATCAGATATTTTAGTTCAGAATTTATGCTTGAAACACTGATCATAAACAGTGACAGGATCCCATACATCTGTAAGGAGGGCATTTATCAATGATAAAGGGACAGGGTCCCAAAAAACGTTTGTACTTTGAATGCTCTTTGAATAGATTTGGGCTGCACTAGTGGGCCCCTATAACTAAGCTGCACTTTGTGGATGCCTCTCTTGGCAAACTAATTTGGATTCCAATACCACCTGAATGCTGATGACACTCAGATATACTTCTCCACCCCAGACCTTTCCCCTGCCGTCCTGCAACGTGTCACTGCTTGCCTTTCTTCCATCTCTGACTGGATGTCCTCATGCTGTTTGAAACTCAATCTCTCTAAAACTGAGCTCCTTGTCTTTCCTCCTCCTAATACTGATCATCCTCCTTCACTCTCCCTTCAAGCTAGTGGTACCCACATCAGTTCATCCTTTCAAGCGCGCTGTCTTGGCGTTATACTTGATTCTGGCCTCATATTTGAGCCTCGCATCCAGTCTGTTACCAAATCCTGCAGAGTCCACCTTAAAAACATAGCCCACACCGCCCCTTTCTTACGCAAGATGCTACTATGGAGCTTGTCCATGCTCTAGTAATCTCTTGCATGGATTATTTTAACTCTCTCCTAATAGGTCTTCCCACAAGTCGTAATGCCCCACTACAGTCTGTAATGAATGCTGCAGCTAGACTGATTTTCCTCTCTAGCTGGTCCTCTCACACCTCACCCCTCTGTCAGTCCTTACATTGGCTTCCTGTATCCTATAGGGGTCAATTCAAGGTACTAATCCACACCTATAAAGCACTGACCAATTCTAGCCCCTCCTATATCTCTTCACTGATCCGCAGGTATGCCCCTTCTCGGTCTCTCTGCTCTGCCCGTGACCTTCTCCTGTCCGCTGCTCGCACCCGTATGGCCAACTCACGCTTGCAGGACTTACCGCAGGTGACTCCTTTCCTTTGGAATAGCCTGCCTACGACCATCAAGCTCTCCCCTAGTCTTCAATCATTTAAAAAGTGCCTAAAACCCGTCTCTTTAGGAAAGCTTGTAGTCTCTACCTCACGTACCTGTCCCTTGCTCTCTCCTAAAGGGCAGCACTCTATTCTCTCCTCCAGCTCTGCTTCACTCCACCTTGTTTGATTGCTACCTCCTGTCCTGTTGTGTCTTACGCCCCACCTCCTATAAACTGTAAGCTTGTTTGAGCAGGGCCCTCTTCAACCTATTGTTCCTGTAAGTTTTTGTAATTGTCTCATTTATTGTTAAATCTCCCCCTTTGATAATATTGTAAAGTGCTACGGAATATGCTGGCACTATATAAATACCAGTAATAATAATAATAATAATAATACCTTGGATTGCCATACTTTGCTTGCTGTTTGGGCTACAGCAGCTTATACGCAACAGCTGCACTAGGTTAAACTATTTATGCTTTTGGTATTGTGCTATACCACACTCCTAGATCATATTTTTTATCATAAATTGTATGGCATTTCTTCGATCCAAGAAGCCATAGTTTGTGGCCTAGTGCAGTCATCCTGGTTAGAGTTTAATTCATGCATTGCTTAGCAATGCTTGTGCTGTGTAGGTTTACCCTATTTGTCTGATTAATTCTCCTTTGTACTGCACACTGGCGACAGATGTAACTGCTTCTCCCAATGCTTTCCTGTGGGAAAGCATTGGATTAACTTAGATCATCAAGATCTATAACCTCAGCCATTGAGGCCAAGCCATGAAACCAGCCGCGGCGAGACCGGTGCGGCGTGTAAGTAAAGCAGAGTAAAATCATATTTTTACTGACGTCTCGGAGGGCCAGGGACGTAAATAGTTAGTTTAATATCATAGTGTCAGGAATACATGTTTGTTTTACTGACAATATAATGTTCCTTGAATTCACTTTGAATTCTCACTTTGGTAAATAACCCGCTTACACTGTTTCTGTCAGACAAACTCATCGGCTTATCTTGTGACTAAAGAAAACTAATTAAAATGTTTAATGTTATTACTTGAATATTGCCATTCCAGTTGTGAACTGCTAGTCGTTTTACCCTCTATTTTCCCACATTATTGTAACTAGAAATTTTAGAAGTTTAACCAGCACATCTTTGAATTTATTAAAACCTCATTAAAACAAGCAAGCAATCAAAGGTTATTCGCTATACCATTGAATAACATTTTCTTATCAACTCTGCTATTTCTGATATAATATTGCAAATGAATGCTCCACAGCTTCATAATTAGTGAATAAACCACCGCAAACCCCTGCAAATTCCCCCCCCCCCAAAAAAAAAAATATATATATAAATTAATTTTCCTCTTCTCTGGTTACTAAGTATTTTGAATTGCATTTTCAATACTCTTTTTAAAAGAAAAAAAAAAAAGAACGACAAAAGAAACAATATATATATAAATAATATCAATTGTTTTGTCATCAGCAAAAAATTGGGTGCCTTCCAAAAGCAGACTATGAATTCTCACATCTCTCTGGGTCTTTTTTTTCCTTTCGGAAGTTGGTTATTACTTGATGTGGGACAGAAAGCATTGTAATGTGATGAATGTGTTGGTGGAAGTATAATAAGTGTCACTGGTAATGGAAAACAGATTGTAGCTACAAGGCTACAAGGGTTTGACTTTATTGAAGTCAATTGCAAACAATTACACTTAATTTCTTTTAAGATATATATATATATGTGTGTGTGTGTGTGTATATATGCATACATACATTAAATCAGTCGAGTCGTTTTACACAATATTTCAGAAGTAAGGACTGCAAGAGAAAGCGTAGTATTCCATGCCTTGCATAGTATTTAACTCCAGGGACTCAAAGGGTTAATCTTTTGATGGGAAAACAAGGAAAAGCTTACACATATTTTATAAACAAGAGCAATGAACCTAAGTTCTTCCATTATTATGTTTGTCAAAATCAGCTTTAAATGTGCTTGTTGTTGTTATATGGTTTTGCAATAAACCATGTACTTGATTTGTGCTCTCTTCACCTCTCAACCCTTGGGAGAACACATTGCAGTCTATTTATTGCTAACACAAAAAATACAAAAACAAACACTGGCTTTCTATGAAAATTAATATTATTTAGCAAAGCCCAAGAACAGGGGTATTCTCCCATCACTCAGTAATACAGCTCACAGTAACATACAGGGTTTAAGTGAAGCAGAGCTCCACAGCATTAGGAGTCATAGAGCATAGAAACGTGTAAGACAGTGGTCCCAGTTTTGCAGTGTGGTGGTCCCTTTCCCCTCGATCTCCAACTTATGTATTTTTAAAAGAAGAAATACAGATACTGCAATTTTATTTATTATGGAGGGTGATGCTCTGTTAATTTGGCATTCCCTATATGGGGTCTGACTGATATGTACATCTGGATGTTTAAATAGAGGTGGAACCTCACGCCATCAGCTCCTCTCTAAAATTAGACCATGATGTTTATATACTTTTTATATTTGGACCGCCTATACATTAACTGCGGACTCAGTTTTCCAGCTTCATTCTGTTTCTGTGACAGGTAGGCAGCTTAACAATCTTCCTTTGTTTAAAGAATAAAAATATCTTCAGATTGCGAATGCATTTTTTGTTTTGTTTTCTAGTAGTATTACTCATTTGTCTTATTTTATGAATGTAATCAATGATAAAATCATCAGGCAAAATTGGTGCATTGACAAAATATGTCTGCTTAAAGTAACAGTCTGGGAACCATAACAACTTTAATCTAAATTAAGTTGTTATGATGACAGCAGCTCCAAGGGCCAGGCTCACCTTTAAGGATTAAACTGTTCATGAAAAATGTAACCCCAAAGTCGGTGTTCCAGCACTGGATCACTTAGCTCCCCTGTCCTTCCACAATCTGATATCCTTGATAAAGAAAGACAAGGGCAGCATTTGGCATGGGTGCCATTGATTGATTTAGAATGGTCAGCCTACACTCTATGCCAATTATGAGCTTCCCATTCATAAATAAATGTACGTATCTTCAAAAGGTGAGCCAGAGCCAGTGGCCTCCTGGCACCTTAACTATAATTTTACACAAAAACAAGTCCTGTGCTCAAACTCCCACTACTCTTGGGCACCAGCAGCAACGACCATGGTACCCATCAGCCCCAATACATGCAGTAAGAACCAAAGAAAAAAAAGTTACCTGCGTTCTTCCCAAATCCCTATACATATTTAAACAAATGGAGGTTATTTAGTTACTCCAATGGCCATGAGAGAGTTTAGCCCACCTGCTACGTCAAGATAAACCTCTTAGTTGGGTCCTACACTAACCTTTCACCTTGCTTCCTTGAGCTTCTGGTAAAGATATCTCTAATGAGACAAAAGAGGGTTATTTTTCTAAGCCCCTACATGCTTATTAACCCTTAATAGGGGGTATGTGGGGTGGGCTACAGCATTGTAACATAGCTGTGTGATACAAAAGTAAATACAAATAAAGTCTTAGTCTAAAGTCTTAGATCTTTGAGTTTAGCTCATGAAAAATTGGGGCAAAAACAAAAGTGTTGCGTTTATAATTTTGTTCAGTGTACATTCCTAACTATGCATTTCTTCACGACTTGCAACTGGTGTTTGGACTTATAACTGTGTTGTATTCAGGTCGTGTGAAGTACACAAGAAAACTTTTATTTTGAAGGAAAAAAAGATAAATCTAAAAATAAATAGGTCCATGAACATTGGGCTTTATTCACTAAATTCTTTGTAAAGAATTACATTTTTAGCAAAATTCCATGTAAATTACTTTGTACAAAAAGAACATTAGCAAAGTATGGGGTACTCTTCTAGTACATTTAGGACGGGGCTGAAAGAGTAACAACATAATCTTCCCACGACCAACATGAGCCCCGAGGGATCAATTTCTGCATTGAAAAGGAGGCCCGATGTTCCAGTGCTGATTTTAAGACTCACTGTCTCATCTGACACCCCTGGTACTTAAGTAGACTTTACTGCTACCCCCAAGCATAACTGAAGAGAGCTTAAAAGAATAATATAATAAGTAGACACCTTTTAGATATATACTGATTGAGGTTTTTATACCGATGAGGTTTTATTTTGGAATGATTTCACAAAACTATTTGGAAATGAATTCACTACAACTAAATTTGGTTATAGATAAAATGACTCTCATTGAGAGCATTTGATTTGCACAGCATCGCTTTTTGCCCTGCATACGTACTAGTCTCCCAGTGCTTCCCTAAGGGAAAGCCTTGGGTTGGCTTAGATCATCACGACTAATGATTTCAGCTAGGGAGGAAGAGCAGCATGCTGTTAAATATACGGTAAGTAAATCTTGCCATTTCAAGCCCCTCTTGAGGGGTCGACACCTACATATGTAGTGTTACGGCTCAACCGACATAAAGGGGTTAAACCGCCATTTAGTAGAGCTTCCCTTTTGCGGAGGTACAGGCACAGCTACTGTAGGACCCCCAACTCCCGAACTGGAACCAGGGGAATGCTCCAAACTCCCGTACAGTATACCCAGTAGCACTCCAAACTCCCGAACGGTAATCCCACGAATCGCTGTTAACAGACGAACAGACACAGCATCCAAGCGGCTTACACTTCCAGCAATCAGTCTCTAACCGCGTACAGCAAATCCCCCCAATCATGAGACCAAGCTCCGTATTGAGGGTAAAACAGGATTCTGGTTTATTGAGGTCTACCTGCCTGGTATTTATGCAGGTCTCCCACCTCGTGGACACTCCCCTAGGGGACCAGATGGAAGACTGTAACACAGACAGACCTGTATCACATTCAGACACACAGAAGTAAAACATCCCCAGAATGCATCCTAATTTCCCTCCCTCTATCCTGGAGATAATTGGGAAGTAATCCAATTACCTCCCAGGACAGAGGCAAATCTCCATTATACACGTGGGGACACAGAGACAGTAAAATACATTAAAACATATAATATTAAATTTATTACACAAAATCCATACATGTCACATATCCCCAGATAGCTTAGATCTGAGCGCACATAACTACCCAATAGCTCTCAGATCACACGCATACAGTTCAATTGCCCTGGAGCCAAAGTCTTTACTACACGAATAGGCTCCATGGCATAGCTATCTGGGTTAAAACATTCACTTAAGTAAAGTCCCGATCAATACAGCATTTGTTTAAACAACCGAAATAGAAGCAGGGAAGGCTGGAGGCTCAGCGGTGCCTGTACGTAAAGTCCTTAATTACACGAATAGGCTCCATGGCATAGCTATCTGGGTTAAAACATTCACTTAAGTAAAGTCCCGATCAATCCAGCATTCGTTTAAACAACCAAAATAGAAGCAGGGAAGGCTGGAGGCTCAGCGGTGCCTGCACGTAAAAGTATCCGCTTTTAGTGCACTGATTCCGGGCTGAGCACCGCTGGCCGTCCAGGGAGCTCCATAACACCGACACCGGGTGGCGGCTATGTGTTACCGCGACCACCCAGTAACAGTCAATTAAGCTGCGGTTAACTGCAGTGACTGGGTGGTCAATTGACGGCACACGCTAGCTGCAGGGGGATCAATTGGAGGCACACGCCAGCTTCCCGGTGGTCGCGCCTTCATGTGGCTTTCGTTAGTTTAACAGGGGAACACATTGGGACTGTACAGGCAGGGAAATAAACCGAACAAACAGACAAATGGAGGGAAAATAATTGTAATCCATATACAGACAGTTCTGTTACATGTAGAGTGGCACTCAGTGGTGTATCTTGGTTTTGTGCTGCCCTAGGCAATTTTTTTTTTTTATTTAACCCCCCCCAGCCTCCTTACCTTTGGGAATGCTGGGGGGGGGGGTTCTCCCTCTCCCTGAGGTCTAGTGGGGCTGCTGGGCAGGCGGTTGGTCGGGTGGCGGTGGCGAGGGAGCACTTTCCCCTGAATATGACGTCATATTCCGTCTCCCAGCATCACTCTGCGGCCGGCGCACGAGGGAGCTGAACAGAGCGCTCAGGGGAAAGTGCTCCCTCGCCAGCGTCCCCCACCCGCCCGACCACCCGCCTGCCTGGACTGTTAGCCGCAAGGCTAACAAGGCATTTGCCCTGGGCATTTGGGGGCGGCTTTTTTTGCCGCCCCCTGGAAAATGCCGCCCAAGGCAAATGCCTTGTTTGCCTCGCAGCTAAAACGTCCCTGGTGAAACTATAGCATTAGGAATATGTTTCCTAAAATCTATAGTGTTTTTAGTGTATAGTCTTCCTAAAAAGAAGGTGTTCCTTTAAAGAGAAATTATTCTGGAAATTTCACCACTCGTACTATTCCTATTTCTCACAATGGGTGGCCAGTGATAGGCTGAGAGCATCCGCAGACCTTCCTGGAGTGGATGGCGCCAGAGGAAGGAACAGAAGATGTAGGGGTTTAACTATTCAAAAATGGTTTCAACTCTGTTAAGGCAGTTAAGGCAGCACCCAGAAACTCCATCCCAATAACAACATCATTGAAATAACGTTTGTATGGGAGCATGAATATTTCTTAAAGGAACACAAACATATATTCCTGACACTATAGTGTTAAACTAACTATTTTGGTCCCCAGACCCCCTTGCATTGATTTGAAAAGGTAAATTTACTCACCTGTTTTCCCACACACTGTTTGGCCCCGTCTGACCCTGCTCCCATGGCAAACTTGATGATCTCCGCCAAGCTCATGCTTTCCAATAAGACGTTTCTCCACATACATTGAATCAATGTATCTTTATAGGGAAAGTTCAGCGCCTCCATGCCACACAATAACACCACACCACACAATAACTCCCCCATACACACACACTGCCCCCATACATACACATTATCCCCCACACACAATTACCCCCCATACACACACACTACCCCACATACACACTGCCCCATACACACACACACACTGTACCCCTCACACACACTGTATCCCTCATGCACACTGTACACCTCATACACACTGCACCCCCACACACACACACTGTACCCCTCACACAACCTGCCCGCCCACACACTGTACCCCTCATGCACAAACTGCCCCACATACACACACACTGCACCATTCACACACTCACACACACACAAACTACATCCTTCACAAACACAATGCACCCCTGTACACACACTGCACCCCTCACACACACACACATATTGCATCCCTCACACACACACACTACATCCCCTATCCCGGCAGATCCCAAGTAAGTTGTCAAAACTGTTATAAACAGTTTGACTGCTTATCCTGGGAGGGCACTACGGCACTACTGGCACCAAAACCACTACAACATAATGTTCTGGTTATTGTGCCTGGATTGTTTCTTTAAATAATCTTCCAGTGCCACTCCAAAGGGGCCCAGTATATGCCGCAGCGCTGTACATATATACAATCTAGAAATTTTTTTGACTCGGGGTGCCTTGGAAAAATATTACAAATGTTAAGGGCGCCTTGAACCCGTAGACACAATTACGCTATAGTGCTTCTGGTGACCATAATGGCCCTTTAACTTTATTATTTAACTTTGTAAAAGGAAGCCTTGACTAAAGGCACAATGAACACTAATGTTAAAAAGTCATATATGTATTTATAAATTTAGTGTTCTTTTATAGTGTAATTAATGTCAAAATAAAGTATAGATATTAGTGTATTCCATTCAAAACTATGTGGGGCTGTATCTACGACATAGTGAATTGCCTACATTATGAAAATAAGGCTTGCTTTTTTTTTCTATTCGGCTCCTATGGAACATTACATCTACACTGGTCAGTATTATTTCTGTAAAACTCCCAATGAGGAAATTGTTGTTGAGCTCATGATATGGATTGCAAACAAGGAATGCATACATTATGCAATTCACTTTACTTGTCCTGTATGAAGTATATAAGAACTGACAATGCAATCTATTTGTTGTATGGTTGATGCATGTCTGGTTTTTCCTTCATATACTTAAACCAAAGGTTAATGAGAATTGTTAAATGCCAATATGCTAAAAATATATGCAATTAGCTTGACAGAATAAGTAAAAAAGCAAACAAAAAACAAAAAAAAACATCTTAACCCATGCATTTATTGGAGGAATATTTTTGTTTAAAACAAATTTCATATTTGGACAATGCAATAGTCTTGCATTAAATTGTATCTTTCATTATTGCTAACATCCAGTTTGTTTTAAAAAAAATGACAAATATTTCTTCACATCCAAGTTATACTACGATTTCAGGCAACGTAAATGTACTGGAAAGGCTTTAAAATATTTCCAATTTGTAACAGACAACTATATATGCTGCTCCCACCTATCTACCCTCCCTAATACACAAGTATGTCCCGTTTAGGCCCTTATGCTCTGCTGAAGACTTACATCTATCTTCTGTCCGTACTCCCACCTCTGATGCTCGCCTTCAAGACTTTTCGAGGGCTGCACTGTTCCTGTGGAACTCACTTTCCTTCTCCGTTAGATGCTCACCCAGTCTCCATTTCTTCGAAAAATCATTAAAAACACACTTCTTCATAAAAGTGTATCAATTAAACTGTTAATAGCTCACGACTGATTCCTCTCTTTTGCAACTGTCATTAGTCTAATACTACCCTAACCTTTTGTGTCACTTTACCCCACTCGCTCTAGCATGTAAGCTCATTGAGCAAGGCCCTTGACCCCTCTGTTCCTGTGTGTCCAACTTGTCTGGTTACAACTACATATCTGTTTGTCCACCCACTGTAAAGCGCTGCGGAATTTGTTGGCGCTATATAAATCATAACATAATAACATAATAATAATAATGTAGAACCTAGTACTGATCCGTTTTTTCCAACTAACTTCTTAAAGGGATACTCCAAGCACCAAAACAGCTTTAACACAATGAAGCCGTTTTGGTGCATAGATTATGCACCTGCAGTTCATTTTTCAGTGCTCTCTGTAGGGTCCTAGTACCCTAAACAAGACCTGCTTGCGCTATGTTGGGGACAGCTTCCTTGTGTCCCCAAAAGCTGAACACCAAGGAAAACCAAGGGGCTAAGTCAGAACCGCAGGACAGGACCTTAAAATCTTGACTGTTCCTTCATAATAGGAATGGGTGGGAGACCTGTGTATGTATTTATTTATCTACATAAGCAGTTGTAATTTATTTATCAGCCACAGCCTTAAAGAAACCTGCCTAATATCAGGTAGGCCCCCAGTGCTGCTAAAACAGCTCTGATGTATTGATGCATGGACAACACAAGACCTCTGAATGTGTCCTGTGGTATCTGACACCAAGACATTATCCTTTAAGTTCTGCAAGTTGCAAGGTGGCGACTCAATGGATCGGATTAATGCTTAATCGGATTGAGTTCTGGTGACTTTGGAGGCCAAGGCAACACCTTGAACTCTTTGTCACATTCCTAAAACCATTCCTGAACAATTTTTGCAGTGTAGCAGGGTGCATTATCCTGCTGAAAGAAATCACGGTCATCACTGAACACCGCTGTCATGATGTGCACGTGGTCTGCAACAATCACTAGGTAGATGGTACAAATCAAAGTAGCATCCCCATGAATTCCAGGATCCATGGTTTGCCAGCAAAACATTACCCAGAGCATAACACTGCCATCAGGAGAGGTATGACTGCATAAAAAGAACAGTGAGACTATAGATGCATGATCTATACACCAAAACTATTTACTGGTACTTAGAATATTCATCTGGGTACATATAGAGTCTGACACTGTACTGAAGGAGATTAGGTGATTTTACAAACTGAACCTTTATACCTGCAATTTTGGAAACAATTAGGTTTAGTGTTAAACTGTTTAGGAATGGCTTGATAACGCGGAGTTAACATATCTGCAGTGTTGTTAACATGTCTGCATTATCAATTTTCCCACCTGGATGACATTGATTGGCTAAGAATGCTGGTGTCAGGTTATCTCAGCCAAACAATGTCTGAATTATCAATATGTGGCCTAGAATGTTAGAATGAACTCATGGCAAATGTGCCAAAATGCCTGGGGGATAAAAGAGCCTCGGTCCTTAAAGAAATAAATTAAATACTTCCAAAAAGGCAAAAAAAAAAAAAAAAAAGGTAGAGCACATGGAACAAACAGAACATTTGGTTTAGTTACAAGCTGCAAAGACAAAGCTGTATCAATTAACCCTTACTATTCCTAATCGAAACTTGTTCATTAACCTTCACTACACCTACCCTACACTTACTTATTAATACACTTGCAAAAATATGTTTTGGCTCATTTCTCTGCATTATATTCCTTTTAATCCTTACCCTGATGATAGTATGGTATAGATAATAATCCATCCAGGAATTTACCTGTGGAGATTAATTGAATGATCAATTTATTTGGGTTTTTATTAAATGAAATTTGATTCAAACAAACCAGTCAAAACATATTTTTGCAGTCTACTAGTTACGCCCTTCTATACCTTCTCCTGGCTTAATTATTAACTGCTACTACACCACTACACCTACTTCAGACTTACTAATTCATTGCTATCACACCTATTGCAGACTTACTCATTACCCCCCTATTACACCTACTCCTGGCTAATAATTTACCCTTCCTACACCTACTTCAGATTGACTAATTAACTGCTGTTTTACTTATAACATACTTACTAATTAACCCTCACTATACCTATTCCAGACTTGATAATTAACCCTTACTTCACCAACTCCACACCTCCTTACCCCCACCATCCAGAGCCCTATGTGTATAATTTCTTCTACCCACTCCTTGTCTGTACTGTGACATAAATATTAGGCCTATTTTTCATGTCTCTCCATTTTCCAAGGATTCGTTTTGCATCATAGAGGTAATGATGAGGATAATGCCAATATAAATCTTAAAATAATGTCCCCCCGAAATTGTAATTATGTTCCACTTTATCAATACTTTAATACTTTTTTAATTAATTGTATCTAATATTCAGGAGACTATTGCTCAATAATATCTGTACAAACTTTCAAATGTAATAACATTAAAACACCTGAATTGGTACCTTTAGTAACTGAGTTTATGTGTATGTCTTTTCAGAAATCGAAATGTTAAACACTGGTTAAATATGCTCCATCCCATTCGACAACATCCTAAAGTGCAATAAATAAGACAAAGTAAGAACGTATTTCTCTATGTTGTTGATCTCAGTTCATATGGAGAACAAAGACCCATTTAGAAGAACATTTTAAACTAAACAATTTCCCTGTGAGCACACAATTTCGTACTAATTACTGTACTCCAATTATTTACCAGTGTTTATCCTTATAGCCAGGAAATGTACTGGCAGTGAATGCAGGTAAGTCTAATCAATTTCAGATTAAAAAAGAGATTGTGTACAATGCTCAGTTGTCCCACTTGAACAGCATGGTGTTAATTTATCCGGAGCCATAATGTAATGTATTGAACTGCTAGCCAATAAACCTTGCATGTATGATATTACTGACCACCCGTGGATCAGTTTACTTCAACATATAATGTTCAGAAGAGAGGGTTCAGAGCCATGGTAATCATAAAATTGTTAGGAATGCTATGACTGTCACAAATCCGAGGACTGAACAAATGATTATATATTTGTGTGTAATAGAACAAATGATTATATATTTGTGTGTAATAGAAGTTTGATAATGTAATAAGCTCTTTGGTTAAACTGAAAACTGTACAAGATGAAGATCCAATATTTATACTATTTTATCATATTTATCAAAGCCAAGTGAAGCCATGCTGGAGGAAGATGTTATATTTTGAACAATCACCAAAGAAACTAATAGCATATTGCTATATTTACTGTATATGTAGCACTTTAACCCATGTCAGGACCAATTGTGCTTTGTATATATGGCGCTTTACCCCTATTCCCAGCCTAACAGATACAGCGTGGATACACTAAGAGACTTGTACGAGCTGCCACCAAGGCCCTGTTTAGTAGAGATACCTAGTTAAACAAGCATCTCTACTTACTGTATGAAGATATTAGACATACAATCAGTTTTATAATCAGGTGACATTTATGTCAATTCCCCAAAAAAGTACTATCAAGGTTCTAACAACTACACAAAAGGAGAATATCTGACCATTTTATTTATCTGTTTTATGTGTATTTATTTGTGCTTTTTTGCTAATGTTTCAGAAGTAGTGCAGAGCATTGCAAGATAAATTATGCTGTATAGTCTTAAAACATGTTATTTTGCTTGTTTCTTTTAAGTTTTGAAAGAGGTTAAGGACACACTCTGTTCGTTACAAGTGAATAGCTAGATATTTAAAGATAAGGGTGTGTAGGGATAGATTTCTCCAAAGTCATTGTGGGATCTTTCTTAAAATATTTACATTATAGGGGTATCACTAGAATCAATGGATAGGGTTATGCAAAGTTCAATATGAGTTTGAGTAAAACAAGAGAGATGATGGCATAGGTTTTTCTATCAATAATCATAGATGCACTAGAGGTAGAGGTACAATTTATCTCTATTTTTGATTATGGTGATAAAACATAGACAAATGGTACCATAACGTATAGTGAATGAGTTGGATCCATGAGTGTGTCAGCTTTTCATGTACTTTGTTCATAAGAAGTACTTTTGTAGGAACTATGGTAATTACTCAAAAAAAAAAAGACCAGTTGTGCACACTGATCAATAAGCGCAAATGTTCCAGTTTCTACTCAACATCTAGTTTTCTTGGTGTACATCAGGGGTAAAGCAACCTTCAGCTCTGCAGATATTGTTGACTACATGTCCAATCATTCTTAGAGCTATAATGCTGGTAAAGCAGCAGGGGAGATGTAGTCCACAACATCTGGATTGCCAAATGTTGCCTACCCCTGGTGTAGCATCTTATCAGTAGTTTCTGGTCAGGAAGTGTTGTACATAGGCCGGCTTCCCACTTGAACAGCTGACATTGGAGCATTTGCACTTCTACCGTAGTAAAATTCAGGCACTTGTGTAATTGGGATAGTAAATCGATTATTTTGAATGCTCGTGGCTTAAATTATTTTTGAATACTAGTAGGTTAAATGGATACTATAGGCTTCAAAACAACTTTAGCTTAATGAAGCTGTTTTAGTGTAAATATCATGCCCCTGTAGCCTCACTGCTAAATTCTCTGCCATTTAGGCATTAAAATCCCTTTTGTTTCTGTTTATGTAACCCTAGCCACGCCTCCCCTGGCTGTGATTGACACAGCCTGCATGAAAACGATTATAAAATAGTTTTGTTTGTGAGGTTGTCAATCCATTAATCATTCAAGATGTTTCTGTATGCATACTGCTATGCGCACAACCCCTATATATGGCAACTTCTAACTAATACTGCGCATTGAATAGCGGATTTTCCCCTGTGTCATGTTATATGGCATAAGAACTAAATAACCCCCAGATAAGGGGGATTAGGTGAAGATAACTATGTACAGCAATTCTGAATTCTGACGTTTGGTTATTATTTATGCAAATATGCTTCTTCTATAATACAATATTGAGAGTTTTATTTACTAAAGGTAGACTTGCAGTGAACTTAAAATAGGCTTTTATTTAAATAGTAAAATAGTTGATCTGATTATTTTTTTTAACTCAGATTTTTTTGGCATTTATTTTACATTTATCATAATTGACAAGTTGTATGCATGTTTAAATAATTACTCTCTCTCTCTCTCTATATATATATATATAATGCAATTACTATATTGTATTTTCGTGAGGTTGACTGTGGGGTGGCAGTACCTGGCATGTACTTGTTTATATATTATTTTTTTAATGAAATGTAAATACACTGTTTATTTATTTTGATTTTTCAAAATATTTATCTAAGGGATTGGGGGATTTATTAATACACTGAATGTTAAACTCAGCTCTCATATGAAACAGCAATGTTGTATAAAGGGTTTGGTTTGTTGAAAAGAGGTTTAGGCAATACATTGAACTAATTGCCTGACACATAATCCCCAACCTTGATACAATGATCCGATAATAAATACAGATCAATAGCTCCGTCTCCAAATATGTACGTCCAGTCCATAAGAAAGGGGATATCTAAAATTTTCATGAACGTTTCTATTTCAGTAGACGAACCTGTGGAATGTTGAAATAACTTTTTTTTAAAGGCCAACTTGGAGATGTTTATCTGTTAGGAATAAATCTCGGCATAGCTTTTTACAATACACCATGGGGTGCTACTTGTATGCAGTATCTGATCCAACTTTCTGAATTTATAAAACACATATACTTATAAACTCCAACCCTGCACTAAAACTCCCGAACAGTAGTTTTAATAAAACATGATTATGGCTAATTAGTTGTTTAAAACGCATCCTTAATGAGAGCTGATAAAGCTAATTTGCTAAGTAGCTGTAAATTTGATCATTTTATGATGTCAAACACTACATTTTTACTGCCTTTAGAAAAAAATGCCTCACCAGTAACAAATAAACATTTAAGACAGAATAGATAGATATATCTGTGGATAGATGGATTCCGCAGCTATAAATAGCATTGTGGATATAAAACAACATACAAAGTAGTGAGTAGTGGAATGCTATGCTGCTGACCATACACATCTGAGGTTGGCTGAGAATGATGGGTATATTTTATTTATTTTTTAAATCATGTTATATAAGCATACTAGGGAAGAGCATGTTAGAGGAACATAATGCCATCTCAGAGTTTTGGATGCATCAAATATATATATATATAATCTTTTTAGTTTTGCACAAACAATTTTCACACAAAACAAACAGTGAAATAAAGTCGATTTTACAAAATGTGATCAGATACATGTAATTACTAATGCCTTGGCCCCTTCTCCCATCCCCAGAGTGATAAAAAACCAAAATGTAGCAAAAGGTCACTATGTACTTCCCCCATTTATGTTTACATTAGTAAATGGACCAAGGGATTGAAAAGGACTCAGGGAGGTAGTTTTGGCTTTCATCAGCTGCTCTTATTTAAGACTAGAGCCAAGGCTGGTCCTCGTTTCACTGAGTTTACTCTACTCCAGATGTGTTTCGGCTCCAGAGTGGCTGCCATGTACTGTAAATAGGCATCAGAGGACTCGTCAATCTGTGGGACAGAACACACTGATGTCGCCAGGCCACCATTAAGAAATTGCAGATATTTAGATTCCATTGCACTAGGTGTGCAGTGAATTCCTGGTTAAAGGGTGATACACATGTAAATTATGTTAAAGATGTTGTTATAAAAAAAAAAAAAAGTTTTAAAGCTCTGGTTTAAACACATTTATAAATCTATGCAAGTTATATTCTCTTCTGCCTAAAATGTAAATTCAGTTTGCAAAGCAGAATACTACACATTAGTCGGTTGTATTTATCTTATTTAATAGAATTATTTACATTGTCTGCCAGAGATTTGTGGGAATTGTGTCCAAAATCAGTCGATAGCCAAGATGGGACAGTCTTGATTTTTTTTTATACATGTGTATATGGCATCTTGTATCATATATATATTCTTAGCTGGATTTTACATTTCAATGTTTTAATGGTTTTTTTTCAAACATCATAAAGAAATTTGATTACATATTTATATATTTCTTGTATCGCTGCAGGAAAACAGATAGTGTTAACTCTTTGCATGCCAGAGCAGTCTTGAGTTTTTCACGGTTTTGAAAATTTAGCTTTTTGTTATAATAGCTCACACCACTACAAATATTACTTTTAACTATATTGTTGTTGTTTTTTTAAATGACAGCTAAAAAAAAATGAAAGCTCTTTATCCAATGCCATACATCTATATCTAATTCAGCATATGAACAAAATATTTTAAAAAAGCTAAATATTACTACAAAGCACATTTTAAATGTTTTACCAATAATAATTTTAACACTGCTAGTCCAGCTAAAAGTATCAGGGCCACTGTCTGAGGTTTTTTCAGATGGAGAGTAGGGACCAACTGCTATGAACCTTTGAGGTTTGCAGTGACAAGTAACTTTTAAGGCCTGGCTAGTGGCCTACAACTTAACATTTTAAACCCTGAATATCTATATATCTATCTCTACACACCTCAAGTCCATATTTTTACCCTCTTGTGGCTCTAACCCCTAACCAGCCTCCTCCTCCCCCCCACTTGTGCCCAGTTGCTAGTGTAGCTTTCCTATCTCCTCCACTTGCCTGCCCCTAATCAACCACATCTATCTCTCCCCATCCCAGTTTGCATTTTGGTCCATTTGTGCTTTTGACCCCCAAGCTGACTTTGATCATAGTCATCTAACCATCCACCTCCACCTCTGTTTATAACTCTCTAGCGCTCACCTCCATTTATGGATTAGGTATTTTATTGTATTAGTGTCCCCACAGGTGTCCACAAACCCCTTACTGAAGATAGACCAGGAGGCTAACAATTGAATTCATGAATCCCAAATGGTACAGCGCTGTAGACACTGAACAAGTTGCAGAAGATTATTGATAATCTTCCAGGCAGACCTGTGGAATTTGTCAAAGTAGGTTGGCTGAAAGCACTAGGTAACTGGTTGGACTTTGATTTACAAACTACAGTTCACACACTGCCAATATATTTAAAAGGATTAGACAACAGTAGCACTATCTTGGCACCTAATTAGTCATGAATTCTTGACAGATTTTGTTTTAGTGATTCACATTTTATTTGTCAAGGTAGTCTTGATTATATAGTAGTTAGCCTCCTCTGTTTTGTTCTTGCTCATGATTGGGAACCCAACGTGTTAAGAAGTCTATGCCTTGAACTTCTGTGTGATCTGCTGATGCCTCTGAAAATATTCTAAGGAATAATCCGAAGAATATTTTCAGCTGGAAAAGCAACTGTCTGGTTGGTTGCTTAATCAGTGTCTGGTGTGGAATCCATTGATTTGAATTGAAGTAAATGAAATTGTTAGCATATGACTCACCTAAGAGGTTTTTCCTCGAAGTGACAGATGAGCTTACACTTGAATGGTCATTTTTTTCCTAATAGCGGAATCAATTGAACTTTGATTAGTGATATATATATATAAATATATATATAATCTTGGTTTATGAATAAACCTTCTCATTGGCTGATCTTTGACTTTGAATTCTGTTTTGTGATCTGTTCAGCTGTCTGTTTTCATACTCGTTGTTTACTTTACAAATTTTCATAGACTTGAAGTGGAACAAGTGAAACATATACTCCACTTGGGCTTTGTTTTTGTTTTTTTATAAATCCACTTGTATGAATTAATCTGTGAGGGTTGATCTGTTAATCTTTTCAGTTCTTTTAGCTTTTGTCTGACCACTTACAATTCAGCTGTCATGTCTTTGTTGATAAGTTCGAAGAGATTTGATGTATTTTTTATTTATTTAAAATACCTGCCTGTCTGAGTCTGCAACACAATGTCTGCCCAGGGTTGGTTCTTTTTGACAATGGCCACATAACTGCAAATTCATGTGTTTTTTTGATGGATATAGGATATTTAATCCTTTATAAAACCTCTATATAGATGTTTTGCCTGCCTAACATTTTGCTACTGTAATGTATTGGTAATGTAATGTGAATGATAAGTATACACACCTATTTGTATTTCATCACACTTTAGCAAAATTGCATCCTAAAATATAAAACCCTCCAATGTTTAATGAAACTAGCTTACATGCTGAGCTACAATGTCTTTGGTCTCCAGGTGGGCTAAATATTGCACACACACACACAGAATATGAATGACTTTCTCTATCATTGTGAATGAACTATTTAACGTCCAGGTTAACCTTGAATCTCCATATGGAGAGGGCAAGTTCAGTTTGGCTCAAATATAGCTTCTTATGCCATATCTCCAGAATGATCGAACCGCATCCCACATTTCCAATAAATCAAAGTCTAAAGCAGTTATGCTTAAACATGTTCCGAGCCATGTTACTCACACTCTTCCTCAGTCCAAAAAGTCTGAACCTCACCCACCTATTTTATTATAATCACACTAAATCACAAAATCCATGCCTACTAAACATTACACCAAACCAAAAAAAAACACTTCACCTATCAACAACGCCATCTGATGCAATCTCTACAGGACCAGACTGGCCCCCGGGATGCCAGGAAATTTCCCGGTGGGCCATAGCACCTGGGGCTGGGCAGACAGCCCAAATCATCAGTCTCATGTCATTTAAGTATTTTCCCTTCAGACTGTGCCTGCCTGTATCAGTCCGAGGGGAGTAAAGAGGAAGGAGCTGGGGGCTGGTGCGGCCGCAATTAGGCTGCTGGCGGCCGGAGGTAGATCTGTGAGTCTCCCTGCCAAATTTACATCAATTCTGCCCACATGCCCCGCCCTCGCATGTAAGCACCGTCTCCTAAATGGAAACCGTGCCTCCCACTCAAGCTCTGCCCCCCACATGTTACTGACCTCCCTGGAAGGAAGAGACCACAAAATGCCAATTTTACCTACCAGTGCCAGGTAAGCTCCAGCCATGACAATGATTGTGTGTGTGCCTGCTAGTGAGTGAGCTTGTGTGTGTGCCTGCTAATGAGTAAGCTTGTGTGCATTTGTGCCTGCTAGTGAGCAAGCTTGTGTGTGTGTACCTGCTAATGAATGAGCTTGTGTGTGTGTGTGTGTGTGTGTGTCTGATAGTGAGTGAGCTTGTGTATCTGTGTGTGTGTCCCTGCTAGTGAGTGAGCTTGTTTGTGTGTGTGTGTGTGTGTGTGTGTGTGTGCCTGCTAGTGAGTGAGCTTGTGTGTGTGTGGCTGCTAGTGAGTGAGACAGCCACTGAGGGCAGACTTAGAGCTGCAATGTAAGCAATGCGGTTTTACATTGCAGCACTAAGTGCAATAGGGACACAGGCAGCACCCTGACTACTTCAATGAGCTGAAGTAGTGTGGATGCCTACAGTGTCCCTTTAAATGTTTTACTCTGAAATGACCAATAGTTTATATTATAAATATATTTATATATTTTTTCTTTTATAAATATATATATATATATATATATATATATATATATATATATATATATATATATATTATATTATGTAACCAATAATATGTAAGGTTATGTCTTTTCACCCCAGATGATTGAGTAATATATAAACACATCTTTATACAGGGAGTGCAGAATTATTAGGCAAGTTGTATTTTTGAGGATTAATTTTATTATTGAACAACAACCATGTTCTCAATGAACCCAAAAAACTAATTAATATCAAAGCTGAATATTTTTGGAAGTAGTTTTTAGTTTGTTTTTAGTTATAGCTATGTTAGGGGGGTATCTGTGTGTGCAGGTGACTATTACTGTGCATAATTATTAGGCAACTTAACAAAAAACAAATATATACCCATTTCAATTATTTATTATTACCAGTGAAACCAATATAACATCTCAACATTCACAAATATACATTTCTGACATTCAAAAACAAAACAAAAACAAATCAGTGACCAATATAGCCACCTTTCTTTGCAAGGACACTCAAAAGCCTGCCATCCATGGATTCTGTCAGTGTTTTGATCTGTTCACCATCAACATTGCGTGCAGCAGCAACCACAGCCTCCCAGACACTGTTCAGAGAGGTGTACTGTTTTCCCTCCTTGTAAATCTCACATTTGATGATGGACCACAGGTTCTCAATGGGGTTCAGATCAGGTGAACAAGGAGGCCATGTCATTAGATTTTCTTCTTTTATACCCTTTCTTGCCAGCCACGCTGTGGAGTACTTGGACGCGTGTGATGGAGCATTGTCCTGCATGAAAATCATGTTTTTCTTGAAGGATGCAGACTTCTTCCTGTACCACTGCTTGAAGAAGGTGTCTTCCAGGAACTGGCAGTAGGACTGGGAGTTGAGCTTGACTCCATCCTCAACCCGAAAAGGCCCCACAAGCTCATCTTTGATGATACCAGCCCAAACCAGTACTCCACCTCCACCTTGCTGGCGTCTGAGTCGGACTGGAGCTCTCTGCCCTTTACCAATCCAGCCACGGGCCCATCCATCTGGCCCATCAAGACTCACTCTCATTTCATCAGTCCATAAAACCTTAGAAAAATCAGTCTTGAGATATTTCTTGGCCCAGTCTTGACGTTTCAGCTTGTGTGTCTTGTTCAGTGGTGGTTGTCTTTCAGCCTTTCTTACCTTGGCCATGTCTCTGAGTATTGCACACCTTGTGCTTTTGGGCACTCCAGTGATGTTGCAGCTCTGAAATATGGCCAAACTGGTGGCAAGTGGCATCGTGGCAGCTGCACGCTTGACTTTTCTCAGTTCATGGGCAGTTATTTTGCGCCTTGGTTTTTCCACACGCTTCTTGCGACCCTGTTGACTATTTTGAATGAAACGCTTGATTGTTCGATGATCACGCTTCAGAAGCTTTGCAATTTTAAGAGTGCTGCATCCCTCTGCAAGATATCTCACTATTTTTGACTTTTCTGAGCCTGTCAAGTCCTTCTTTTGACCCATTTTGCCAAAGGAAAGGAAGTTGCCTAATAATTATGCACACCTGATATAGGGTGTTGATGTCATTAGACCACACCCCTTCTCATTACAGAGATGCACATCACCTAATATGCTTAATTGGTAGTAGGCTTTCGAGCCTCTACAGCTTGGAGTAAGACAACATGCATAAAGAGGATGATGTGGTCAAAATACTTATTTGCCTAATAATTCTGCACTCCCTGTATATTACCCAATCATCTGGCGTGGCAAGACATAGTCTTACATAGTCTTACATATTACATGTGACAATACATGGCACAATGACTTATGGGGCTGGCATAGATTTTTTTTTTCCCAGGGCTGCTTTATAGCCCCAGTCCGGCCCTGAATCTCAATGCCATTATACAGGCATCTGAACCATACAATACAGCTATGTCATCCTATCCACACCTCTCTCGTGATCCCTATCAACACATTCTTCTTCTTTGCATAGAAAAGTAAACTAGGTTTGTAAAACATTATTCTGACTCCATCATAATAGTAAAAAAAACTTCAAATTAAAGTGTACGGTGTCAAAGTCTATGATATGGCATACAGATTTCACTTTGATATTAAACTCATTCTACTATAGTGTGTATATATATATATAAATATACCCTAATTATAACTAAATCCACCGGCAATGCTATATAGTAAAAGCACTCCATTTACTGTATAAAGTAAAAGCAGTGCTATGGTGGAACTACTTAAAAATAAGCAGTTATTCGGAATCCATACATGCAACCATATTGAAAAATATTACACAACGGATTTACATCACACAGAGCTACAAATGGAACAAAATCACAACTTGCTGTTGGAACTAATGGTACATCAGAATCAAGAATTAAAGAGACAATTACTCTGGTTCTTTTTAAATGGACTCCCTGTAGCATGCTGTTGAATTTATAGAGCACAGAGAACTTTTCAAAGTAGATCAAACTGTCCTCAAGTCATTTCTAACTGGAATGAAAATTGGCACTCACTATGCTCACCAATATTATAATCAAATCAGAATTTATTGACACATTTGATATAAATATAAATATAAGAGTTGGTTTAACTCTACCAGTGTGAGTCTTCAGGGTCTTGTAAAAAATATATATGTGGCCACCTTAATTACCAAGAAGGTGAACAGTCACCTGGGCCTTGACAGGTTAAGCCTGTTAGGTTAGTCTTCTGGACCCATGTAATCAACCCCAGAGTTTCTGGGGGTCCCTAAACCCCTAACCACTCCCAAAGAAAAATGCATCCCTACTTCTTACACTAACAACAGTGTGAGGCCACCCCCCCCCCAAAAAAAAGTAACATACTTATAAAAAGGTTTCTTAGATTCACAATTAAAAGTGTTATTTTTTCCAATCTTCTTTATTCATTCTCATAAGGATACACATAAAAAAAACCATCATAGTCAGACAAAAACAGTTTAAAATAAAAATTAAAAAAACATGAATTTGCAAAAAAAATAAAAAGCCAAAGAAAATCAAAATGGTGAAGAAAATTGATATACGTATATGTGTGTAGTCTGCTAGTTACTTAATGATAATCAGGGCGCCATCTTGTGAGTCATGAAGAGTGCTAGCTGTATTTTATTACAGTGCCCAGGACACTAGGTATCCCTTCTGCCCTGAAGGATGCCAGATACGTTGGTGGTGGAGAAAAAGGAGGTGATACTCTCTGGGCTTCATCTGTGTTTTCCAGGGTTCCCTGTATAAATTGAGAGACCTGATTGGAACTCAGTGAAAGAGACATTCAGGTCTCACTTATGCTGAGCATAGAAGTTATACAGTGCGTTGTGTTCCTTTTCCCTGTGGAACTGAAACGGTTAATTTCATAGTTCACCTAGTGTGACCTTACTCATAGTCTCATTAGGTGTAGCAATTACACCAGTAATAGGGCTTTTTTTAGTCCATTAACACTATTTAGTGGATACCAAGCGGCATGGGAGTTTCTGTGGTTTCCTAAGGGGCTCTCACTTTACCAACTGACATTGCAGTAAAGTTATGCCAATCACTATGGGTTTATTAGTATGGGTTAAATGTACAGCATACTGTACAGCAATTTTTTGCAAAATCATCTATCAATAAAGCTGTTGTAGAGAACATAAAGTAGAGCGTTTTGGGATCCTCATTACAGACATTAAATCTCGCTAAATTTGTGTTAAATGATTCTGAAAATTCTGAAGTGAAAATTCAAAGTGAATTTCAAATTTAAGACCCGATTGAGTATTTAAGTAGCCAAATCGAAAGCATGGCTGAATTAGAGAGTTTTTTTAGTTTGGATGTTTTGACCTGAAATTTAAAATTTACTTTCAATTCTCACTTTAGCGAATAATCCTGTAATTGTATAATATCCTAGACTGCCATTAAAGTATTCTCAGTCATTAGAGTATTCTCTGATTACAAACTCTGATCCGAAATCTAGCTGTATTGCGAATGGCTGAAACACCCTGAGATTTATTAGAGAACTAAACATGAATTGAAAGAATAGCTGTCGAGAAAATGTCTCCAAATTAGAGTCACATTTTGGCTATTTTAGCCGGCCTTTTGTAATTCTGTATTCAATTCACTACAATGCAATATTTAGTGCAAAAACAAAAATAAAAAAAACTAGAACTATTTAATTAGAATAAAGCCCTGACATTTGAATTCTTTTTCATTTTTTTTTATCTTCGCTCTCCCTGCTAGCACCACCTTTCTCTAAAAAGCAAAATCTATCTGAAAAGCAGAATCTTTGGAAGCTGTAAAATGCATATCAGTCTTCGATCAGACACATACATTTTTAAGAAGAAAGGGTGTGATATGTTTTATTTATTTCTTTTTGCAGACCTTTAGATTTATTTTCTTGCAAATCCAAACACTAGTTTCAATAGATGATATGAATAACTGGGTAAAACAGACATATTTTTAGGATTTTATTTCATTATTTTGTGCCAACGTATGATTATAATACATCACTTGGCGCTTTGCTTTTTATTTCTGCTTTCTTTCACAAAGTCTTGAAAAACAAAGCTCAGTAATTAACAAACAGCAATATACATGATGTATGCATACAGTAAAACAAGTATAAATCAGCCAGACGTGCCCTGTGGATCTTTCCATTTTCTTAAAGACTAAACAAGGTTTACTTTTCAGCTGGGACCAATAGAGAGATGCCAGGTCACATCTCAGAAGCCACAGGGTATCTTGTAAATACCACAGAACTGCCATTTGGACTGATGCATAACAGGAGAGTAATGGAAGTGATCTCCTATGGAATGCTGGGAGCTGTAAGGGGGGTTGACCAGAAAGGTGACCTGATCCTGCGAAGACAGATTAGTGCTCTCTACAAAAACATTATTACAAATGCATTCTAATTAGAATATACTGTGGTCTTCTGGTCCTAAAAAAAAATCTGTGGTCTCTAAAAAAAAAATCTTTAAAAATGAATAATTACAATAACTTTTTTTTTTAAACCTCATAGTGAGCTAATTGGCACATGGGCATCCGCGGGGGGCGGGCAAGAGGGGGCACTTGCCCCCCCCCCCCTGGATTTTTCAGCTTGTGCTGCTATTTTTGGTTTGTGTGAGAATACACTGCAATACCGGCGCCGGCCAGTAGGTGGCGCTGTGAATGTTGAAAGGCAGGAAGCTACAGCTTATCCCTGCCTCTCGCTTATAACTGAAACCGCAGGGGAGCAGCACAGAGGCAGCCTACAGATCAGGTACGTGAGGGATGGAGGGCACTATTACCACCCTCAGCATCACCCCCTCACTATCACTCCCTCTCACCATCACCCGCCTCTCCCTCTCACCATCACCCCCCTCTCCCTCTCACCATCACCCCCCTCTTTAAGCAGCTACCCCATACACATAGGGTACCAGACAAAAACGCAAACATGCTCACAGAGACATACATTCACACACACACGGATACTCTCTGTCAGGCACATACACAGGTAAACTGTGCATCAATGTGTATATGTGACAGTGTGCATGTATTGCAACTCTAATTTTTTCACTTTTTTGTTAGTGGGGCCTCATGTTTGAGTTTCGCCTAAGGCCTCAAAGTCTAGAGCCACCTCTGCAGAAGGAGCCTCAGAAGAAAAAGAAGACTGTGTCAAATGAAGGAGAAGAAAATGAGATTGGAGCACTTCATTCTGGACACCACATCATAAGGCTTTGGTACCTGGGCCTGGCAGGGAAACTTTGGACCTTCTCATCTCCCCAGGTAAAAAAAAAATATCAGTGTTAATGTGTTCACTTTAATTTACTGAGTGTCAGTAAACACAGAGGGCCGCTGGGTAGGGGCGCCACTGATTGGCTAGAGGGACAGCTGGCACTCTAAGCCAATCAGTAGCTCCCCATTCATGAAAACGTAAAACATTTTTATGAATCGAGAACTAGCGATTGGCTTAGAGTGTCAGCTGACCACTCTAGCCAATCAGCGGCACCCATGCCTGACGTCAATCTGCACTTCCTGACACTCCGTTTAAGAAGCTGAATACCACTGAGCGACCTGGAGATCTGGAGCTGGAGGAAGCCTTTGGGGGTAAACCATTTGAGAGTAGTTTCACTCCTTAAAGGAAAGAGAGCGCCCAGGGGCCTCCTTGCATCATAGCATTTTAATTTAGTTAAAGTTGTTATGGTGACCAGAATGTTCCTTTAATTTGTTTAAAGGAACACTATAGTGTCAGGAATACAAACATATATTCCTGACACCATAGTTGTAAAAAAGCTATTCCACCTGGCTTTATGTGATAATGACTATGCTCCTTCCCTTTCATGACACTGTCAAAAAGGGGCCAAGCATGGATGTCATTACAATTATGCCCTCCCCCTGGAAAATTCCTGCAGACGCCCATGAATTGGCATAATGTAAAAGACTGATAGACAGGCAGACAGACATCGAGCCAGGGCTTGAGTCCAAAACTTGGTAACCCTTTACCAAAAGCCTCACCCCATAACACCTGCAAGAAATTCCTGATACATACAAAAGGACACTCGCATATTCATACATAGGCACACATTTAGCTAAATCCGTACAGACACAACCCTGACAGTATACATAAAGCCATAGATGCACAAACACTTCACTGCACTCAGACAGTAATGTACTGACAGACACACACAGACAGATGTGAAGTGATACTGACACACACAGTGCTGGGAGGAAAGGTGGACAGTGAAAGACAGTGAAATATTTCTTGCTGCCCTCCCTGCCAGCTGGTCTCCTGGAAGACAGATTTGTTTGCAGCACAGTGATAAAAGTGAAGGGATATGGCTTCATACACCCCGTATCGCTAACATGTGCTGTCCTAATGTCGGGCAGGAGACACATGGGGAGCAGCCTCATGGGGTTTGATGGAGTAGAGACTCTTCAGTAGGAGCAGTGCGCACCGGCGGTTAGATGCAGGGCAGCGAACGCTGCTTGTGTAGTGGGAAACTCTCACTCAGGACCAGTGCCCTGACTGGCGGATCGCGGCGCTAGGCAGTCAGCGTCAGGAAAATCGGCAGTATAAATTTTAATATTTCACCTCAACTTGTGCCAGAAAATTAGCAAGGTTGGCTGCTTTAAAGTATATTTGGGCTGCAGCCAGTGGTGTATTTTGGATCTGTGCTGCCCTAGGCATGATGGAACTCGGGCAACCCCTAATTTACATTTGCCCCATCCCTTCCTGTCAATGCCACACCTCTTCCTGTTAAAGACTAAACCACACACTTTGACTGACAGACACACACTCTCAGATACACTGACATACACACACACACTGATTTGACACAATCTGACAGACACACACAATCACTGACATACACGCACAATGATGCAGGCACACTCAATCACTGACACACCCACTCACAGACACACACTGACAGGCATACACAATCACTCAGAGACACACACATTCACTGAGAGACACACTCACTCACAGACACATAATGACAGACACAGACAATCACTCAGATACATAGGCTCCCTCACAGACACATACACTCACAGACACACTTACATACAGACACACACAGACACACAGGCTTCCTCACAGATACACAGTGACAGACATACTCACTCTCACTCACAGACACACATACTCACTCATAGACACATACAATCACTCAGACACACACTGACAGACATACACTCACTCACTCACTCACAGACACACACTGACAGACATATACACACACACTGACAGCCAGACACACACACACACACACTTACAGTTAGACTGTCAGGATTATAAATTGATCCAGCACGCAGAACTGTGTCACACCTAGGACTAAGGATAATGTATAACAGGACCTTAGAATGGCCGTACTTATCCAAGAATAGTCAAAATACTTGCCGAGGTCAGGAACACAGAATCAAACACAGTGATGAGGGAAAGCCAAAAGTCAAGGATACCAGAATTCAGGGAAGTCAAAACAGAGCCAAAGTCAAATACCAGAAAATCAAGATCAGGAATGCACTCTCGCATTACCATCAGGATTAAACCATGACAGGGCAATGAGCAAAACGAGAATTGGGTTTAAATACCCCTCCTGTGGATCCGATTGGCATGATTGCTGCTCAGCACAAACCCTCCTGTGGATCTGATTGGCCATGACCGGCCTTTGACCCCAAAAGCAGTTACCAGGTTTCAGTGTGCATGATTGCTCCTTGGCACAACTTTTCCTGTCAGGACAGTAAATGCCATTGACCACATTTTAATGTGCGGATGAATACGTGACGCAGACACACACACTCACAGATTACTTTTTAATTTTAATTTAAATCCACCCAGCCTCCCTACTCTTGGGAGGGCTAGGTGGATTTTTTACCTGGGGTCCAGGGTGCTGCTGGCCAGGCTCCTTTGGCAGGCGTGCAGGCAGTACAGGCAGGTGTGCAGGCAGTTGGGCGGCTAGCTGAATTCCAAGGTGAGTGGCAAAGGAGCGCAGATTTGTGATATTCCTGCTCCCAGCATCACTCTGCGGCGTGCGAGGGAGCTCACAAATCAGTGCTCCCTCCCACCTGCCTTGGAACTCCAGCTAGCCGTCTGTCACAGGCTAACAAAGTATTTGCCTGGGCATTTGGGGGCAGTGTTTTTTGCTGCCCCCTGGAAAATGCCGCCCAAGGCAAATGCCTTGTTTACCTTGCGGCAAATATATCACTGGCTGGCCTCGCGAAAATATAAGTCACCCTCCTGGGCATTGGTTTATTTGGTTTTAATATATATTTATGGCTCCTGGCTTTGGGTGGGTGCGGAGCCTTGAAAGGTTAATGGTACATTTTTGGTTTTGGTTAAAAGTTATTGTTTTATTATTATTAAGGATGTTGATGGTTAAATTGGAATTGTAAAATCCAAATTTAAAGGTTCACAGCCATTCTCCAAATGTTACAGTTTTAATCAAAATAAATAATTGAATAAAGAAGTTGTTTTGTGTTTTTATTATATTTATGTATTATTAAAAAAAATGCAACACACCAACCCCATGTTCCCTGAAATTCCTAGTTGTAGACAGTTCTGTGCTGCTCTCCCTGTGAGTCAAGGCAGCCCCTAACCGAATCCCACAGAGCTGACTGGGCAGGGCGAGCAGCACAGAACTAGCGATTCTGGCCTCTCGTCTGACTGTGAGGCCAAAGAGATTCGGGGCTCAGGAGTCAGACATTCAGGGCTGGAGCCTTTCCAGACCCCATTGTCAGCATATATCGCTGGATAAATATTAAATATATCTTTTAAAAAAGAACTGCTTAATAATGTTTTTCACAACACAGACACAAATATTTTAAATAATGTAAACCAGTTGTATTTTATGATGATATGGCTACTCACAAAGTATGAGATTAACCAAATATGAAAATGTGAAAACACGTAAATTCCACTTTGTTCATAGACATTGAATCAGGCCTGACTTACAGGGAGGTTTGAAAGGGACAACGCTGTGTTCCCAGCGTTAGATATAGTTGAGTCCAGTGCTCTTTCAATGCAAGTCTCCCAAAATTGTTGTTAAGGTTTGGACGTTTCTATTTACTGAATTTCAATATTCATCACTGAATAGCTCAACAGTGAATGTTACCCTAGGGTGGCTTTTTTGTCAATGCACCCTAGACAGGGTTTCCCATCACTGTGTGCCAAATCAGTAAGTGTCATTCAGGCTAGTCTGTTTAGCAGTGCCATCTGACATATATTACTTTGCTAATTTAATGATATCGGTTATAAATGATGTAGTAGGGGTTTTCCATTGTCCAGCAATAAATGTCATGGAGGCTGTTAAGACCTGATGAAGCAGTGCTCTTCAATTGAATTGAAAGGAATCAATAAACCGATTAAAGATGAACATGTGTGAATGTTATAGACCATGTGTTTTGTCCTTTACAGAGAGGAACCACTCATCATTAGTTTGTCATACTGATAAAATTGTACAAATATTATGCAAAACCAGAAAACTCACTTCGCTGGGGTGGTGGTTAACTGTACTTGCCGCACTAACCTTAAACGTGGTATTGCTATTAGTAAAATTTTTCATTTGCAAGTCAGGATTTAAAAGAAAATGTCTCTAAAATATAAATTTAACCAAAATAAAAATCCATAGATCACAGATGCTAGAACTGTCATATATTTTATAACATTTAATATCAAAACTGCAACCATAATATGTTTTAGTACACAGGATAATGTGTTTTTATGGCAAGTATAATAATACCATCCACTAGATAATCTTAAAATTGATTTAATCTATTTTACTAGATATAACATTTTGTTTGAGTTTTCCAACATAGATTACAATGATGTAATAGAGCTGCATTCAGTATATTCAATGCAAAACACACTGTTCTGATTAATTTAAGAGATCATTGTCAAGAGACAGCAGTAAGAACTGGCTCAAAGTCCAGTTTGGGAAAAGCACTGAAAAGAATGAATTGGGCAATGTGTGATTCCAAGTACTTTAGTACAATATGTACCGCTAATTATTCTTTGATTCCCACACATTTTTCATACGAAAATAGCCCAGTGACAACAAAGTGAAATTTGTCTGCATGCATTACTCATTTAACCATTATTTCATCTCAACTAACCACTAGATATTAGACTGGGAACCAAACTGCAGCAGACTTTGGTTCTGGACTTTTTCTTTTTTATTATAGCGGATATATAGAGGTGTGTACGTGCATAAAAAATATACTGTGTTTGTGGTTGCATTGCTAATATAAAACCTGGTTTCAGTGACTGTAGTGCAAAGAGTCTTCAAGATACATCTCCTCCATCAAACCATTTTCAGGCTGTTTCTGAAAAAACAGGGCTCTCCATAGTTGTCGTCCATCAACGAACGGTGGTGATAGATGGAGAGGACTAGTCTATCCTTCATCCAATAACTGAAGGGAGCGTGTCTGCAGCATCCTGCCATGAACTAGTAAAGTGAGATCATTATTATACTTATTATTATGAGCATTTATATAGCGTCAACTTATTCCGCAGTGCTTTACAATATTAAAGGGGGAAATGTAACAATCAACGAGACAATTACAAAATGTTACAGGAACAATAGATTGATGAGGACCTTGCTCAAAGAAGTTTCTACTCTGAAGATCTTCCTTTACCAGCCTAAGAACATGGAGCTTGAAAATTGTCTTGTACCATAACAACTACAATGAGCCTAAGGCTTCTTATAGACCTTCCCGTGCTGTCTCATGGATTATCCCTGTTCCCATACATACATGCTGGGCAAAACAAACACAAATACACTGGAAGATGGAACTCAAGATGCCTGATTGACACCTTGTGGCAGGCTGTCTTATAGCCGCAGTGATTTTTTAAATTGCTGCAGTTATAGGCTGCTCTCAACATAATGGGTGCAGGTTAAACCATTTCAAATCAAAGGGAACTAAAATACATTAAATCTGAGCATCATTAAGACATCTGAGAGCTGGTATATTTTTATATACTTCATAAAAGATATGACTATAACCTAGCATGCAATGTAATTGTTTAAATAGCTGTGTTACGGTTATAACTATAGTGTAATATATACTCCCCAAATAAAGAGTTTGGTGACATGAGAGTTAGAAATTCTGCTGGTAGCTTTATTTCCAAATGACAGTGGTCATAGCATGGTACATGTAATAAGAATGCTTGGTGCATATTGAAGACTCTGTGTACCATGACACTAACAGCACTACGCTTCTGCGCTCTTACCAATGGCTGCCTAAGGGGAATGAACTGTAGGATCTGTGAGTTTGATTGAGTTTCCTCTAATCCCGCTCTGTTGTGCTTTCAAAACAACAGGATATTAATTTATAAATGGGTTCAAATAAAGGACCAGGAGCTTAAACATAGTTGGTGTATGATGTCGGATAATGCAAAACTACTTATTGAGCAAGGAGTGCCTTGACAAGCCCACACGGTGAGGAATAAAACCATTGTTTAACAGGTTGACTTCTTACCTTGGGTCCGCAGGGGGCTGTTCCCTTGTCTCCACTACATGTAACAGAGAGCTGGAAGATCTCTTCACTGAGCAAAACCCAATAGTGCAGGGCTTAGCTCATTGGTTGAGAACAGTCAGCTGAATCTGTCAGCCAATGAGGTAAGCCTTGCACGGCAGGGCTTAGTTCAGATGAGCAAACAGAAGTTGCTGATTAGGAGTTTCTGAAGGTAGTTGAAGTGTGGAACATTGCTGACCCCCCGCAAGAATTCAAATAGTTAAAAAATAGTTTGACTCCTAACAATGATATAGTGGTTATGGTGCTTGGAGTACTCCATTGAAAACTCCCTGTTGAAGCTAGACGCAATTTTCGAGCACTTCTGGACAGCATTGGAGGCACGGGCAACAGCTTCACAATCCCTACCTCGTGGAGATGATTGAGGGAAAGAGAGGCAAGAAGGGAGGGGGCCTCCTCCCATCTGCACCTGTCACCATCCATGCTGACCCTTCCAGGCTGCAGACCACAAGGGGTAAAACCCTGAAGCACCATCCAGGCGGAAGACTGCACACCATCAGCGACGCACTATACCAGTCACCCATCCACAAGCAAGCCCACACAGCATAGACCTCACCACAGGGTGGAGGAGCAGTAAACTTGGCATGGAGAAGATATCTCGTCGGTTTCCTGTATGTGCCTGTCTCTGGGGCGGCGGCCCCATAAGTTGCGGCAAGAAGCTGGAATGCAAATCATGGCCCATCCATGGCATAGGGTGAACTAATCTTTCACCAAGTATTATTTGCCTCCCTAGTTTGGCTCACCAGTGTCATAGCCTGTACAGCCTAGGCAAAATATATATATAATGTACATAATCATTATACCTACCTAATCTCCTTATCAGTATTATCACTGTGTACAATATCTCTTCGGTACTTTAGTACTGGCTAGGCATGTGCATGGGAAAAAAATTCGGTTCAGTTTGGCATTCCAAAATTCAGGGCATCGGCAATTCGGCACTTCAGAAATTCGGTAATTTCGGAACCTCGGCAATTCGGCACTTTGGAAGTTCGGCAACTCGGTATTAGGGAGTTAGCTACCAAAAGGCTGAAAGACCTAAATTGGTCTGACTGGTGGGTGGGGGCCCTAAATACTAATTAGGGGGGGACCTAATGTCCTCCCCCCTGGCCCCCACCCCTAAAAAATGTGGGTGGGGGCCCTAAATAAAAAAAATAACCCCCCCTCCCCCGGGTGACTAGGGGTCCCCAAACCCCTAGTCACCCCCTTCCCCCAAAAATTAACCCCTACCTACCCCCCTCACCCTAAAAATAATGAGGGGGGACCATTTAATTAAGTACCTGAAAAAAACAACTTACCATTTGATGTTTTCTTTCTTCTAAAATCTTCTTTTTTCAGCCCCAAAAAAGGCCAAATAAAAAGCCATAATAACTGACGCACTTAAAAAACAAAACAAATAAAAACGAGCGCAAAAAAAAATAATCCTTCTTCACCTGGCGAGGGCTCCGCCCAGACTGAGCTCTGCAGGGCGGGGGAAGGCTTATACCTGTCAGTCTCTTCATTTACCTGTCAGAGCACTCTGATTGGATGGCTTAAACCCACCAATCAGAGTGCTCTGAGCCTAATTGCAGGGCGGGGCAAGGCTTTATAAGCCTTCCCCCACCCTGCAGAGCTAAGTCTGCACGGAGCCCTCGCCGGGTGAAGATGGATTTTTTTTTTTAAGTGCGTCGGTTATTAGGTCCCCCCCTAATTAGTATTTTAGGGCCCCCACCCACTTCTCAGGGGTGGGGGCCAGGGGGGGGACATTAGGTCCTCCCCCCTCATTCTAATTTAGGGCCCCCACCCACCGCTCTGGGGTGGGGGCCAGGGGAGAGGACATTAGGTCCCCCCAATTAGTATTTTAGTGCCCCCGCCCACCGCTCAGGGGTGGGGGCCAGGGTGGAGGACATTAGGTCCCCCCCAATTAGTATTTAGGGCCCCCACCCACCGCTCAGGGGTGGGGGCCGGGGGTGAGGACATTAGGTCCCCCCCTATTACTTTACTTTAGGGCCCCCACCCGCCGCTGATGGGTGGGGGCTGGGGGGAGGACAATAGGTTCCCCTTTATTTTACTTTAGGGCTCCCACCCACCGTTCAGGGGTGGGAGCCGGGGGTGGGGGGGGCAATAGGTCCCCCATCAGGTTAGGAGAGGGAGGGGGTACTTTTTTTGTTGTTGTTTTTTTTTTTTTTTTCATGAGCAGGCTGCTCACTGTTTAATAGACATGCCCCTACTCGCGGTATAGCGAGTAGGGGCTTAATTTACTAATACTAAGTAATCTTTACTTAGTATTAGTAAATTTGTCTGAAAGACCAATTCAGGTCTTTCAGCCTTTTAGTAAATAGCTCCCTAATACCGTGGGAATTCGGGAGTTATCTACTTATTCATTCCTGTCATTACACTGACTGGCCAAGTAACTTACATTTTATATAAATGTATGTTACTTGATTGTTGTAAGTGTTGCAAATGCTTACAGCTGAATCCTGGCTATGTTTGTATACTTTTTATTTAAAATTGTATACAGTGTAACATTCTTCTTCTTCCACTGGGTAAGTATATTGGTACTTAGGCAATACTGTGCTTCGGAAATTTGGCACTTCAGAACTTCGGCAACTTCAGCACTTTGTAACTTCGACACTTCGGAAATTCGGTCATTTCGGAACTTCGGGACCTCAGTAATTTAGCACTTCGGCAATTCTGCACTTCGGCCATTCGGAAGTACCCGAATGTCCGAATTTCCCGAAGTTTGTCAGAATTCATATTCGGCCCGAAAACGAATTGCACATGTCTAGTACTGGCTTACATAAAAATATCACTTATGAGCTAGCTAGAAGGTCTTTATTTCTATGCATCTACTTACGATAACTTACTCTAGGCTGTGAACACCCAGTGGTTTTCTCTCATTTTTGCCTTATGCCTGTAGCGTCTCTGATATTACTTGTGTGTCAGGTACACTGCTTACACTTGTTAGTACAACTCTCGCTCTTAGGCAGTACCTGTTTAACCATAAATACTTTGAGTCCACATAAACACGAGTACATATCTCAGATTAATCAACTAATGACTAACATCAACAGGCATAGCCCTTATCTTGTTTTCCTCTTCTTATGTACTTACAAGCATGTTTATTATAAAAATTGTGCAGTCTTTACTCATGCCATATTAATGTTTACTTTGAGTTGCTAGTACTTGTTGTTGTGGCAGTACCGGCATGCATGTACCTTTTATGCACATCAAAAATAAAGAATTACAAAGAATAAATAATATATGAGCAAAATTATTTGTACAGATTAATACCTGTAGACATTTAAAAAAGGAAACTGAGCATCGCTAAGTGTTAAGCACTATGCTAAGATAAAAGAATGGGGGCAGGGAGGGGGAGAAAAAAATTTAGCGTTTAGATAGTACTGATACAGTCTGGATAGGCAGCTCAACAACCATGTCCGGTGCCTCTCTTCTCAGGTATAGAAATATGTTAGAAAAGGGGATAGATGTAGCGCCTTGGTAGTATATGAAATGACAAAAACAGAAGAGAACACAAGGGACTGATAGTGTATTATGTCTTTGGTATTTGAAGAGTAAAAAAATACACTTACACCTTTCCAGAATTTACCTATTTACTTACAGAATACCTTCATGTTGACATACAGCACTACATAATTTTTTCTGTTCTCCTTTTATATCCATGAGTGCTTCCTCCATAACCGACACTATATCCAAAAGCAGGGATCATACCGTTCAGGCGCATAAACTGGAGCTACCGTACATCATTGCTCCAGAAACTTGTAAGTGTACCTCTTTATTTTTTTTACCAGACTGCAGATCAGACATAGTTCGTTAATGTATTAATGTCCACATTTTGCAAAGCAACCTCCTATTTTATTTGAATATAGACTGTATTCCATCCTGTCTGGATGCAATCATACGGCTGAAATCCAGAATTGAAATTTGTAAATCTGCAACTTAATACTGAGATTTGACAGAACTGCCCACTGCATTTCTGTTTAACTGAGCAGGCAGATAGCCAATTCTAATACAAGCTACTACACTCTGTCATTGGCACTGTGGCAAACATAGCCACTTGGACACTATAACGAGACTGTGCTTTTAAGGGTTGCCTATATGGTTGGGAGATATGGGCTTAACTATGTTGAATGTATGCGGGTTGTAATTTACATGTATTTGTTGTATTGGCTATCTGCCGAATGCAGATAGCTGTTTGTATTGGATTTTTCTTTCGTTTCACGAACGGCACTTTTGCGGGCCGTTCGTGAACCGAAAACACCCCATGTAATAGCCCACACACTTAGAGGCGTGTGGCGCTTGTTAACCGATTGCAACAATGTTGCAATCGGTAATTAGAGGCTCTCCTAGGTGGCCGCCGTTCGACTACCGACCATGCGGCGGTCGGCCATCTTGGATCCTTTGTTCCCGCAGCGGTGTTAGGTCGTCCAGCGCATGGTACTAAAAACGGCTACGCGACGGCGCGAACTCCGCTGAGCCTCCAGGCCGTTCGGGAGCTCCGGGCCGTTCGGTACTTTGTTCCCTTGAAGGCAATCGGTCATTTAAACATGTCTTTTAATAAATGTGTTTTTCGTGCGGCGTTCGGTTGGTTTAGCTGGGATCTGAGCGGTAATCTCACGAATGATGCGCTCAGACCCCAGCTATCTACCGAACGTCCATTCGTGCAAATAGACCTTATATTACCACAGTTATACATTTTAATATAAATTGTCGGTTCTGCTGCACGGAGGGATAATCCACTTAACAGTATATTCCAGTGGGAGGATCCCTCTCGTGCAGCAGTGCCTGATGGGAGAAATGTCTTGTACAATAAGTCCCCCATGTAGTCCCTTCTGGGACTGCCCCGGGGAAGGGACTCAGGAAACCCTTTGCATGGGGACTTGTATAAATTGTGGAGCTGAAATAAAAGACCTCAGTTGACTCTCAGAACTGTGTTTCGTCCGGTTACTGGGATATTGCCTTGTTTTTTCCAGCGCTTGACTGTGGATTATTTCCTGAACCAGCGGAATTCGTGGATTTAATATAGGCGTTCCGCTACAGGCACCATTTAGATAACTCACAGGGAGAAAAGAGGGATGCATTAAACCCCAATAATCAAAACATAAAGGCTTAGCGTATGAAATGCATTTTATTTGATTATGTTATACATTCAATATCTTGAATTTAATATATATCTAACTTTTTATGTATTTTTTGTCCACTACATACTTGTGTTGCCATTGGGCAAAACAGCTCATTTCTGTAGGTTTTCTTGTTATTTAGCAAATTCCTCTTCTACCTAAGTTGTGAATTTTATTGAATCTTACTATTTTCTATAGGACTTACTTGTGAGAACTAATAATTTCATTCGGTTTAAAATACCAAATTTAAACTGGCTTTGCCTTTAGTAAATATGAGAATTGCTGATTAAATGTGGTTAATGTAACCAAATTTCATCCAAATGGATGAAATTTAGACTAATCTTCTTGAGTCGAGAACCAATAACCATGAACAATTGATTGAATATTTTGCATAACTTTAGCTATGATCAAACAGAGCAGTTTTAGTTTAAATATATAAAAGTTTCCATATTTTTTCTTTGACACTTTGTGTTAATCAAGTTGATTGACCTCATGTAAAAGTAGAAATAAGTCATTACAATTTTCAAACCATTTTTGACCGAGGTACATGCTGATCTACTCACACATGTTTTCAATTATGGTGCAATGTTACATGACTCCATCTCAGACACATACAATGTTTATTCCAGTAGATTGTGGCAATTTGTATGTGTCACTATACTTCACTGATGAGATGGTCTGAGTATGATCCTGTGTGGATTGCCAAATTTATAGGAGATAAAGGAATGTGGTTTCCTGAAACATTTCCAGAAACTGCATGGGAAATAAATTCTTGAAAGATAATTTCAGACTTGAAGCATGTCCATCTGAAGCCATTTAAATCCTTCACAATCCTTCTCTGAGCTCCCAAGACACTGCACACAAACATTATCACCATAAACATGGGATACTTGTCTATAATGTATATGAAAATTGTAAATAGTGACTCTTTTTTTTGTTTTTTGTTTTTGTTTTTTTAGAAAAGCTTAATAGGGTTATATAATGGAGCTGAAATTTTCCCATCATATATAGGTATTTTTATATATCTTTTTAAAAGTTCCTTAATTACTGTGTAAAAGAGAAAGTAAAAGTGAGTTTAAGATGCCTAGAAATTAGACATTTCAAATACACTAATAACGGTGCAACAAGACACAATGTGTACACTAAGCTGCCTACAATACCACCCCTAGACTGTAAGCTCATTTGAGCAGGGTCCTCATCAACCTATTATTCATGTAACAGTTTTGATTGTCTCATTTATTATTGTTAAATCTCCTCTTTTATTATATTGTAAGTTCTGTGGAATAAGTTGGCGATGTACAAATGATTGATTCAGACAGTGACCTTAAAGGACCATTAAAGTTACCATTAATAAAGTGGTCTGGCTGCAGTCTCCCTGCCATTTTACCCAGAACTTTACATTGCATGTTTAAGTCCACCTTTAGTGGCTGTCATAGACAGCCACTAGAGGCTCTTTAATGGCACTAACGCGGAAGCCCACATAGGAAAGAAAAAGCTATCAGAGGGTTAAATCCAAAGGCAGATTAAGAAAATTAGAATTGGAATAGGGGAACTAAAACATTAAGAATGCAGGTTTGTATCCTTAACACTTTAGTGTTCCTTTAAATCCAATACTGTTTCTTAAAGCTGCACATACATGTTCATAAACTTTTATTTGGTGTAATTTCTTTGTTATATATTTTGTATTTGTAAGCAATGGGACTATTTTGGGTTCATAATAAATGTCCGTAAATAAGTTCTGCCTTTGTCTGGTATAAGAATCACATACCAAGGAGATTTATGTAAGTAATGTGGTTTCACAGCTATTCTTACAAAATTGTGTGTTGTGGGTTTTTCATCTCACTTGGTTGGGATACCCAATGGGTGTCAATTTCTATATTGTGCTAGTGGTGGCAAGCAGCTTTTATGCTAGAATAGGTGTGTGTAGTGTTACGAGGGATTATTTTACTATTATTTTGAGCATAGTGCACACAAATTATGATTTAAACCTTTTGCCCACTGACGCAAGTCATGTGCATGCCTGAAGTGACCTGTTTCTTGACGAACTGGTATAGTCTATAATTTTGTCTCATACATGAATACAAACACTTTTTAGTTTTGGCAAATTTATAAAGTACATAATGGTAGAATGGAGTCTTCAACTCTAACATGGTACCGTCCACTGTCTCTTGGCAGCTGAAGAGCCATGTTCACATTCAGTCATTCATTCAGCCTATAATTTGCCACCATATATACAGTATCTAAGTACACCCTACACCAAGGCAAATTATATTGCTTTTCTTCACAGTCATCAAGACAATGAACTTCAGTCGGTTATGCGTTACATAAGGCAGTGAATACAAAGGGAGGACCATGAATCCTAGTTCACAATCTGCAACACAAACATGGAACTTATATGTCAGTCTTTATATCCGAAAGTCTTAATGCATTTTTATTGGTCAAAATTTCCACATTTACACCTGGAAATTGTACGTGTGAATGTCTAATCCAAAAGTTCTAAATTATTTAACCATTTTTAGGCAAGTTATACTGAAGGTTGGGAATGCTTAGGTTTAGAGAGATTCATTTCATCTCGCCTTTTAACTTCCTGCATAGAAACATGCCAGTCAAATGCCTCATGGTTATTTGGCATAAAGAGCATTTCCACGCCTTAAGAACATTTGGCATTTAACGTTAGCATAAAACATGATGGCTATAATTTTTTATTTCATTTTAATACAAGGTATGTACTATTTTTCATGTACAAGACTTGTATAAACTGGGAGCATGGCAGGTTTGTTTTTAGAGTCATAGATTAAGTTCTTCAAATAATTTAATCCGTTTTCCAAATATTAGATCCTAGCTCATGTGAAATGGCAGAAATGCAATGACATTCAGTGCAGTTTGTTCCCAATTTAGAACAGGTGAACTGACATTAAATTATGCATAAACGAAAACGTTTCAATGCTGCCTCAAACTGCTGCATATATAGGCTTTTTTTAGGTTTTATTTTTACTATTTTGCATCAGATTCTCAATTGGAATGTTTAGGGCAACTATGTAACCTTGCCATTTTTTTTTTTAATCGAATTCATTGTGAAATTATATTTCTGTCAAGTATATTCTACAGTTATATATATGCAACACGATAATAGTTCACATCATTGACATTGAGAGGATGAAATCATGACCTTGTAGTGACTAGAAGATCATGATGCAACCCTAAAGTCTGACCGGTTTCTTTCGTTAAAGGGACACTATAGGCACCCAGACCACTTCAGCTCATTGAAGTGGTCTGGGTGCAGTGTCCCATCACCAGAACCCTGAGCATGTAATTATTGCAGTTTTTAACAAACTAGAGGGACTTCCCAGTGCTTAGATGACTTTTGGTTGCCTAAATGACGCTGGTCGTCCTCACGCTATGCATGAGGACTCCCAACGTCACCGGGATCTCTATAAAAAAGAATTGAATAATGCTTTTCTATGGAGAAATTCTAATGTGAGCGTGGCCATTTCCGTGCATGCGCATTAGTTCTCCCTCACTGGCTGACTTTGGCAGTAGAGGAGTGAAGGTGAACCCGAGCCAGTGCCGAGGGACATCGGCGCTGGACCCAGGTAAGTGACAGAAGGGGTTTTTAACCCCCTTCTGCACCATGGGGGAGGGCCTTGACAGAGAGGGAAGCTACAGTGCCAGGAAAACGAGTTTGTTATCCTGGCACTATAGTTTTCTTTAATTGCAGTAAGTAGTGCAATAACCAAATTAGATATCTACAATGCAGGTTTGCTGATTAAGTCTTGTTGTACAGCGGTCTTTGCATACAGCACATTACCCACTTACAAACATTTGCTAACATTTAATTTATTACTGGCACTTTGGATTTCAGCTCCACAATCTCTGTGGTTATTAAAGAATTTCAGAAAAGGAATTAGCCAGAAGGGAAATAAAATACAAAGGCTGCCAAGATAAAATGCCAACTTATACCTGTGGTTACAACTATTTTGAAGTGTACCTGTTCTTAATGATATTTCTACTTGTACTTACACGCTCTGTTTAGGAATGTAGGCAGGTGATTCTGCCATAAAACCGGCAAAGTTATAGAAAAGACTTTTCCTTTCATGAAAAAACTATCGTTGTCCATTATAAGGTCTCAGTCATCAGTAGAATACTAACCCAGTCGTATGTCTTTGTAAATTCCCTATCTCCCTGTAACAATCAATGAGAAAAAATGACTTTGGTATTCATTGTATTTTTTTTATTGTAAGAGGATTGTGCTTTTGATTTTATTTGTAAAAAGGGAGAATGACTCTTTCATACAATTCATATATTATTTAATGCATTGAACAACTTTTGCCCAGTGCATGCTTCCTTTTTTGTGCTGGGCATTGTCCAATGAAATGCTTCTCATAGACACAGAGAGCATAATACAACAAATTATAAACACGTAATTAACAGTTTAGTGAATATAACCCAAACAATTCTGGAATATCTAAAACATACATCAACACATAAATTAGTAATAAAAAAACAATAATATCATTAAAGGAACAGTATAAGAACCATAACAACTATAACCCACATCTCTGACAAATGTATTTAACAAGAAGCTAAAAGAAAGAGAAAAGGCTTTATTTATTTATTTTATAAAATTACAGCTGGAACACAGCAAGGGAGGAGCCAGTTGACTCTTGACAACTTACCTGGGTCCCATGTGATTATAGTGCTTATGATCTCAAAAAGGTTCCAGTCAGACTACAGTAGTCCAGGAGGGGACATGCTATGATGACCACTAGACACTGCATATCTAATGACAAGATACGACACTGCCTTGTTTTCCCTAATGGGAACTGGTTGAACTGCTTATTTGTTGCTTCATATCCAAGACATGTTTTTGAATTTGAAAGAGTTTTTCCATGTTATGCAAGCTCATGACATATGCATAGTCCCCTTTTGGCATATACTTAATTTACCCCATACCCTCCAAAAATACTCAGACACCTTGTGTTGGGAAAATTAATATCACAGCTTTAATGATATAAAGGTAACATAAAATTATAAGGTAATTTCAACACAATACAATATTAACCCCCATTCCTTTAACATAGCTACCCCGACAATGAGCCACATAAACAGTCATTAATACTACCTATAACATATACACAAATGAATATTAAACATAAACCATTGCCACCGAGAGCATGATTTTCCAGTTTTCACAATGTAGGGGTATACCAAGATACACCCTACACACACCAGGTTCGGGGCTACCAACGAGCTCGAACCTACCAATGCCATTCCAAACCTAACTGTTCTTGACGAACTAAAACTAACATACCTATGAACAAATTACCTACCCCCCCCCAACTTTATCCATCCCCTGCCATAGCTCAGAGCTTGATTCCTTAAGCTACCTGAGCGCCCTCCAACAAAAACACAGCTTTCTGTAAACCATCCTGAAAACCTAGTAACATAAAGTCCAGACCCACGTCGGAAAGATGAACACCATCCAGCCGGTAGTATCCAGGAAGCTTAGCTTCCAAATACCGATGCCTAATGACCAACCCCCCACTCAACAAATATAATTTGCCATGATTTTATTCACCTTACCCCTGCATTTTTCGAATGCCTTCACATCCCTAGCATGATGCCAATGTAAACGGGGAATTATCTCAGATCATTCCACCACCATCTGCCTCAAAGTGTCTACATCCATCTTCATCTGCTCAATCAATTTCCGCTGCGGGACCTGCCCCAAATCATTCCCCCCAGCGTGTACCAATACCACATTCGGCACCTGATCTTCACCAACCCGCTTCAATAACTCACAACACACCCCCTGCCAGCTGGAACCCCGAAAAAACATAAAACTCAGACTACTGGATGAGGAAAGCCCAGCTGCATGCCGTGGCGATGAGCTGCAGCCCTCCTTTTTGCCCAATAGACGAACAAGTGTCCAATCACCCAAGGATTCCAGCCTAAGGGAGAAAAACAGGTTAACACAAGTATACAAACACGTTCCACAACCCCTCCCGGCATTCCAACCATGTAAAGAAAACAGATTAACACATGTGTCCGCCAGACACCCACCTGAACCTATACTAAACGGTCAGGCTTCCCACCTACCGATCTTCTTAACCAAGTCCTCCGTCAAGCCCAGCTGGGTAGCCTCCGTCACGGCCCCAATTCGGAAAGAGTGTGTCCCAAACTGTGATGGAGCCCAACCCATATGTGCCAAAGCTAACTGAAAACCCATGAGGAATTGAAAGCTCGATAAGGAGGACCCATCAGCGTGAACCAAAAATTAACCCTGAACCCCTGCCTGTATTGCCCAAAAAGCAAAAGCAGAAGAGACTGGACAAACTTTGACACCTGGCATTTAAAACAGTACCATCGAGCAACCCATACCAAATACGTCAGTCTTAGACTGACTTAAATGCAACACCACTCGGTTTTCCCATAATTCGACCTCCAAAAGCTGCAAACCCCCTCCACCAAGTCGATTGCTACTGACCAGTTCGCTCACCCGAAATGCTCCGATAAAAAGCCCAAGTAAAGGCCACGGAAAACAGAAGAACTTCGTATTCCGAAAAACAAACCTCTGGGAGTGCTCGCCAAACAAACCTTGGAGGACCTCAAACAATACAGGCCACCGCGCATCCCGCGACTTCCATCCAGGTACCCCTTAAGTGTTTGCCGGACAATGAAATGCTTAGTCATGTCCTCGCAACCATTTACTTTTAATAAGAATGCCAGCTATGTCATGTTCTGCCTTACAACCGAAGGAGAAGCACCCGAAGCAAACAGCCTACACAAGAACCATAAAACGTCTCAAATCTGGCCTCAGCCGAGCCATGACCCCCCGCACAAGCCACCGCCCTGTCCCAATCCTGCCAAACCTTGATGTAGGCCGTCCCATTTGGACGACGCCAGTGACCCTCTTATGAGTTTGCCAAGCAAGATGTCCCGAGCTGCCACACCTCGGCCGGACAGGGAACCCCTTCCTCCTACACGCCCGGTGCCACTGCCCAAAACCTCGCCCACTGAAAACGAGAGAGCAAGTCAGCAACCATATTCAAGAACCCGGGCACATATCGTGCCCGAAAAAACACATTAAATTTCATGCAATACAATACAAAACAGCAAAGTAGCCGAACAACTGGGATGGAGGAAGCAGATAAACCGTTAACAGCGTACACTACTGACATATTATCAGAGAAAATATCATCTTGCCTTTCCCCACAATGCTAAAGCCACCACCAACAGAAAAAAATTCCAGAAATGCCAAGTTACAAATAAGCAGGCTGGACTTCCATGCCTCCAGCCAAGGTTCCGCACACCAATGCCCAGCGAAGTAAACTTTAAACCCCACGCTCCCCAACGCATCTGTAAACAATTCCAAGTCTGACGAAGCAATCGCCTCCTCCTAAAAAAAACACCTGACCATTGAAATCCCGCAGAAAAAACGACCACACCTCCAAATCGGCCTTCATGGAAGCCGAGACCCACACAAAATGTTGAGGAAACGAAACATCAATCGTAGCCCTAGCCAGGAACCTATTAAAAACCTGACCCACCTGTAACGGATCGCCTGGCACCCCGACTGGGTACCTCCGTTGAAGGATGCTCCTAGCGCTTCCTGAGGACTCCAAGCACTCTGGCAGACACCACAATCACCGAACCGGAGAAACAAATAAATTCTCCCAAGCATATGAATGCTGTAGACAGTTGAATAGGAACCATACGAATAGGTTTACTCTCCTAGCAGTCAAACTGGAACAGCATACAATAAATCCTTCCCCCAATAATGAGACGACACTTCACTTTGAGGGTTAAAACAGGAACTCTCTGTACTGTCACATACAGTCTCTTTTATTCCCAATCCACAAACATAGTACAGCCCACAGGGCGTTACAAAACAACCAATCAATCCGTACAATACACCCAGACACTCCCACACAAAATCCTCCCCTCTGTCTGTGATATGATTACTGAACACAATGGGTAATCTCATTATCACCGGCAGAGGAATACAGTTTTTACACAATATTTATAACTTCTAAAATATACATGTCACAAACATAAAACATACATTTTCATAATCAATCCATTCAGGGGAACAACATATTAAAAAATGGCACGAATCAGACCAGGGGTTCAAAAGTTAAGGGAAAGTCCTTTGTGACTAAATGAAGCATGGTTTTTCTGCCCAAAACCAGTTCCACAGAGTCTTCTATAGTGGAGATAATTGAGAAGTAATTCAATTATCTCCAAGGACAGAGGCAAAACTCCATTAGCCACATGGCAGACAAAGGACAATAAAAGACATAAAAATACAATAAAATATACAAGGTTACATTTATTACATAAAATACAGACATTCTACCTATGCCCAGATAGCTTAGATCTGAGCGCACATTATTACCGGATGGCGCTCAGATCACATACATACAGTTCAATCGCCATGGAGCCAAAGTCTTTCATACAGTCTTTCAGTACACTGCTGGGCTCCATGGCATAGCTATCTGGGGTAGCATGGCTTTAACAGTCCGCAGAAAGGCACAGACCAGCCTTTCTGCAGGGAAAAAGAACAGGGGCCATAGTCTAAAGGCAAGAGGCGGGCAAGCAGCCCCCTCCAAGGACACGTGGCGAGGTTGGTTTCGCCACACCACCGGAAGCACCCAGCAAGTAAAATTCAAACAACAAATCAAGGACTGCAAAGCCTGCAACGTAACCTTCCTAGACCCGCGGACCTCCGATACCGCCTGCCAAAGAGCAATCAGCTTGTCCTCCGGCAAGCGACACACCCCTAGCACTGAATCAATCTCCAAGCCCAGAAAGGATAAACAGGTTGTGGGATGCACAGTCTTGTCTCCCACCAACGGCACGCCTGAAAATGTGAGCAACCCATTCCAGTGTTCGCAAGCCCTCCCGGCACACACCTGACCCTGCTAAAGAAAATCATCGAGATAATGGACTATGAATTTCGTGCCCGTCTCCACCCAGACCACCCACTCCAAAAAGGAACTGAATTTTTCGAAGTAGGTGCACGAGATGGAACAACCCATAGGCAAGCACTAATCTACAAAATACTGCCCTTCAAAGAAACAGCCCAGTAGATGATGACAATCGGGGCGAATCAGCAATAATCAGAATGCCGCTTCCATGTCCGCCTTAGCCAACAGTGCATCTCGGCCTGCCCTTCTAACCAACTCGACCACATTGTCGAATGATGTATAAGAAACCGAACATAGATCCCTGTCTATATCATCATTCACCCACAATCATTTCGGATACAACAAATGATGTTTTAGCCGGTACTTACCAGTCCCTTCTTCGGCACCACCCCCAAGGGGGAAACCCGAAGATCCGCCAATGGTGGCACCGCAAACGGCCCCACCATCCTCTCCAGTTGGACCTCCTTCATCAACTTTCCCGCACAATACCGGGAAAATCACCCACAGATTTCAAATTGCGCAGACATTGAACTCCCTCCCCCGGAACGGAATAACAAAACTGTAAACAGAACCATCTCTCAGCAGCGCCGCATCCGCTTGATTACCATATCGATTTAGCCACGACCCCATCATCCCTTCTCTCACCGGCGTTAACCCCAGCGGTAGAGGATGTGATTGCTGCCTCCTGTACCACCTGACTGGGGAAGGCCTACCTCGTTTGAAACATCTGCTATAGCTATGTGCCCCCCCACATCCCAAAATGTCAGGAGGCGCCCCACTTACACCCCTTCTGCACCATCATCAGCTTCATCCACAGCGTGAGATCTATCTGATCCCATATTATTCCTGGGTTAACCACAAGGCACTGCCGAAATTGATTGTCATAACGCCACCATGCCAAACTGCTGTACGTCCAATACGCCTCCCAGATACCATCCAGATAGCAGAATAATTGAGAGAAGCAATCCGGGTACTTCTCCCCCACCACACTGGCCAGTATGCAGAAGGTCCTAAGCCAATTACCAAATGACTTAGGGATCTGCTATACTGTCTCTTCTTCTCCACTTCCTCTTTCTTGCTATCCTTCTTGTCTTCCTCCTTGAAATCAATGTACTCCTCCAATGGGAGTGGTGAAAAGATCTCCGCAAACTCCCCTTTCCAAATCCTCTCCTTCACCTCGGGCTTAAGGTGACAGGCCAACGGTCCCGCAAATGAGACATGCACGTTTTGGCGTGCCACCTCTGGGACCCCCAATCAGCTCTGCCCGCTCACTTCCCAACTCCAGCGCTGCAGAAGTCACCGACGGTGCAACTGCCTCGCTGGCCACTGTATCGCCCGCCATTGTCCCCCCTATAACAGGAAACCCGACCAGTTCTGTCCCTTGCCCCTCTGACTGAGGCACCCACACCCGACTAAAATCCACCGTCTTACCCCCACCCTCACACCAAGACTCTAGAAAGGACTTTAAACCCTCAAATAGATCCCAAGAGTTACTGGTTTCCATGGACTCACCATCTGAACCTCTTGCTGCTGAAGGCCGTGAGGCCGCCTCCCGAGTGCCATCATCCTGGCGGTGCCGCATTGGTGCTTTCCGACGTGATTTATCCTCCTGTGGGCGACAGTCCTGGAGACCTGAAATGAGAAAACATTCTGGGTACATTACCCGACTGTGCCCTGACCTCCCCATCGTCTGCCATCTTTCTTGACCATGCATGCTCCCCCTGTGTCCTGCCCTTCATCCTGACTCCATTGGCCATGCCCACCTGGCGGGAGACCTCTACCGTCCCCTTCCTGAGAACTCCCGCCGGAATAACAAGCTTCCCAGTAACCGGCACCGTCATCCTAACAGGAGAATCTATGCATCCACCCAGCATCATGACCACAGATGACCCCCTAATGTCTCCTAGCCCCGCACAACACTCCTGGAGCGTGTGTGGGAGCCCTTCCTATTGGCATCCCTCTGGGAACTGACGTCTGGGCCCTGGTAGCGGTGATATCCCCCCACCCACGGGGAACCCCGGTCAGTCCACCCTCCGTCAATCCATCCAAATGGTGATCCTCTAGAGTACGTCACCCCCCATGAGCGTCCCCAGTACTGCAGGGTCCCCCCCCCCATTGCCAACCTGGCAGGGGACCGTGAGAAGCTGCTCCTAGCCCCCTGACCTTCCGGGAAACAGACCCTTGCCTGAAGAATTAGTACCGTCCCCCACTAACTCCTTCCCCCCTATGAGTCTCTTGCCCGCGGCACCCCCTGCATGATGCCCCAGTGCCAGTAAGCAGGTGACCCTGCTTCACCCGTAGCTGAAACTGCACCGTTCCCTATCGCTCCGGTCCTTGCAGCGGCCCAAACATTTGGCAGTCTCCCATTCGCAGCCCGAACGTCCGACAGTTGCCACTTGTTCAGCAGCTCGGTCAGTTACCTGTTCGTGGCCTAGCCGTGCCCGACTTCATCAATTCGTGGCCAGAACGTCCTCACACCATCCCGTTTGTGGGAACACGTCCTGGCCATGCGTCTACACTCCGACGCTGTCCTCGCGGTGTGGCCGTCGTGGGACTCCGGCCAGCCGCCGCTTCAGCCGTACCCGTCTGGCTCCTGCCCCTCTGACTGCTGGGCGGCTCACTGGGGCTCCAACACTGCCTGGCCTGGTCCTCCTAGCGACCCGACTACCCTGGGACAAAGAGGAAGGCCCAACCGGGTGCAAAGCATCTCCCAGATGTCCTTGAAGCCACTCCACTCCCCTCTCCAGCACAGCATTCCGTACTCCAGCCAACAGCTCCTCCATCTTCAAACAGCAAGATGTACCTGAAAGACAAAAACAGAGACACCACACTGACCTGCCACAACAACAGGTAAATGAGGATTAAGTAATATGGCCACTAATCTAAAATGGCCCCCTATATACACTCCCCTTACCCAACACCTCACCTACAATATCCACATAGCCAATCCATGCATACCCCTATTCTATGCCTGTCTCCAAGCAATGTCAAGGCCCATTCCTTGACATTGCATATACCGTAATTTTCTGTGTATAAGACGCCCCCATGTATAAGACAATAAGAGTGGTCTTAAAAGGGTGCTCTGACTGAGATTTGGGCTGAATAAGGAAGATTTAAGAAAAAAGACATCCTGATGTAGGTATATTTTTTACAGGTATTAGATGCATTGTCTCCCTTATTATTATGGTGAATGGGTAGGTAGAATTTTTTTTATTTTTGGCAGGTAACTAGGGGTTTGGAGACCTCTACCCACTGGGGGGTTATTTAGGGGTGGACACTTGGGCACACTTTTGGGTGCTGAACAATGGCAAGTCAACCTCCCCCACTGTCCTTAGTAACCCCCACCCAAAGTTCATGGGGGGTAGTGGGTGGACTATAGTATATCCACCCTTTTGTTATAAGGGGTGTGGACAATAACATCTGTACACCCTTATTAATATTAACACGGCACCCATTGGTGGGTGATGTACCTCTTTTTCTCCTTATGGCCCCACCCACTGCCCAGGGGTGAGGTCTGGGGGAGACTGAGGTCGCTGTAACGGATCGCCTGGCACCCCGACTGGGTACCTCCGTTAAAGGATGCTCCTAGCGCTTCCTGAGGACTCCAAACACTGCAGCAGACACCACAACCACCGAACCGGAGAAGCATATGAATCCTCTCAAGCATATGAATGCTGTAGACAGTTGAATAGGAACCATACGAATAGGTTTACTCTCCTAGCAGTCAAACTGGAACAGCATACAATAAATCCTTCCCCCAATAATGAGACGACACTTCACTTTGAGGGTTAAAACAGGAACTCCCTGTACTGTCACATACAGTCTCTTTTATTCCCAATCCACAAACATAGTACAGCCCACAGGGCGTTACAAAACAACCAATCACATCACAGTTACATCCCACATATTCCCTCCCCTTATCCTGAGAGGAAACTCAATTATACATACAGTTAAAACATACTTTCTACCCAACTTTCATAACTCTAAAACCATACATCACATTCACATAAAATTACATATTCACAATCAATCCATTCAGGGGAACAACATATTCAAAAATGGCACAAATCAGACAAGGGGTTCAAAAGTTAGTAAAAAGTCCTTTGTGACTAAATGAAGCATGGCTTTCTGGCCCAAACCAGTTTCAGAGTCTTCTATCCTGGAGATAAGTAATTCAATTATCTCCCAGGACAGACACAAGACTCCATTAAGCACATGGTTGCAAAAAGACACAAAACACTTTAAAATACATAAAGTCACATTTACACATAACACACAGACATTTCACATATCCCCAGATAGCTGGGATCTGAGTGCACATTATTAGATGAATGGCACTCAGATCACACAAATAAGCCTTTCTGCAGGGGAGATAAACAGTTTAACCTGGAGGGCCATAGTCCAAAGGGAGCAGGCGAGCAACCAGGCTTCTCCAGTTCACAGTGGCGAGGTTGGTTTCGCCACAGTCGCCCCTTCCCCCAATTTAAAAAAATGTGTTACGTCTCCCCACAGTATTTCACAGGCATCATCCTCATGGGGTGGGGCTTTTCTTAGCTACTGGGCAGCAGTACATGCCCATTCCCCAGTTTTAATTACAGTGAGCTGCTGACGGGGAGTCCAAATCAGTTTTCACAACCAAATTTTGCTAGAACTGTAACACTGACGAACGTGTATCCCCATATGTGCTTTACTTATTTGTGCTATACTAATGCAGTAAAAAATATTCCCATTATAAATGCTCTCATTGCATTAAATGTAACTATTTAGAAATACATTCATTGTTAAGTGGTCAGTACTTGACAGCTCCTCCATCTTCAAACAGCAAAATGTACCTGAAAGACAAAAACAGAGACACCACACTGACCTGCCACAACAACAGGTAAATGAGGATTAAGTAATATGGCCACTAATCTAAAATGGCCCCCTATATACACTCCCCTTACCCAACACCTCACCTACAATATCCACATAGCCAATCCATACATACCCCTATTCTATGCCTGTCTCCAAGCAATGTCAAAGCCCATTCCTTGACATTGCATATACCGTAATTTTCTGTGTATAAGACGCCCCCATGTATAAGACAATAAGAGTGGTCTTATAAGGGTGCTCTGACTTAGATTTGGGCTGAATAAGGAAGATTTAAGAAAAAAGAAGACATCCTGATGTAGGTATATTTTTTACAGGTATTAGATGCATTGTCTCCCTTATTATTATGGTGAATGGGTAGGTAGAATTATTTTTATTTTTGGCAGGTAACTAGGGGTATTTCACAGGCATCATCCCCATGGGGTGGGGCTTTTCTTAGCTACTGGGCAGCAGTACATGCCCATTCCCCAGTTTTAATTACAGTAAGCTGTTGACGGGGAGTCCAAATCAGTTTTCACAACCAAATTTTGCCCGAACTGTAACACTGACGAACGTCAGATATCCCCATATGTGCTTTACTTATTTGTGCTATACTAATGCAGTAAAAAATATTCCCATTATAAATGCTCTCATTACATTAAATGTAACTATTTAGAAAAACATTCATTGTTAAGTGGTCAGTACTTGCCAGCAAAGAGAATAATTATTGGAGATTTTATTTAGCAAGATTCAAATTTTTCATATTGCACCTGTCAAACATTTTTTCTAATAAACCCTTAATTAAATCTTTAAATGAGATGTAGTGCTATAATGAATTGTTTTATAGCTCCGATAGCTCACAGGCTACTTTTCTTTATTATATCTGCTACCAAACTATAATCTAAGATGTTTTATTAGGTATTGTTCTGTATAAATCCAACCAAAAGCATGTTAAAAGTTTCAGATTCTACAAATCACAGGCATTCACATGAAACTTTAGCAGTTTAAACTGTTCTCATAGCTTTCACCATATAATTCACAACACACTACACACAGCGGTGTATTTGCCAGCCTCTTCTCCTGGGGGGGCAGGAACTGGCCGGCTGGCCACCTCAGGGTCCCCCGGAGGCTGGCATGCGCTGATGTTGCGGGCGGCGAGGGAGCTCTTCCTGTTCAGTAATGCCGGAGCCAGAATATGACATCACTCCGGCTCTCGCATCAAGATGCACATGATGGAGCTGAGCAGGAGGATCAGAGCTCCCTCGCAGCCCGCCTGAACTGCATTTCCGACTGCCCGCCAGACCACCTGCATTGCCCTTCCAGCCCCACTGAACCCCAGGGAAGAATCCACCAAAATACCACAAAAATTTAAGCAAATAATAATTAAAAAAAATGTGAGTTTGTTAGTGTGTCTGTTAGTGAGAGTGTGTGTGTGTGTGTCTGTTAGTGAGTGTTAGTGTGTGTCTCTATTAAAGAGTGTGTATGTTAGTGCTTGTGCCTGATTGTGAGAGTGTGTGTGTCTCTGTTAGTAAGAGTGTGTCTGTTAGTGAGTGTCAGTGTGTGTCTGTTAGTGAGTGTGTGTGTGTCAGTTAGTGTACTAGAGTGTCTGTGTCTGTTAGTGAGAGTGTGTGTGTCTGTTAGTGAGTGTGTGCATGTCTGTTAAATAGTGTGTGTCAGTGAGAGTGTGTATGCGTGTCTGTCACTGAGAGTGTGAATCTATCAATGTGTTTGTCTGTTAGCGAATGTGTGTGTCTGACAGTGAGTGTATATGTGTGTCTGTCAGTGAGTTTGTATGTGTGTTTGTCAGTGTGTCTGTCAGTGTGTCTGTCAGTGAGTACATGTGTCACAGTGTGTGTGTCTGACACTGAGTGAGTGTGCATCTGTCAGTGAGTTTGTATGTGTCTTGTCAGTGAGTGCATATGTGTATCTGTCAGTGAATGTTTGTTTCAGTTAGTGTGCCTGTTGGAGGATGTGTGTGTCTGTCGGTGTATGGGAGTGTGCATGTCTGTCTGTCAGTGAGTGTGTGTGTCAATGACTGTATCTGTCAGTGAGTGAATGTCAGTGTATGCATCAGTGAAGGCGTGTGTCTGTCAGGCAAAGAGCAAGTTGTCTTTTAACAGTAAGTGAAATTTAGAAGGGGGGAGGGGGGGGTGGGTTTTGTCATGCCTAGGGCAGCGCAAAACCAGAATACACCACTGACTATACAGTTTATTGCGAGTTTGCCATTCATAAAAATCAGTTGGGCAGCGCAAATAATTAGTCTGGATTATAAGGCACAAAACCAGAAACTCTGAGCAATTAAATAAAATACTTTCCAAATTGCCACCAATCATTTGCCTTCGTTATTATTATGTAAATAAAGTGCAAATATATTTCACAGTGCTGTACAATGGAATCCTCAGCGAAGAAGCATCACATACCACAGATGAGACCACAGTCTCCTGCAGTCTCATCTGTAAACAGACCTTTTCATTTCATTAATATCTTAATGAAATCATATTTAAAGATAAATCCCACTAATGGCTTTAGTGTCAATGACTATTGTCCAGCCACTAGAAGCAGTCTTAACAGTGAAATTGCAATGTTTCACATTGTGTAGGGTCAGGGGACAGGGGTACTGCAGTGAGATGAAGTGGTCTGGGTGCCTCTAATGTCCCTTTAAGTCCAAAAACTGCTCCTGCACTTTTCCTTTGCACTCTGTATTCAGCGACACTGCTAAATAAATTCAGTCGTGGTTGTCATGGATAATAAGCAAATCATATTAAATGTTTTGCATTTCCTCCCCATCCAGAATTTTTATGTATTACTGAACTTTCTTGCATTCATTGTCTCCCAAAGAACTGTTTGGTTTTTTTTCTTGATAAATGGTGTAAAATCCTACAAAAGATCTAATCTGACAGGGTATTTCCTATTGCAAATCAGGGTACTTCCTATTGCAAATATGCATTTGCTGCATGCAGTCACTAACAAAACATAACAGTGATGTGATATAAATACATGATATGTTGGTACAATAAGTAGCCCACACTTGCAAATTTGACAGCTGACACTTCCTGCTGTCTCTGTCACGTGGTGGTAAGTGACTTATACCCGTAACTATGGCAACATAGTCACATGATGGTAAATCAATTCCTATGATGAACATGTCAGATGGAGCATGTTTCTGTGTATCGTATGGTAGAAAGTCATCTGTTATTGTGAATATTGCAACTGGTCCAAACCCACCTAGCTCAAGTAATGGTTATTTCCTATGTTGTATTTATTAGTTTTGGCACAGTGCCAACCAAATTTATTATAACTAAATTAGTGGCACATAACAAATCACCATTTTATAGCGCAGTAGAAACAGAAATGAAATAATACATTTTCAAGGAAATTAAACAAGTTAAATTGTATAATAGCACATGCATAACATTAATCACAGAAATAACATGATCCAAGATGATTTTTAAAGATATATTAACTGTGAGTTGATAAGCTCTTACATTATTGTACTCAATGGAATAATCTCTTTTCATTTTCAGCTCATATTAGAGCATCGTACATTACATGTGAGATAGTATAGATTGCACAAATGCAATTTAAGAATGGTTCAGTAAGGGCCCACAAACTATTACAACTTGTAATATAGGATTACATTAAAGGAACACAACAATGATTTATAAAAAATAAACTATTTAGTAAATATACCCTGAAAGAAAACGTATTTGCTTGCAAGAGCTGCAGACATGCTGTCTGCAGCCTTTGCAAACCCTTCCCTCTATCCAAGGTATAATCTTTTAGTTGAAGCTGAAATTATTTATGTATCTGCCGTATTTCTTTAAGGTAACTCAAACATGATGCAGAATTAACAAATAAAGGAAAATGCAAAACAAAAATGAAGGATAAAATGAAATGATTCACATGGAAATATTAATATAAACTTGATCTATATTAAAATGGTTACTGGTTTATAACCGCTAGGACTAACCCAATACTGAGTCCATATAATATTTTGCCAATGGCTGCCCATTGGTTGTACTGAATTCTCCATTGTAATGAAGACCCCTTTGACACTGTGAATAGTCTAATAAAGATACATTTATTAATTCATAGTGTATATGGATATTATTAAGTAGATAGTACATTCCAATGAAAAAAATGTTACTGTGCTCACTTTTACAAAACAAAATGGGTCTCCAAGCAAAATGGGTCTCCAAGCAAATGTTATGCATATACCGTATTTTTCTGTGTATAAGACGTCCCCTGTATAAGACAACCCCTATTTTTGGAGCCCAAAATGAAGACATACATATTTTAAACATCTATAGCACTGAAGTCCCCATTAATTCCTGGCCCCCTCACGCTCTGGTAGGCCGCTCCCTGAGGTCTAGCCATCTGCCCGTGGTCCCCTACAGGGAGGTGTCCGAGCAAGGCCTCACCCTGCGGTTTCTATCTATATCTATTTATCTATGTATTCTGGAGCTGTGAGGTCTTTGCATGGTCCAGAGTGATGTGAGGAAGCATGCGGATGCATAAGATCTCCCAGACACGTGTTCATAAGCCATCAAATTCGCAGAGCTGCGCCTCCTCTGCTTCATGTAGCCCCATGTAGCCAAGCGCAGCTAAGCGGAAAAAGGCCTTGACAGGGGTTAGGAGGCGGGCCTAGGAGGAAGTAAGCAAGGGAGTGGAGTTATGGGTAAGTGGGTTTGGTTATTTAAATGGGCAGCCATTTTAGTTAATTCATTTTAACTTCCTACCTGGTTAAGTTTGTGTTCGCTCCTGTGGGCACAGATTTGGCTTGGTAGGGTTTTTTCCTTTTTGTCTCCCTGCAGGGCCGATGGAGGAAGTGGAGCGACTGCTGGAGCGGATCCGGTCGGCGGCGAGGCACCAGGGGGCTGACTGGCTGAAGGCCCAGTTAGGCCCGGCCCTGGCGGCGGCGGCGGACCAGGACGGCGGCGGACGACGGCCTGTTCGGGCCAGGAGGCCTCCGGAGCGGCTAAGCCCGGGTGTGGGACCCGGTGAAGACATCCCTGGTGGTCCGGGAGGCTCCGGTGCGGGCGGCAGCAGGCCCGGCAGCCGCGTGGTAGAGGCCCCGCCTCCCCGCGAGCGGCCGGGGCCTAGGACCAGTGCCCGGCGCCGGGGGGACGGTTGGGACGGGGCCGTCGCGGCTGCCGGGTCGGACGTGGCCGGGCGGTCCCCTGGAGGAGCGGGCAGCATGGAGCTGCGGCCCGGGAGGGCGCGCGCCCCGTCGGAGGCGGAGATCGGCGGGGCCGGGACCGGGAGGACACGTGGCCGGTTCCCGGCCCCAAAGGCAAGTGCAGGGGGCTCCGGCCGGGGCCCTCTTGGCGGGAAAAGTGCTGGGGGGGTCCTGTCAGGGGGCGGAGGGCGGAGGGCCCAAGTGGGGGGTGGGAAGGCCTCCCAGGGACCGCGGGTGGTGGATGGGGAGGGCATAGGGGTCATAGGTGGGGGGAGTAGTGGTAGGGGTGGGGGGGCTGTGGGTGAGGAGGGACTGCTGGGCTCCCCCAGTAGGGGAAAGGGGGCCTCCTTGGGCTCTGGGGCTAGGCCGGTGCGGGTAGGGTCGGGTAGGCCTGGTTTAGGGGTTGGGGGGGCCAGTCTGGTTGAGGGGGGTCTAGGTCCCCTTAGTCTGGGAGCCAGTTCAGGTGGGGGGTCGGGCTCTAGCCGGAGGGGTGAGCGTTTGGGGGTGCAGGGTAGTAGGGGGGGGGGGTCCGGTTCAGGGTCCTGTAGTGGTAGTCCCTCTCCGGTTCGGGAAGTAGAGCCACGGGGGAGGAGGGGGAGGAGGGGGAGGTCCCGGCAGCGCCGCTCCAGGTCAGGGAGCTCGGGAGAGAGCGGGTCTAGCGTCCCCAGGGGTGGTCGGCGGGGACGTATGCCCGGGGAAGACAGGAGGAGCCGTAGCCCTAGGGGCTCCCGCGCGCGGCGCGTGCAGGGGGCACAGCGGGAGGCTTTGGCAAGGGGCAGGCGCTCCCAGGGTCGAGACGGGGGGGATGCGAATACTCAGTGCACCCTACCCAGGACTTCTTCTCCTCTTTCCAGGTCACGGAGCTGTTCCATATCGACACGGGCAAGGCACCGGTTTGGCTCCCCGGTTGGCGAGGTATCGGCGGGAGTCGCTCTCCCTGGACATCGGGCAGTCGACGACGCAGCCCCTGCCGCGTCAGTTGCAGGGGGCTTGGCCGGTGAGTCTTGTGGGTCACTACACTCCAGTTCCTTGGTTAGCACACTGCAAGCACTGCTCCACTCGCTGGGGGCGGGGGGTGACACGGGGGGTGGCGTTGGTCGGGTTTGGGCCCCGGGGACGGAGGTCCCTGGTCCTAGTGGGGTTTCCGTGGGGCTTAGTTCGGGCGGGGACGTGGGGGTGGCGCCCGAGGCGATGGCGGCCGGGGTGACAAGGCGGAACTGGCCGGGGGTATTCCGGATGCAGCCAGGCAGCACGCATACGTCTCGTTTGCGGGCCCCCTGGGGGTTCATCTGAAACAGGACGTGAAAGAGAAGCTCTGGAAAGGTGAGTTCTGCGAGATCTTCTCCCTGCTCCCCTTGGAGGACTTTATTGACCTCAAGGAGGAGGATAAAAAGGATGAAAAGAAGGAGGAGGAGGAGAAGAGGAAGCGGTATCGCAAGATTCCGAAATCCTTTGGCAACTGGTTACGGGCGTTTTGCGTGCTAGCCAGCGTGCTGGGGGAAAAATCGCCGGGATTATGCTCGTCCCTGTTCTGCTACCTGGACGGCATTTGGGAAGCATATCGCACCTATGGGGGGCTGGCATGGTGGCGCTACGATGAACAGTTCAGGCAGCGACTGGCGGCTAACCCGGGGATGAGGTGGGATCAGATGGATCTGCCCCTCTGGATGAAGCTAATGATGGCCCAGAAGGCGCAGCCCTTTCCAAACTCGGCCGGCGCGAAGGGGCAGTCCGCCTCGTCGGCCGCTTTGCAAAAGGGCTTCTGCTGGCTCTACAATGAGGGCCAGTGCAAATGGGGAAACGCTTGTCGATTTAAGCATGAGTGCTCCGGTTGCGGGGGTGCTCATGGGCTCAATCGCTGTTTCAAAAAAGGGAAGGCGGGAACAGCCGGAGCGGCTGCCGGGGCCGGAGGGAATGCTTCCCCTGCCCCGGGGCTTCACGCCGGTGAGGCTAGACGCGATGGAGCCGTGGCTAAGCCGCTACGGTAACAGGACTGATGCCTCGGTACTTAGGGAAGGCTTCGGGCGGGGTTTCTTTATTCCCTTCCGGGAGCGGGGGGGTTCGGGGGGGTTGCGCAACCTGAAGTCGGTGGCGGATTTCCCGGGGTGGTACGGGAGAAACTAGACAAGGAGGTTGCGCTGGGGCGGATGGCGGGCCCGTTTGCGGTGCCCCCATTGGAGGACCTACGGGTTTCCCCTCTTGGGGTGGTGCCAAAGAAGGAGCCGGGGAAATTCCGGCTCATTCACCACCTCTCCTACCCAAAAGGGGAGTCGGTGAATGACGGTATTGATAAGGACCTATGCTCGGTCTCGTATGCATCATTCGACCGGGCGGTCGAGCTGGTTAAACGGGCCGGGCATGGGGCACTTATGGCAAAAGTGGATATTGAGGCGGCGTTTCGGCTGCTGCCAGTCCACCCGGACTGCCACCACCTGTTGGGATGTTTTTTCGAGGGAAAATATTTCGTGGACTTGTGCCTCCCTATGGGCTGTTCTATTTCATGCTCCTATTTCGAGAAATTTAGTACTTTTCTCGAATGGGTGGTGCGGGTCGAGGCGGGGAACCGTTCGGTGGTGCACTACCTGGACGATTTCTTTTGCGTGGGGCCGGCTGCCTCCTCGGCATGCCAGCAACTGCTTAGGACCGTGGAATGGGTGGCGGGCCACTTTGGGGTGCCGCTGGCAGCGGATAAGACGGAGGGCCCGACGACGTGCCTTAGTTTCTTGGGGTTAGAAATAGATTCTATCTTGGGTGAATGCCGACTGCCTCGGGACAAGTTGGAGGGGCTCAAGGGGGCGGTAGCTGCGGTGACCGTTGCGCGCAAAGTTACGCTGCGGCAACTGCAGTCGCTAATAGGGATGCTGAACTTTGCATGCCGTGTAATTCCTATGGGGAGGGTTTTCAGCCGCAGCCTGGCGGCTGCTACGGCAGGAGTTCGATCCCCGCATCATTTCATACGGGTGTCAGCAACCATGAGGGCTGATTTGGGCGTGTGGGATGCCTTCCTGCAGGATTTCAACGGGACGGTGTTTTTCAGGCGGGCGGGTAAGTCGGCGGCGGAGTTGGAGCTCTTCACGGATGCTTCGGGTAGTGTGGGCTTCGGGGCCTACTTTGGCGGGAGATGGTGCGCGGAGCGGTGGCCGGAGGCATGGGGGTCTAGCCCAGTCATGCGCAACCTGGCTTTTCTGGAATTATTCCCGTTGGTCGTTGCAATGGCACTATGGGGCGAGGGGCTCCGGGACCAGAAAGTGGTCTTTTTCTCGGACAACATGGCGGTGGTGCATGCGGTGAATAATCAATCGGCTGCCTCTAAGCCGGTGGTTAGGTTGCTGCGGCGCTTTGTGTTGATGTGTATGTCACGGAATGTTGTGTTTCGCGCGCGTCATGTCCCTGGGTACCTGAATGAGGTGGCTGACGCTCTGTCTCGTTTTCAGTGGTCCCGATTTTGGTCGATGGCGCCAGGAGCATTGAAGGAAGGGGAGGCTTGCCCGGACGAGATATGGCAGCTGGGAGCGTCCTGCTTGGGGGACTTGTGAAGGCTTCACTGGCACCGGCCACATGGGCCTCCTACAGTAAGGTCTGGGACTCTTGGGAACGATCATTAGACGGGTTGGAGCATGGCTTACGTGGGGATGCGCTGCGGGACGCTTTTCTATGGTACACCTGCCAATTGCTGGCAAAGGGGGCGTCCCCGGCAGTGGTCGACAGGTCCATGGCGGCAATGGCGCTCTGGTTCCGATGGCGCGGGTCGGAGGATCTGACTAAGACCTTCCTAGTACGGCAGGCGCTGAAGGGTTATCGAAAGGGCCGCAGGACCTGTGACTCTAGGCGCCCGGTGTCGGTACGGGTATTGGGGGATCTGGTGGGTCGGTTGCCGGAAATTTGTTTCAACGGGTTTGAGGTCTCTCTGTTCAGAGCGGCTTTTCTCTTGGCATTTTCGGGGCGTTCCGCGTGGGGGAGCTGGTGAGTGCCAGTAGGGTGGTGCCCGGGGGTCTGCAGGCCTCAGGGGTTCGTGTTTTGGAGGGTAAGGTGGTTGTGCATCTGGGTAGTTCTAAGACGGACGTCCGTGGCGTGGGTAGGGACGTTACGCTATGGGCTCTGCCGGGCGCAGCATTGTGCCCGGTGGCTGCAGTGGCGGAGTACATGGCTCGGAGGCCGGGGGTGGGGGGTTCCTTCTTGGTACATGCGGATGGTTCTTCCCTGTCCCGGTTTCAGTTTACAAAGGTTTTTCGGGCCGGGCTAGGTAAGTTGGGGCTTCCGGCCGGACGTTTTGGTACTCACTCCTTTCGCATTGGGGCGGCCACGGAGGCCGCACGGTTGGGATTAGGAGATGAGGTCGTGAAGCGCATAGGGAGATGGGAGTCGGTGCGGTTCCGCTCATATGTGCGGTTGGGCTTATTGGAATAAAAAAAAAAAAAGGGAAAAGGCAGGTATATGTTTATATATGTGTATGTATAGATATGGTGCGGGGGCGGACATGGACGGAGGAGTCCTCTTTTGCCTTTCCCTCATGCTTGTTTTCTTCTTCTCCCCAGGACGGGTTGCTTGGATTGTGGGACATTCTTTTGTCTTCTGGGCCGAGGGGAGGGCCGCAGCTCGAATGCAGGGCCAGCAGCTGGGCTTTCCGAAGGACCAGTTGACAGTCCGATGGTTTGGGTACAGGGGATTTTGCTGGGGGGAGGTTTGTGGGGCAATGTTTAGGATGGTGGTGGGCGGGAGGACACCGGACATGGTGGTCCTTCATGCTGGGGGTAACGACTTGGGCCTCACGCCACAACGTCGGTTGGTAAAGTGGATGAAGCAGGACATCAACAAATTGAGGGACCTGCTTCCGGGGGTTATGTTAGTGTGGTCGGAGATTGTCCCAAGGCGTCGATGGCGGCACGCGCGGGATCCGGTGGCGATTGATCACTGCAGGAAAAAGGTGAACAGCTTAATGGCGAGCTTCGTTAGGAAGATGGGAGGTGTGGTGGTACGGCACAGCGAGTTGGAGGAGGGGTTGCCGGGGTACTACCGCTCGGACGGGGTTCACCTTTCGGAGGTGGGTTGGGATCTGCTCAACTTGGGTTGGCAGGTTGGTATGCAGCGGGCGCTGTTTCTTCGGGGTGGCGGAGCTCAGACGGCTTAAGGGGTCAAGGTCTGAGCTTATGGCGGGACGGGGAGCTGAAGGAGAGGAAATAGGCTCCCCAGGATGAACGTAATGGAAGACAAACAAGTGGTGGTCATTGGTGGTTGATAGGTTTCGAGTCCTGTCGGTGGCTCAGAACCTGGTGGGGTAGGGGTATCCGGGTATACCCCTGCCGTGGTTAATGGATGGTTGGCACTTTACATCGATTGGAATAATGTTGATGTATGTTATATATATATGTTTATTTATATGGGGGTCATTGCCCTTTATATGTTAATGGAAGGAATAGGATGCGAGGGCGGAGTATGGGGGGCAATGACCCATGTTTACTTGTTAAGTTATTATTATGATTATTATGGTTATTATTATTGTTTGCTAAATAAAGCTGTGGACATATTTCCCCATATCCTCTAGTATGTGCGTTATTGGGTTGGGTTATGGGGTGGTTGTCCTGGATTCCGACTGCCCAAAATGGCGACTATACACCTGTCATGTAGCCCCATGTAGCCAAGCGCAGCTAAGCGGAAAAAGGCCTTGACAGGGGTTAGGAGGCGGGCCTAGGAGGAAGTAAGCAAGGGAGTGGAGTTATGGGTAAGTGGGTTTGGTTATTTAAATGGGCAGCCATTTTAGTTAATTCATTTTAACTTCCTACCTGGTTAAGTTTGTCCCACCCACCCTCCCTGTTTTGTTATGTGTGGTTTTGTCCCGTTTTTTCACAGCGGCGGGACGGGGAGCTGAAGGAGAGGAAATAGGCTCCCCAGGATGAACGTAATGGAAGACAAACAAGTGGTGGTCATTGGTGGTTGATAGGTTTCGAGTCCTGTCGGTGGCTCAGAACCTGGTGGGGTAGGGGTATCCGGGTATACCCCTGCCGTGGTTAATGGATGGTTGGCACTTTACATCGATTGGAATAATGTTGATGTATGTTATATATATATGTTTATTTATATGGGGGTCATTGCCCTTTATATGTTAATGGAAGGAATAGGATGCGAGGGCGGAGTATGGGGGGCAATGACCCATGTTTACTTGTTAAGTTATTATTATGATTATTATTGTTATTATTATTATTTGCTAAATAAAGCTGTGGACATATTTCCCCATATCCTCTAGTATGTGCGTTATTGGGTTGGGTTATGGGGTGGTTGTCCTGGATTCCGACTGCCCAAAATGGCGACTATACACCTGTCAAGTATGTCAGCAGGTCGCAGAGGTGTACAACACAGCCTATGCCTGCAGGAACCTGACAGTCAAAAAGCCAGAAGTCACCTGAGTGTTCTGTCAGCGAGAAGACAAGTTTTGTGCCTAAATTACGCTGAGTAAGTACTGTAAGTATTTGGCTTAATAATTAGATTGTTGAAGGAGCTCCAGCCACATGCGACTAGCTTGGTTGTCTGTCAGGCCCCGCACACAAGTGTTTTGTTTTTTAACCTCTGCAGTGACATTCCGTGGATAAGACGACCCCCAATTTTAGACTAAAAAAAGTTTAGAAAAAAACAGTCTTATACATGGAAAAATACGGTAATTTAGGTCTGAAATAAATACATGAAGAAATAAATACATGAAGTAATTAAAGAACCACAACACAGAGGCCTCAATTTAATAAGCTTTCTAAAAGATTCAATACTGTTAGAAAAAATCCAATTGATTTATCTACACAAATTTCCATAGACTTTAATGGTAAGTTCTTTAGAAAAATTACTTGGAAGCTTTTCTAACAGTTTTGAATCATTTGGAAAGCGTATTAACCCCTTAAGGACACATGACATGTGTGACATGTTATGATTCCCTTTTATTCCAGAAGTTTGGTCCTTAAGGGGTTAAACCGAGGCCAGAGTCAGGGTGGAACATAACTGGATTACAGAAACACATATATATATATTTTTTCTATGGCTACAACCAATGGCCGACAAAAACTATTTGCATGGTAACCCTAAAGGTAAGTTGTGTGTGCATCATTGTAATTTATAGGTAAGTGGCTACACTTGCTGTCTCTCTTACAGATTTTTACCCACTAGCTTACCATTCTTTCCATTGTCAAAGAGATGGAAAGCCATCACTGGAATTGAATTCAATATATTTATTATCCTTTTTTCTAGCACAATGTATAGAGAATATGACATTAACGGCACTATAAAGCATTGATTTGTCATGTTTTGTATTTTAAGTTAATTATATTTTATTTTCTTGGATATTTGTAATACAAAATAAGGCGTGGCTTTACAATCATGTAGTCATAAGGTATTGATGATCATGTCATAGGTTTAAATTACATTATAAAGACTATTTCAATTTAAAAAAAAAAAAAGCACGTATTTTGATAAATACACAATGCTAAAATCTGTGGAGAGATAATGTTCCCTTTAAACCATTTGTAGTACATGCATCTACAGCCAAACAGGATTATCAGGTGAATACATTGTTCAGACAATACAGGGATGCGACAGAATATTTAAGCAACCTGTTGCAATGAGACTATAAACAAAAAGATATTCTTAAAGGATAGTTTACTATTGCAACTTTCAGCAGATAAAAAAAGTCCCTAGTTCCTGAGTTAAGATAATTGTAGAGACGTTGGATAATTAGAGACCTTTAGCTGCAAAACTTGAAGATAATGGAACTCAGCAAAACCAATTGAATTAACCAATTGTATTCAACCATCAGTAATCTTTTTAAGTTGTCACTGAACTTCTTTTATGCTGCAGAAATCAAAATAATTTATCATACCTCTGAATACATATACATGGGTGAAAAAATATCTGCAGTAAAATGTGGCATAGCAATCAAATTAGTTCATTAATACACTGAACAAAATTATAAACATAACACTTTTTTTTTTTGCCCCCATTTTTTGTGAACTCGAAGATCTAAGACTTTTTCTACGTACACAAAAAGCCTATTTATCTTAAATATTGTTCACCAATCTGTCTAAATCTGTGTTAGTGAGCACTTCTCCTTTGCCGAGATAATCCATCCACTTCACAGGTGTAGCATATCAAGATGCTGATTAGACAGCATTATTATTATTGCACAGGTGTGCCTTAGGCTGGCCACAATAAAAGGCCACTCTAAAATGGGCAGTTTTACTGCATCAGTGCCCTGGTATGTGGCCGCACAAATGCTGTTGCTCAACACCGGGGGTGGGGGGAGGTGGCATGTGGTTACCCTATATCAGGCCCTGAAAGTTCATTTCCACACAGTAACTCCTACCATCATCATCAGACATACAGGGGCCCCGGTCTGCGGACCGCCACCCATGACAGGATCATCACATTGTCATGGTGAGCTGGACTGGCTAGTTGTGCGCGAGTAGAGCATTAGAGTTGACACGTTTTGATGCATTTGATGTGTGCCATGCTACTTCTGCTTTAGTGTTTGCCTTTTTTGTGATGCAAAAGCCTGCTGTGACTAAGGACTATAGGCCGCTGGGTCATATGAAATTAAATTATGGCATCTGTACTTAGCACAGTTACAGCCTCTAGGTGAATCTCGTGTCAGAGGTGGGGGGATGGTGAGGTGAGTTGGAAGACAAACACGTCTGTGAAGAGTGAGGGGTAATAGTACTGTGCATTTTGAGTGTAAGAGTGTCTACATTTTGTAAAATAAATATATTTAAAAAGAACAAATTACAACTAAGTAGACTGAGTACAGCCTGGTGTTATGGAGACTGGTAAGCTGTCATCTGTTGTCGGCTCTGGGTCATGGACACAGCATAAAGGCCCATGTGGGTTCTTCAGGGGAAAAATGGGATGGTAGTCGTGGGGTCCCACCTGTGGGGTGTTGCATTAGCTTCCAATGTCCCCTTTTGGCTTAGAGAGTCCCTTGGGAGGCCAATGGTTTCCAGGAGGTCGGCAGTTCCGCGCATGTCCTGTACAGAGTGGATCAAGTTGTCCTAATGCACTTGGAGGGTCCTTGACCCGCGCCATCTGTAGCTGATTTTGTGATCCATAAGGAGCGTGGTGAACAGACGTAGGCACCTCCGCCATCTGAAAAGAACGTAAGGTCCAGTTCTCAAATTTGCATGGAGGATCTCCTTTTAGGGCTGACTGTACTGCCACTTGGTCGCTGCCACTTTTGAATCGCAGCAACAAATCTCTAGGCGCCGCCTTGGGGGCCCTCCGTGGCTTAGGCACGCTGATGTATGCCTTGATGGAGATCTGCTTGGCCTGTTTAGGTGTCAACAAGACTGTTAGTAGCCGCCCCAGGAGATGCAGAAGCTCCACCACCAGGATGTCCTCTGAGATGCCCCTGATTTTCACATTTTTACAGCGTCTCGCATCCTCCAAGGTCGCAAATCTACGGTCTGAGGCCTCCTGCTTATGTTTACGTTTTGAGGCTTGTGTTTGGCTCAGAAAAATTGCCTAAATATGCTCTTTTTAAGCAGGTTTGCTCCAGAGCTCTTCAGACATGCGTCTTGTCTCTTCGACCACTATGTTCCGCCCTCCCGTGCAAAGATTTTTGGCTAGATAGGCAAAGATACATTTTGTTATCCCACCTACAAGAAAATCCATCTTTACCTGTCTTTCTCTTAACCTCTTTTTAAAATTTCATACCCCTTTTGCGTTTCTTACACCCTCTTTTAACCCCTTAAGGAAACATGACATGTGTGACATGTCATGATTCCCTTCTATTCCAGAAGTTTGGTCCTTAAGGGGTTAAATATCTTACCACCTTTAGTGTACTGTATCCCTCTTTTGTTTCTTACACTCCACTTTAATGTATCTTATGTCCATTTCCCCCCCCCCTTATGTGTCTCTTACAAGCACCCACTGAGTTTCTCTTACGTTCTTCCCACCCTTTTGTGTGTCTCTTTCTTCACCCAGCCCCTTTGTGTAATAATAAAGAAAAAAGAGGGATGGAAGAGCGCTATCCAAACTGATCACAACAGGAAGGGGGAGGCTGCACACCTGAGAGGAAGGGTAACCCTCAAAACCCTTCAAATGACTGGAAAAACAGAAAACAACAAGTACAGGGTGCGCCAAGAACAAAGTGAATAAATAAAATAAATAATAGAAAAAAATACCAGGGAAACAGGCAAATTAAAGTCTCTAATTCACAGGTATATTCTTCAGAAATTCTCAAGATGTCTTGTGTCAAATCCTCATCAGCATATATGAAAGAAAAAAAACACACAGAGGGGACCAATGGTGCAGTAACTTAAAGGAGTATGGCCACAGAGAACACTAAGGTTATGAAATGCCAATTCACATTTATGGTGTCAGGATTACAGAATGATCCAGCACGTAGAATTGTGTAACACAGAGGACTGATAGGTAACGTATACCGGACTTTAGAATGGCCGGACTAACTGTGAGGAACTGACTCTGCTGGGTTTCGAACCCTCATTTACATGGTGCTAAACCTCTTCCTTACCAGTACACCAGCCTGCCTTTTGCAAATTTACCTGAGATCTGATACCATTGCTTGTAGAGTCAAGGTTATCAGTGACAACTCACTTCAGCTGTGTCTAGTCAGGTGTCTGGTTCTTGGCCTATAAAAGCCACTTCCTGTCTCTGTACCTTTGCCAGATTATTGTGGTTCCTGTACTCTCTAATCCAGCGTGTTCCTGTTTCTCCTTCCTGTTGCTGAATTTGGACTGTTTTGACTTTGCTGCTTCTCCTTCCCACTGACCTCGGCTTGCCTCACTACGATTATCATCTTTCTGTTCCAGTCTCCCATCTCTGCTTAAGACCAGAAGGCCACTCAAGGCTCAGGGGCTCAACCACCTGGGTAACGAGTGGCTACCTCTGGCAGAAAACATTGCTGATCTGGCTACTGGACTCCAAAACTTTGTAACATCAATATCATTACAGAATAATCTGGCCCATTCATGGAGACCGTCGGATCAGATTCTGCATTGGCCCAGCAGGCTGCTTTTAATGCAAGAACTATGCAGACCCAGGCACAGACCATTCAAGTGCTGCAGGATCAGGTAGCTGAACTGCAAAATGAAGTTCGATCAATGCATAGTGAGCTTACCAGCTACAGGGCACATGATGTTGCGGCTGCTGCTACTACTACTGTTACACCTGCACAAGATGCCCGCTTGCCTCTACCAGAAAAATTTGGAGGAGACCGCAAAAAATTCAGGGGTTTCCTAAATCAATGCCGTTTGCATTTCATGATGTTACCTAACCGTTTTCCATCTGAAAGAGAGAAGGTGGGATTTATTTTTTCCCTCTTCAAAGATGAAGCCCTGGCCTGGGGCTCCCCTTTTCTGGAACAGGACAGTCCAATCTTGGGAAATTTAAAAGACTTTCTTGAGGCCATGTGCCTAGTTTTTGATGATCCCAATCGCTGTGCTACAGCAGAAGCCACTCTCCTTCATTTACATCAAGGGAGGCGCTCTGTGGCTGAATATGCTGCTGAATTCAGACAGTGGGTTACTGATACTACTTGGAACCAATCAGCCCAGAGGTTCCACTTCAGAAGGGGTCTCTCAGAAGCTATAAAAGATGAGCTAGCTCGTGTTGATCTTCCTGTTGAGTTTGATGCATTTGTGCGGTTGGCTATCCGTATTGATCGGAGACTTTCAGAAAGAAGATTGGAAAGACAGGGCTCTTTTAAACCAAGTGCTACTCCTACTTTCTATTCAAGAATTTCTACTCCGACCCCACAAACACCTACAGACTCTGAACCTGAGGCTATGCAGGTAGATCTAATAAGAGGGCCATTATCCAATGAAGAAAAACAGTGGCGACGCACTCACAACTTATGCCTGTATTGTGGTAGTGCAGGGCATTATGCCATCAATTGCCCTAACAAGTCTAAAAGAACAATAGCTATGACTGCTGAGGGTGCACAGATTCAACACCAATCCCAGATTTCAGACCAACTGGATTCTGTCACACAACCCTTGTTTTCTCTGGCTCAGGGTGAAGAAGGTATGATGACTCAACATCCTCATTTGGTGGTGCCTATCACTTTGCAATATGGTGATAATAAAATTTCAACTACAGCTATGATAGATTCCGGAGCAGGCGGAAACTTTATGGACATTAAATTTGCAGCAGGAAATAAAATTCAGTCTATCCCTAAATCTTCACCTGTGTTAATGGAAACAGTAGACGGTTCTCCACTTACGTCAGGCCCGGTTACACATGAGACTGTGCCCTTAAAATTGATTCTGGAAGTGAATCACCATGAGTCTATATCTTTCCACCTAATTTCCTCAACACAGTTTCCAGTGATTTTGGGTATACCCTGGCTTGCTCTGCATAACCCACAGATTGATTGGAAGACTAGAACTTTGTCCTTTCCTTCAGAACACTGCTTAATGAATTGTCAACCCTCTAAGGCGACACCTGTTACCACAACAATTAATGAAATGGTTGCTACAAACTTAACTAAGCTTCCGCTACAATATCGGGATTTTGCAGATGTCTGTGATAAGAAGAATGCTGATCAGCTTCCACCTCACAGGCCTTATGATTGCCCCATAGAGCTGCTACCTGGAGCTGCTATCCCATTTGGCCGCATATACTCCCTTTCTGAGCCTGAATTGAAAGCACTTCGTGAATACATACAAGAAAATCTTGCCAAAGGCTTTATTCGACCATCCACTTCTCCAGCAGGAGCTCCTATATTCTTTGTAGAAAAGAAAGATGGCAGTCTACGACCATGTGTCGATTACAGGGACATTAATAAAATCACTGTTAAAAACCGTTATTCCTTGCCTCTCATTCCTGAACTTCTGGAGAGACTTCGTTCAGCTAAAATATTTACGAAGCTTGATCTAATGGGGGCATGTAATCTGGTTCGCATAAGACCAAATGATGAATGGAAAACAGCTTTCAGAACCAGGTACGGACATTACGAATATCTAGTAATGCCATTTGGGCTTTGTAATGCCCCTGCAACTTCTCAGCATCTAATCAATGATGTACTACGGGATCTGTTGGATCAGTTTGTTGTGGCATATTTGGATGATATCCTGATATTTTCTGATAATCTTGAAAATCACAGAAAACAGGTCTGCATTGTTCTTGAGCGCCTTCGTACCCACCACCTATACATTAAACTGGAAAAATGTGAGTTTGAACAAACTGAAATTCAGTTCCTGGGGTATGTAATAACTCCTAAAGGTTTTAGTATGGACGCAAGTAAAATTAAAGCTGTGCTGGACTGGCCCATCCCCAAGAATGAAAAAGATATTCAGAGATTTGTGGGGTTTGCCAATTTTTACAGGCGTTTCATTAAGAATTTCTCTGCCGTTATTACACCGATCACTGAATTTACACGTAAAGGGACTCCTTTTCAGTAGTCCAATAGGGCTGACACTGCATTTTCCAGATTAAAGACTCAGTTTACATCTGCCACTATCTTGGTACATCCTCAGCCAGAATTGCCATTTACTGTAGAGGTAGATGCTTCTGATTCAGCTGTTGGGGCTATACTGTCTCAAAGGACTGGACCTAAGATGTTGTTACATCCATGTGCCTTCTATTCCCGCCAGATGTTACCAGCAGAAAGAAATGATGACATAGGGAATAAATAACTTTTGGCTATAAAAGCTGCCTTCGCCAAATGGAGACATCTCTTGGAGGGAGCCACCCATCCAATTACTGTCCTCACAGATCACAAAAATCTGGAATGTATTCAATCCGCTAAGAGACTGTCAGCCAGACAAGCACTCTGGTCCCTATTTTTCTCAAGGTTTAATTAAGGTTTTATTTCATACCGCCCTGGTTCCAGAAATGGCAAGGTGGATGCCTTGTCTAGGATAGCTGACCCCCTCCATACTACAGTAACCAAGGCCACCATCTTGCCAGAGAGTAGATTTTTAGGAGTTCCCTTTCCTTCTGATCTAATGTCTCGCATTAAAAAGGGCTACTCTAAAGATCCAGTTTTTCGTGATCCTCCTCGTGATCTTCATATGACCATGCTTAATGGGTTTTGGATTTTTCAACAACGTCTGTTTGTTCCAGAATCAGTGCGACTGGACGTTTTACGCCTCTACCATGACTCTAAACCAGGTCATCCAGGAATCCGAAAGACACAAGAACTACTTACCCGATCCTTTTGGTGGCCTAAATATTATGAGGATGTTAAGAAGTATGTGTCCTCTTGTGATGTATGTGCTAGACATAAGACTCCTCGCTCATCCCCTGTTGGCTTGCTTCAGCCTCTTCTGATTCCTCATCGTCCCTGGGGATCTATATCCATGGACTTTATTGTGGAACTACCTCCCTCTAAGGAACACACTACCATTCTTGTTGTTGTGGACCGGTTAACTAAGATGAGTCATTTCATACCAGCTCGTGGTCTCCCTTCAGCTAAACAGACTGCTGACCTAGTTATTCGGGAAATATTTTGCTTGCATGGAGTGCCTGATGAAGTAATTTCTGACAGGGGAGTGCAATTTACATCTCATTTTTGGAAATATTTTTGTTCTATTCTAGGTATTAATGTAAATCTGTCTTCAGCTTTTCATCCACAAAGTAATGGACAGACTGAGTGAACCAACCAGACTTTAGAACAATATTTGTGGTGCTATATTAGTTACCTGCAGGATGACTGGCTGGATTTTCTACCCATGGCAGAGTTTGCCTATAACAATGCCCAACACTGCTCCACTTCTCTGAGCCCATTTTTTGCCAATTATGGTTACCATCCAACCTTTCTGGTGAGTCTGCCAATTACTACTTCCATTCCTGCAGTCACTGACCGGCTAACCGCCTTACGAGATTCCCAAGAACTGTTGAAGGAGACTCTTTCGGAAGCTCAGGAATGTTACAAAAGAGCTGCTGATAGGCACAGAAAGGAGGCCTCTGTTTATCATGTTGGTGACAAGGTTTGGCTGTCAACAAAGAATCTTAAGCTTAGGATTCCTTCTCGTAAATTGGGTCAAAAGTTCATGGGACCTTTTGAGATCATCGCTCAGATCAATGCAGTCACCTTCCGTCTGCAACTTCCAGATTCCATGAAAATACATCCGGTGTTTCACGTGGCACTGCTTAAACCTTTTCATGAAAATACTTTCCCTGGTCAAGCCCTGCCTGTCCCACCACCAGTCCTCGTGGATGGTGAAGATGAATACGAAGTGGAAAAAAATTCTTGACTCCAGGATCTTCCGCAACAAGCTTCAATATTTGGTTCATTGGAAAGGCTATGGTGAGGAGGATAGATTGTGGGAACAAGTGGACAATATTCACACTCCTGATCTTCTTCAGTCTTTCCATGCACAGTACCCTGCTAAACAAGGAAATAGGGCATCTGGAGGCTGCGCCTGTAGAGGTGGAGGTAATGTGAGGAACTGACTCTGCTGGGTTTTGAACCCTGGTTTACAAGGTGCTAAACCTCTTCCTTACCAGTACACCAGCCTGCCTTTTGCTTATTTACCTGAGATCTGATACCACTGCTTGTAGAGTCAAGGTTATCAGTGACAACTCTCTTCAGCTGTGTCTGGTTCTTGGCCTATAAAAGCCACTTCCTGTCTCTGTACCTTTGCCAGATTATTGCGGTTCCTGTTTCTCCTTCCTGTTGCTGAATTTGGACTGTTTTGACTTTGCTGCTTCTCCTTCCCACTGACCTCGGCTTGCCTCACTATGATTATCATCTTTCTGTTCCAGTCTCCCATCTCTGCTTAAGACCAGAAGGCCACTCAAGGCTCAGGGGCTCAACCACCTGGGTAACGAGTGGCTACCTGTGGCAGAAAACATTGCTGATCTGACTACTGGATTCCAAAACTTTGTAACATCAATATCATTACAGTTGGCCCTCACTATTTCATTAGAAGCTTTTCCAGATTTAATATTTAAAAAAAATATTTTAATATTAACATACATTTTGGATATTTAGAATTTTTTTTTTTTTTAAGTTTATCCAAAAATATGAGATCATTGAAAAAGCTTGTCCAAAGATATTAGAGGCCTGTATCCCTTTTTTCTGTAACCCTATATAGAATTAATTATTAACAGTATAAAATCCATTTACAAGTGCTACATAAAAGAATTTAAAATGAATAAAAACAGGTTAAAAAGAAATCTATATGGGTCTGAAGAAAGCTTAATACATGCATGAGTAAATAAACTAACACACAAAATACTGAGCACAAAGAAAGTAGTTAGCAGTTCAATGAGTAGTCTGTGAAAGGCAAATTTTATTTGTTCATATCTGCAATGTGACTGGCTGCATTTAGTCCCACTCTGTCACAGGGTTTGCCTAGTAAATTCCTACCAATGACTGCTATGTGTGTTACATTACCTTGAAGTCAATACTGGATCTTTACTAGTATGTATCTAAAATGTTATTGTCAAAATGGCGTGTTTTAAATGTTAGAATATTGTACAATATTATTAGGGATTGTGGAAGGATAGAAATAAGTGGTTTTATAGACCGGGGTTAATAATGTTATGAATACTTAAATGGTCTTGGGGTTTTGGCATGTTGAGGTTTTAGGTCCAAGAGAAGAGGGCTGGAGTTTAAGAGGAATATATGGTATAGTGACACCTGCCTTCAAATTGCTGTGATCTTTAACGCCCATGGTTTGTGTGTAGTTATATGAGGTATAAGCTATTGCTGCATACTAATAGGATC
>OW240915.1:255274552-255288451 GCA_933207985.1 Pelobates cultripes | reverse complement strand
TTTCTGTGTATAAGACGCCCCCATGTATAAGACAATAAGAGTGGTCTTATAAGGGTGCTCTGACTTAGATTTGGGCTGAATAAGGAAGATTTAAGAAAAAAGAAGACATCCTGATGTAGGTATATTTTTTACAGGTATTAGATGCATTGTCTCCCTTATTATTATGGTGAATGGGTAGGTAGAATTATTTTTATTTTTGGCAGGTAACTAGGGGTATTTCACAGGCATCATCCCCATGGGGTGGGGCTTTTCTTAGCTACTGGGCAGCAGTACATGCCCATTCCCCAGTTTTAATTACAGTAAGCTGTTGACGGGGAGTCCAAATCAGTTTTCACAACCAAATTTTGCCCGAACTGTAACACTGACGAACGTCAGATATCCCCATATGAGCTTTACTTATTTGTGCTATACTAATGCAGTAAAAAATATTCCCATTATAAATGCTCTCATTACATTAAATGTAACTATTTAGAAATACATTCATTGTTAAGTGGTCAGTACTTGCCAGCAAAGAGAATAATTATTGGAGATTTTATTTAGCAAGATTCAAATTTTTCATATTGCACCTGTCAAACATTTTTTCTAATAAACCCTAAATTAAATCTTTAAATGAGATGTAGTGCTATAATGAATTGTTTTATAGCTTCGATAGCTCACAGGCTACTTTTCTTTATTATATCTGCTACCAAACTATTATCTAAGATGTTTTATTAGGTATTGTTCTGTATAAATCCAACCAAAAGCATGTTAAAAGTTTCAGATTCTACAAATCACAGGCATTCACATGAAACTTTAGCAGTTTAAACTGTTCTCATAGCTTTCACCATATAATTCACAACACACTACATACAGCGGTGTATTTGTCAGCCTCTTCTCCTGGGGGGGCAGGAACTGGCCGGCTGGCCACCTCAGGGTCCCCCGGAGGCTGGCATGCGCTGATGTTGCGGGCGGCGAGGGAGCTCTTCCTGTTCAGTAATGCCGGAGCCAGAATATGACATCACTCCGGCTCTCGCATCAAGATGCACATGATGGAGCTGAGCAGGAGGATCAGAGCTCCCTCGCAGCCCGCCTGAACTGCATTTCTGACTGCCCGCCAGACCACCTGCATTGCCCTTCCAGCCCCACTGAACCCCAGGGAAGAATCCACCAAAATACCACAAAAATTTAAGCAAATAATAATTAAAAAAAATGTGAGTTTGTTAGTGTGTCTGTTAGTGAGAGTGTGTGTGTGTGTGTCTGTTAGTGAGTGTTAGTGTGTGTCTCTATTAAAGAGTGTGTATGTTAGTGCTTGTGCCTGATTGTGAGAGTGTGTGTGTCTCTGTTAGTAAGAGTGTGTCTGTTAGTGAGTGTGTGTGTGTCAGTTAGTGTACTAGAGTGTCTGTGTCTGTTAGTGAGAGTGTGTGTGTCTGTTAGTGAGTGTGTGCATGTCTGTTAAATAGTGTGTGTCAGTGAGAGTGTGTATGCGTGTCTGTCACTGAGAGTGTGAATCTATCAATGTGTTTGTCTGTTAGCGAATGTGTGTGTCTGACAGTGAGTGTATATGTGTGTCTGTCAGTGAGTTTGTATGTGTGTTTGTCAGTGTGTCTGTCAGTGTGTCTGTCAGTGAGTACATGCGTCACAGTGTGTGTGTCTGACACTGAGTGAGTGTGCATCTGTCAGTGAGTTTGTATGTGTCTTGTCAGTGAGTGCATATGTGTATCTGTCAGTGAATGTTTGTTTCAGTTAGTGTGCCTGTTGGAGGATGTGTGTGTCTGTCGGTGTATGGGAGTGTGCATGTCTGTCTGTCAGTGAGTGTGTGTGTCAATGACTGTATCTGTCAGTGAGTGAATGTCAGTGTATGCATCAGTGAAGGCGTGTGTCTGTCAGGCAAAGAGCAAGTTGTCTTTTAACAGTAAGTGAAATTTAGAAGGGGGGGGGGGCTGGGTTTTGTCATGCCTAGGGCAGCACAAAACCAGAATACACCACTGACTATACAGTTTATTGCAAGTTTGCCATTCATAAAAATCAGTTGGGCAGCGCAAATAATTAATTAGTCTGGATTATAAGGCACAAAACCAGAAACTCTGAGCAATTAAATAAAATACTTTCCAAATTGCCACCAATCATTTGCCTTCGTTATTATTATGTAAATAAAGTGCAAATATATTTCACAGTGCTGTACAATGGAATCCTCAGCGACGAAGCATCACATACCACAGATGAGACCACAGTCTCCTGCAGTCTCATCTGTAAACAGACCTTTTCATTTCATTAATATCTTAATGAAATCATATTTAAAGATAAATCCCACTAATGGCTTTAGTGTCAATGACTATTGTCCAGCCACTAGAAGCAGTCTTAACAGTGAAATTGCAATGTTTCACATTGTGTAGGGTCAGGGGACAGGGGTACTGCAGTGAGATGAAGTGGTCTGGGTGCCTCTAGTGTCCCTTTAAGTCCAAAAACTGCTCCTACACTTTTCCTTTGCACTCTGTATTCAGCGACACTGCTAAATAAATTCAGTCGTGGTTGTCATGGATAATAAGCAAATCATATTAAATGTTTTGCATTTCCTCCCCATCCAGAATTTTTATGTATTACTGAACTTTCTTGCATTCATTGTCTCCCAAAGAACTGTTTGGTTTTTTTTCTTGATAAATGGTGTAAAATCCTACAAAAGATCTAATCTGACAGGGTATTTCCTATTGCAAATCAGGGTACTTCCTATTGCAAATATGCATTTGCTGCATGCAGTCACTAACAAAACATAACAGTGATGTGATATAAATACATGATATGTTGGTACAATAAGTAGCCCACACTTGCAAATTTGACAGCTGACACTTCCTGCTGTCTCTGTCACGTGGTGGTAAGTGACTTATACCCGTAACTATGGCAACATAGTCACATGATGGTAAATCAATTCCTATGATGAACATGTCAGATGGAGCATGTTTCTGTGTATCGTATGGTAGAAAGTCATCTGTTATTGTGAATATTGCAACTGGTCCAAACCCACCTAGCTCAAGTAATGGTTATTTCCTATGTTGTATTTATTAGTTTTGGCACAGTGCCAACCAAATTTATTATAACTAAATTAGTGGCACATAACAAATCACCATTTTATAGCGCAGTAGAAACAGAAATGAAATAATACATTTTCAAGGAAATTAAACAAGTTAAATTGTATAATAGCACATGCATAACATTAATTACAGAAATAACATGATACAAGATGATTTTTAAAGATATATTAACTGTGAGTTGATAAGCTCTTACATTATTGTACTCAATGGAATAATCTCTTTTCATTTTCAGCTCATATTAGAGCATCGTACATTACATGTGAGATAGTATAGATTGCACAAATGCAATTTAAGAATGGTTCAGTAAGGGCCCACAAACTATTACAACTTGTAATATAGGATTACATTAAAGGAACACAACAATGATTTATAAAAAATAAACTATTTAGTAAATATACCCTGAAAGAAAACGTATTTGCTTGCAAGAGCTGCAGTCATGCTGTCTGCAGCCTTTGCAAACCCTTCCCTCTATCCAAGGTATAATCTTTTAGTTGAAGCTGAAATTATTTATGTATCTGCCGTATTTCTTTAAGGTAACTCAAACATGATGCAGAATTAACAAATAAAGGAAAATGCAAAACAAAAATGAAGGATAAAATGAAATGATTCACATGGAAATATTAATATAAACTTGATCTATATTAAAATGGTTACTGGTTTATAACCGCTAGGACTAACCCAATACTGAGTCCATATAATATTTTGCCAATGGCTGCCCATTGGTTGTACTGAATTCTCCATTGTAATGAAGACCCCTTTGACACTGTGAATAGTCTAATAAAGATACATTTATTAATTCATAGTGTATATGGATATTATTAAGTAGATAGTACATTCCAATGAGAAATATGTTACTGTGCTCACTTTTACAAAACAAAATGGGTCTCCAAGCAAAATGGGTCTCCAAGCAAATGTTATGCATATACCGTATTTTTCTGTGTATAAGACGTCCCCTGTATAAGACAACCCCTATTTTTGGAGCCCAAAATGAAGACATACATATTTTAAACATCTATAGCACTGAAGTCCCCATTAATTCCTGGCCCCCTCACGCTCTGGTAGGCCGCTCCCTGAGGTCTAGCCATCTGCCCGTGGTCCCCTACAGGGAGGTGTCCGAGCAAGGCCTCACCCTGCGGTTTCTATCTATATCTATTTATCTATGTATTCTGGAGCTGTGAGGTCTTTGCATGGTCCAGAGTGATGTGAGGAAGCATGCGGATGCATAAGATCTCCCAGACACGTGTTCATAAGCCATCAAATTCGCAGAGCTGCGCCTCCTCTGCTTCAAGTATGTCAGCAGGTCGCAGAGGTGTACAACACAGCCTATGCCTGCAGGAACCTGACAGTCAAAAATCCAGAAGTCACCTGAGTGTTCTGTCAGCGAGAAGACAAGTTTTGTGCCTAAATTACGCTGAGTAAGTACTGTAAGTATTTGGCTTAATAATTAGATTGTTGAAGGAGCTCCAGCCACATGCGACTAGCTTGGTTGTCTGTCAGGCCCCGCACACAAGTGTTTTGTTTTTTAACCTCTGCAGTGACATTCCGTGGATAAGACGACCCCCAATTTTAGACTAAAAAAAGTTTAGAAAAAAAACAGTCTTATACATGGAAAAATACGGTAATTTAGGTCTGAAATAAATACATGAAGAAATAAATACATGAAGTAATTAAAGAACCACAACACAGAGGCCTCAATTTAATAAGCTTTCTAAAAGATTCAATACTGTTAGAAAAAATCCAATTGATTTATCTACACAAATTTCCATAGACTTTAATGGTAAGTTCTTTAGAAAAATTACTTGGAAGCTTTTCTAACAGTTTTGAATCATTTGGAAAGCGTATTAAACCGAGGCCAGAGTCAGGGTGGAACATAACTGGATTACAGAAACACATATATATATATATTTTTTCTATGGCTACAACCAATGGCCGACAAAAACTATTTGCATGGTAACCCTAAAGGTAAGTTGTGTGTGCATCATTGTAATTTATAGGTAAGTGGCTACACTTGCTGTCTCTCTTACAGATTTTTACCCACTAGCTTACCATTCTTTCCATTGTCAAAGAGATGGAAAGCCATCACTGGAATTGAATTCAATATATTTATTATCCTTTTTTCTAGCACAATGTATAGAGAATATGACATTAATGGCACTATAAAGCATTGATTTGTCATGTTTTGTATTTTAAGTTAATTATATTTTATATTCTTGGATATTTGTAATACAAAATAAGGCGTGGCTTTACAATCATGTAGTCATAAGGTATTGATGATCATGTCATAGGTTTAAATTACATTATAAAGACTATTTCGATAAAAAAAAAAAAAAAAAAGCACGTATTTTGATAAATACACAATGCTAAAATCTGTGGAGAGATAATGTTCCCTTTAAACCATTTGTAGTACATGCATCTACAGCCAAACAGGATTATCAGGTGAATACATTGTTCAGACAATACAGGGATGCGACAGAATATTTAAGCAACCTGTTGCAATGAGACTATAAACAAAAAGATATTCTTAAAGGATAGTTTACTATTGCAACTTTCAGCAGATAAAAAAAGTCCCTAGTTCCTGAGTTAAGATAATTGTAGAGACGTTGGATAATTAGAGACCTTTAGCTGCAAAACTTGAAGATAATGGAACTCAGCAAAACCAATTGAATTAACCAATTGTATTCAACCATCAGTAATCTTTTTAAGTTGTCACTGAACTTCTTTTATGCTGCAGAAATCAAAATAATTTATCATACCTCTGAATACATATACATGGGTGAAAAAATATCTGCAGTAAAATGTGGCATAGCAATCAAATTAGTTCATTAATACACTGAACAAAATTATAAACATAACACTTTTTTTTTTTGCCCCCATTTTTTGTGAACTCGAAGATCTAAGACTTTTTCTACGTACACAAAAAGCCTATTTATCTTAACCCCTTAAGGACGGAGCCAAATGTACACATTGTGAACAAAACACAATGTAAACAAAACCTGGCATTTGCGCTACATGTCTGTCCAACCGTAATACACCTCTTTCATAGTAAATGCACCCACCCTTATTATATATCATTTTATTCAGGAGAAACAGGGCTTTCATTTAATATCAAATATTTAGCTATGAAACATAATTTAATATGAAAAAAATGGGAGAAAATACGATTTTTTTGATTTTTTTAGTTCTAAATTGCATTTTAAAGGTCAGTGTCATAATACTCTTTGATTTTACTGCAATAAAATACACATATTTGTTTTTAGTAAAGTCTCACGTGTAAGACAGTACCCCCTATGTACAGGTTTTATGGCGTTTTGGGAAGTTACAGGGTCAAATATAGCGCGTTACATTTGAAATTGAAATTCGCCAGATTGGTTACGTTGCCTTTGAGACTGTATAGTAGCCCAGGAATGAAATTTACACCCATAATAGCATACCATTTGCAATAGTAGACAACCCAAGGTATTGCAAATGGGGTATGTCCAGTCTTTTTAGTAGCCATTTGGTCACAAACAGTGGCCAAAGTTAGCGTTAGTATTTGTTTGTGTGAAAAATGCAAAAAACGCCAATTTTGGCCAGTGTTTGTGACTAAGTGGCTACTAAAAAAGACTGGACATACCCCGTTTGCAATACCTTGGGTTGTCTACTATTGCAAATGGTATGCCATCATAGAGGTAATTTTCATTCTTGGGCTACCATAGGGTCTCAAAGGCACCGTAACCAATCTGGTGAATTTTAATGTGAAAAAAATGAAACGCAAGCCTTATATTTGATGCTGTAACTTTTGAAAACACCATAAAACCTGTACATGTGGGGTACTGTTGTACTCGGGAGACTTCGCTGAACACAAATATTTGTGTTTCAAAACAGTAAAAAGTATCACAGCAATAATATTGTCCGTGTAATGCTGTTTGTGCGTGAAAAATGCAAAAAACTTCACTTTTACTGGCGATATCATCGTTGTAATACATTTTACTGTTTTGAAACACTAATATTTGTGTTCAGCGAAGTCTCCTGAGTAGAACAGTACCCCCATGTACAGGTTTTATGGTATCTCGGAAAGTTATAGGGTTAAATATAGTGCTAGCAAATTAAATTCCCTTTACTTTCGGCATGGGTTGTCAGGCAGGTCCTGCTAATTGTAATTAATTAAGATACCTAATTATGTAAAAATATTACATAAATATATATGTAGAATTAATATATGTATATATATACGTATGTGTATATATATGTATATATCTATATAATTTTTTTTAAATATTTTTATTTATATATAGGTATATATATAGTGATATATACGTATATATTTAGGTATATAGATATATATATTATTTCGTTCTATGTGTATTTTGATATATATATATATATTAATTTCACAAAACAGTTAGAACGAAATAACACACATCTATATATTTTTAAATTATTTATTTTTAATTATTTTTTTAATTTTATTTTTTAACGTATTTAAATTTTTATTTTTTTTATATTATATATAAATATATATATAACAATAATTATATATATATTTAATCAGTATCAGTCTACGTGTAATTTGATATTAATATATATATATATATATATATATAATTATATATATATATTAATAGTAAACTACACCTAGACGGTGTATGTGTGTGTATGTATATGTGTATATATATACTTAGATCATATATATATATAATATATACATATGATCTAAGTATATATAATTATTTTTTTTTTACACCATTAACTTATTTTTATTTTATTTTCAGCCAGCAGGGGGACCACCTGTAATTACAGGCAGCCCCCCTGCCGGCAATACAGAAGCCAGCTATCCCCGGCCATGTGATTGTGGGGTCCTCGCTAGGACCCCACTCTCACATGGCTGGGGGGCTTCAACGAGGATGGATGTGCCGCGGGGGGCTCCCTGGGAGTCCCCCCCACCGCGATCGCCGGCGTGGGACCGCCGGCGACCGGGTAAGTTAACAAAAACCGGAGGGCGTACAATTACGCCCGGCGGCGTTTAGAGCCGCCTATTAGAGGGCGTAATTGTACGTCCTCCGGTTTTAAGGGGTTAAATATTGTTCACCAATCTGTCTAAATCTGTGTTAGTGAGCACTTCTCCTTTGCCGAGATAATCCATCCACTTCACAGGTGTAGCATATCAAGATGCTGATTAGACAGCATTATTATTATTGCACAGGTGTGCCTTAGGCTGGCCACAATAAAAGGCCACTCTAAAATGGGCAGTTTTACTGCATCAGTGCCCTGGTATGTGGCCGCACAAATGCTGTTGCTCAACACCGGGGGTGGGGGGAGGTGGCATGTGGTTACCCTATATCAGGCCCTGAAAGTTCATTTCCACACAGTAACTCCTACCATCATCATCAGACATACAGGGGCCCCGGTCTGCGGACCGCCACCCATGACAGGATCATCACATTGTCATGGTGAGCTGGACTGGCTAGTTGTGCGCGAGTAGAGCATTAGAGTTGACACGTTTTGATGCATTTGATGTGTGCCATGCTACTTCTGCTTTAGTGTTTGCCTTTTTTGTGATGCAAAAGCCTGCTGTGACTAAGGACTATAGGCCGCTGGGTCATATGAAATTAAATTATGGCATCTGTACTTAGAACAGTTACAGCCTCTAGGTGAATCTCGTGTCAGAGGTGGGGGGATGGTGAGGTGAGTTGGAAGACAAACACGTCTGTGAAGAGTGAGGGGTAATAGTACTGTGCATTTTGAGTGTAAGAGTGTCTACATTTTGTAAAATAAATATATTTAAAAAGAACAAATTACAACTAAGTAGACTGAGTACAGCCTGGTGTTATGGAGACTGGTAAGCTGTCATCTGTTGTCGGCTCTGGGTCATGGACACAGCATAAAGGCCCATGTGGGTTCTTCAGGGGAAAAATGGGATGGTAGTCGTGGGGTCCCACCTGTGGGGTGTTGCATTAGCTTCCAATGTCCCCTTTTGGCTTAGAGAGTCCCTTGGGAGGCCAATGGTTTCCAGGAGGTCGGCAGTTCCGCGCATGTCCTGTACAGAGTGGATCAAGTTGTCCTAATGCACTTGGAGGGTCCTTGACCCGCGCCATCTGTAGCTGATTTTGTGATCCATAAGGAGCGTGGTGAACAGACGTAGGCACCTCCGCCATCTGAAAAGAACGTAAGGTCCAGTTCTCAAATTTGCATGGAGGATCTCCTTTTAGGGCTGACTGTACTGCCACTTGGTCGCTGCCACTTTTGAATCGCAGCAACAAATCTCTAGGCGCCGCCTTGGGGGCCCTCCGTGGCTTAGGCACGCTGATGTATGCCTTGATGGAGATCTGCTTGGCCTGTTTAGGTGTCAACAAGACTGTTAGTAGCCGCCCCAGGAGATGCAGAAGCTCCACCGCCAGGATGTCCTCTGAGATGCCCCTGATTTTCACATTTTTACAGCGTCTCGCATCCTCCAAGGTCGCAAATCTACGGTCTGAGGCCTCCTGCTTATGTTTACGTTTTGAGGCTTGTGTTTGGCTCAGAAAAATTGCCTAAATATGCTCTTTTTAAGCAGGTTTGCTCCGGAGCTCTTCAGACGTGCGTCTTATCTCTTCGACCGCTATGTTCCGCCCTCCCGTGCAAAGATTTTTGGCTAGATAGGCAAAGATACATTTTGTTACCCCACCTACAAGAAAATCCATCTTTACCTGTCTTTCTCTTAACCTCTTTTTAAAATTTCATACCCCTTTTGTGTTTCTTACACCCTCTTTTAACCCCTTAAGGAAACATGACATGTGTGACATGTCATGATTCCCTTTTATTCCAGAAGTTTGGTCCTTAAGGGGTTAAATATCTTACCACCTTTAGTGTACTGTATCCCTCTTTTGTTTCTTACACTCCACTTTAATGTATCTTATGTCCATTTCCCCCCCCCCTTATGTGTCTCTTACAAGCACCCACTGAGTTTCTCTTACGTTCTTCCCACCCTTTTGTGTGTCTCTTTCTTCACCCAGCCCCTTTGTGTAATAATAAAGAAAAAAGAGGGATGGAAGAGCGCTATCCAAACTGATCACAACAGGAAGGGGGAGGTGGCACACCTGAGAGGAAGGGTAACCCTCAAAACCCTTCAAATGACTGGAAAAACAGAAAACAACAAGTACAGGGTGCGCCAAGAACAAAGTGAATAAATAAAATAAATAATAGAAAAAAATACCAGGGAAACAGGCAAATTAAAGTCTCTAATTCACAGGTATATTCTTCAGAAATTCTCAAGATGTCTTGTGTCAAATCCTCATCAGCATATATGAAAGAAAAAAAACACACAGAGGGGACCAATGGTGCAGTAACTTAAAGGAGTATGGCCACAGAGAACACTAAGGTTAAGAAATGCCAATTCACATTTATGGTGTCAGGATTACAGAATGATCCAGCACGTAGAATTGTGTAACACAGAGGACTGATAGGTAACGTATACCGGACTTTAGAATGGCCGGACTAACATATTCAAATATTGTTGAATGGGTAAGGCAGTGGCTGAGTAACAGGCAACAGAGGGTTGTAGTTAATGGAATATATTCGAAGCTTGGACTTGTCACCAGTGGGGTACCTCAGGGATCTGTATTTGGACCCATTCTCTTTAATATTTTTATTAGTGATATTGCAGAAGGTCTTGATGGTAAGGTATGTATTTTTGCTGATGATACTAAGATATGTAACAGGGTTGATGTTCCAGGAGGGATAAGCCAAATGGCAAATGATTTAGGTAAACTAGAAAAATGGTCAGAGTTGTGGCAACTGACATTTAATGTGGATAAATGCAAGATAATGCATCTTGGACGTAAAAACACAAGGGCAGAGTACAGAATATTTGATAGAGTCCTAACCTCAACAATTGAGGAAAGGGATTTAGGGGTGATTATTTCTGATGACTTAAAGGTAGGCAGACAATGTAATAGAGCAGCAGGAAATACTAGCAGAATGCTTGGTTGTATAGGGAGAGGCATTAGCAGTAGAAAGAGGGAAGTGCTCATGCCATTGTACAGAACACTGGTGAGACCTCACTTGGAGTATTGTACACAGTACTGGAGACCGTATCTTCAGAAGGATAGTGATACCTTAGAGAGGGTTCAGAGAAGGGCTTGGAGGAAGGCGAGACAGGGGATATGATAAGCTTTAAATATATAAAGGAATCCAACACAGTAAAGGAGGAGACTATAATTTTAAAAGAAGAAAAACTACCACAACAAGAGGACATAGTCTTAAATTAGAGGGACAAGGTTAAAAATAATATCAGGAAGTATTACTTTACTGAGAGGGTAGTGGATGGAATAGCCTTCAGCTGAAGTGGTAGAGGTTAACACAGTAAAGGAGTTTAAGCCATGGGATGAGGCATAAGACTATCTAACTATAGACTAGGGACTAATGAAAGTTTTTAGAAAATTGGGCAGACTAGATGGGCCGAATGGTTCTTATCTGCCGTCACATTCTATGTTTCTATGTAGTCAGGAATAGCCGAGGTCAAGGGAAACCGAAAGAGACACAACGATAAGGAAAAGCCAGGAGTCAGGGATGCCAGAAAACAGGGAAGTCAAAAACAATGCCAAAGTCAAAAAAACAGAATTACCAGAATCAATAACGCGCTCTCGGACAACCACAAGGGAAACCACAACAGGGCACTGAGCAGGATGAGAAGTGGGCCTAAATACCCCTTCTCTAGATCTGATAAGCTGTAACTGGCCTTTGACCCCAAAGGCAGTTACCAGGTTTCCATTTGCATAATTGCTGTTCAGCATTAACCCTTCTGTGGATTTGGTTGCTGCTTGGCACAACTTTTCCTGTGTGGACAGTAAATGTCATTAACCACATTTTTATAAGCGGATGAATACGTGACATTACCCCCCACCTGAAGAACGCCCACCGGGTAGGTAGGACCAGGCTTGAGAGGAAATTTGGCATGAAAATAGCGAATCTTGCAGCCAGCATGTATATCAGATGCCGGAACCCAAGAATGATCGGCTGGTCCATAACCTTTCCAATCCACCAAGTACTGTAAAGTGCCCCGAGAAAACCTGGAATCAATTATGGAGGAGACCTCATACTCTTCCTGTCCAGAAAAAAAATAAGGGAGCAGGGGGGACACTTGAGACAGTATATTTATTGCAAACAAGAGGTTTGAGCAAGGACACATGAAAGGTATTAGGAATTTTCAAGGAGGCCGGAAGGGCCAGAGAGTACGCAACAGGATTGATCCTACTAAGGACACGAAAAGGTCCAAGGAACCTAGGAGCAAATTTCATTCTAGGGACTTTGAGCCTGATGTTAAACCCTCTCACCCACTTGGTAAACAGGGTTGGCACCTCGACATGTATGAGCAAAATGCTTGAAACGGTCAGCAGCAGTACCCAGAACAGATTGAACTTTAACCCAGGTATCACGGATGGAAGCCAGATGGTCATCCAAAGCAGGAATAGCTGTATCAGAAAAAAACAGCCAGTAGGACAGTAGGATGCCGGCCATTATTAACAAAAAATGGACTATGCCCAGAGGAGTCATGGTCGGCAGGGGTGTACCTAGAGCATTTGGCACCCGGGGCGGATCCTGTGCTTGGCACCCCCCCCCAAAAAAAAAAAAAAAAAAGAACCTGTAAAAAATGTTAAAGGTTTTCTTTAATTAAACCATACCCCTTAATTAAACCATACCCCTTAATTAAACCATACCCCTTAATTAATCCACACTAATTCATCCACACACCCTTAATTAATCCACCCCCCTTAATTGATACACACACCCTTAATTAATCCACACTAATTAATCCACCCCCTTAATTAATCCACTCCCCCATAATTAATCCACTCCCCCATAGTTAATCCACACTAATTAATCCACCCCCCATAATTAATACACCCCCCCTTAATTAATACACCCCATTTAATACACCCCCATAATTAATCCCCCCCTTAATTAATCCACCCCCCCTTAATTAATCCACTACCCATAATTAATTCCCCCCTTAATTAATCCACCCCCCATAATTAATCCACCCCCCCTTAATTAATACACCCCCATAATTAATCCACCCCCCATAATTAATCCACCCCCCATAATTAATCCACTCCGCCTTAATTAATCCACCCCCTCATAATTAATCCACCCCTATGAGTAGCCACTATAATTAGCCACCCCCATAATTAATTCACCCCCATAATTAATTCACCCCCCACAATTAATTCACCCCCTATAATTAATATACACCACCCCCATAATTAATACTCCCCCATAATTAATACACCCCCATAATTACTATACACCCCCCATAATTAATACTCTCCCATAATACACCCCCCATAATTGATACACCCCCATTATTAATACACCCCCCCATAATTAATATACCCCCCATAATTAATATACACCCCTCCTTTCTCTCCTCCCCTCCTAATTTCTCTCTCACCCCTTTCTCTTTTCTCCTCCCCCCCTCCATTTCTCTTCCTCACCCCCCCCCTTTCTCCTCTTTCTCACCCCTTTCTCCTCTTTCTCCCACCTCCTTCACCCCCCCCCTCCCCTACCTTTTGCTGTAAGCGTGGCCGAGCCAGTATGGTCAGCGGTACAGGTAGCTTTGTTCCTGGCGGCGGACCCCTAACAGGAAGAGCACACACAGTGTGCACTTCCTGTTAGTCCGGCCGGGTACAGGAGACAGCTGCTCCCTGTACCCGCGGACCATAGAGGGCTCGGCCACACTACTACAGAGGGAGTGACAGGAGGGCTCAGCGCTGAGCGCTTCCCTCCTGCCAGCCCCTCTCCCCATGCTGCACCCGGGCGGTGCGGTCCGCCCTCATGGACGCACCGCCCGGGCAAAGCTGCAGCCGCCTGAGGCTCT
>OW240915.1:255240380-255274452 GCA_933207985.1 Pelobates cultripes | reverse complement strand
CTTTCTACCTTTGCTGTAGCGTGGCCGAGCCCTGTATAATCGGCGGGTACAGGTAGCTTTTGTTTCCTGTACCTGGCTGGACTAACAGGAAGTGCACACACTGTGTGCACTTCCTGTTAGTCCGGCCGGGTACAGGAGACAGATGCTCCCTGTACCCGCCGACTATACAGGGCTCGGCCACGCTACTACAGAGGGAGTGACAGGAGGGAGCGCTTCCCTCCTGTCAGCCTCTCCTCAGGCTGCGCCTGGGCGGTGCAGTCCGCCCTCATGGATGCACCGCCCGGGCAAAGCTGCAGCCGCCCGAGGCTCTCTGCAGAGCGCTCGGGCGGCTGCAGCATGGGGGGGGCGGCGGGGCTGGCCATGGCACCCCACACCCTGGTGGCACCCGGGGCGGACCGCCCCCCCCGCCCACCCCTTAGTACACCACTGATGGTCGGCATTGTTCCTAGCAAACTCGGCCCATGGTAATAATTCGGACCAATTGTCTTGAGTGCTATTAACGAAACAACGCAAGTATAACTCCAAAGACTGGTTAGCCCTCTCAGCTGTACCATTAGTCTGGGGGTGGTAAGAGGATGAAAAAGACAATTCAATCCCCAGTTGCTTATTGAAAGCCCTCTAATACCGGGATACAAACTGAGAACCTTTATCAGATACAATATTGTGAGGAATGCCATGCAGACGGACAATCTCACGTATAAAGATCAGTACCAGGCCTTGAGATGATGGTAATTTCTTGAGAGGGATGAAGTGAGCCATTTTAGAAAAACGGTCAACAACCATGAGAATAGTGGTATAACCATTAGAACTAGGAAGTTCTACAATAAAATCCATAGAGAAGTGGGACCATGGGACCTCAGGAATAGGAAGAGGTTGTAACAAGCCTTTATGAGGTACATTGGAAACCGCACAAACAGAACAAGCCTGCACATACTCCTTAACATCCTTCCTAAGGGAATTCCACCAGAATGACCTCATGATAGCAGAAGTGGATTTATTAATACCTGGGTGACCAGCAGACACATTGTCAAGAAACACCTTCATGATATTAACCCTTTCCCCCAATGGAATGAACAATTTGTCCCGAGGTTTACCGCAGGGCGTCTGAGACTGAGCCTCCATGATGGAGCCAAGCAGCGGAAAGGACAATGAAAGGATAGTGGAAGCAATGATACATTCCAGGGGAATGGTATGGAATTTTTCTTGCTCTTGTATAGACTCTGTATCAAACTGTCTGGATAAGGCTTCAGCCTTGACATTTTTAGAACCAGGTCTATAAGTAATAAGAAAATTAAAGCGAGAAAGGAACAGAGACCACCTAGCTTATCTAGAAGACAATCGTTTAGCATCTCCTATGTGAGCCAGGTTTTTGTGATCAGTAATGATCAAAAGGGAGTCCTTGGAACCCTTTAAAAGATGTTGCCACTCCTTGAGAGATAGAAAAATGGCCAACAATTCCCTATTGCCAATATCATAATTGCGCTCGGCAGGAGACAACTTTCTAGAAAAGTAACCACAAGGACGCAATGGAGTATCCTGGCTCTCCCTCTGGGAGAGAACTACCCCTACCCCTGTGTCTGATGCATCAACTTCCAGTATGAAAGGTTTACTGGTGTCAGGATGTATCAATATGTCGGCGGAGGCAAACCGCTGTTTGAGAGTTTCAAAGGCTTCTATAGCCTCCTTAGACCATATCGTACTGCTAACCCCCTTGCGTGTCATATTGGTGATGGGGGCTATTACTGAAGAAAATCCCTTTATAAACCTTCTGTAATAATTGGCAAAACCAATGAACCTTTGAATGGCTTTCAACCCAGTGGGTAAAGGCCATTGTAGAACCGATTCCAGCTTTTTAGGATCCATCTGAAACCCCGAGGCAGAGATATTATATCCCAAAAACTGTACTTCAGATTGGTCAAAGATGCATTTTTCTAATTTACAATAAAGTTGATTCTTTAACAAGGTCTGCAGAACTTGTCTAACGTGATCGTGGTGAGTCTGAATGTCAGGAGAATAAATAAGGATATCATCCAGATAGACCAAGACAAACGAGTAAATGTAATCCCTGAGTACATCATTTATGAAATCTTGGAAAACTGCTGGAGCATTGTACAACCCGAATGGCATCACTAGATAGTCATAGTGTCCACTTCTGGTATTAAATGTAGTCTTCCACTCGTGGTTTTCCTTGATTCTCACTAAATTGTAAGCACTTCTAAGATCAAGCTTAGTGAATACTTTAGCGCCTTGGAGTCTATCAAATAATTCAGCAATAAGAGGAATGGGGTAGGCGTTCTTAATGGTGATTTTGTTCAATGCCCTGTAATCAATACATGGGTAACACTCACTGTCCTTTTTAGATACAAAAAATAATCCTGCCCCAGCAGGCGAGGATGATTTTCGTATGTGGCCTTTATTCAATGAATCCTTAATATATTCCTCCATTACTCTACTCTCCTGAGGTCACAGAGCACAGACTGCTCCCTTAGGTGGCATAACGCCGGGTAGTAAATTAATGGAACAGTCATAAGGTCTGTGAGGAGGTAGAGTATTTGACTGAGTTTTGCTGAATACTTCTTTAATGTCTTGGTACTGTATAGGGATTTCCGGGTTTTGAGGTGTACTAGTGGGTAATTCAATAGCGCCCTCTCTTTTGGTAACATTCAATATACACCTTTCATAGAAATCCTTACCCCATTCTAATATTTCCCCATTAGCCCAGTCAATATGAGGGTTATGCGTGTTAAGCCATGGAAAGCCAAATATGATCGGAAAGGAAGGGGATGCAATAACCTGAAATGTAATCTCTTCCTTATGTAAGGAACCAATGGACAAATTAATGGGTAAGGTTTTGTGTGTAATCAATGGTTGTGAGAGTGGTCTCCCATCAATAGCTTCAACAGCTAGGGGTGATAGTCTCTCATTGATAGGTATAGTATTACCTTTAACAAAATGAACGTTGATGAAGTTTCCAGCGGCACCTGAATCCATCAGGGCTTTGCATGAAAAGTTCTTCTTTTCAAAGGCAATAGAAATATCAAGGAGAAACCTATTTTTATCCATTCCAGAGGATGTTTCCATTACACCTAAGACCTGTCTCCTTAAGGTGCGGTAGTTTTCCGGACGTATCGGACAATTGTTTCTCATATGTCCTTTTCTACCGCAGTATAGACATAGGCCTTCTTTTCCCCTATTCTGTCTTTCTGCTTCTGACAGTCTAGTGACCCCCAACTGCATGGGTTCGGGTTCGGATTGTACAGGAAATTCAGGGATAATAAGTTTGGAGAAGTGGGGTGCTAAAGGCATATTCATGTGTCTGGTCTTGTTTCTAGTAGCTTCTCTGGTTCTCAATCTATTATCAATTTGCATGACAAAAGTGATAAATTAATGTAAAGGTTTTTGGGTAAGTCTTTGGCGGCAATCTCATCTAGCATAGTTTCAGATAGTCTCTTTTTAAATGCAGAGATTAACCCACTATTAGTCCAGTCTACCTCAGAAGCTACGGTATGAAATTCTATGGCATACTCCGAGATAGACCGGTTCCCTTGTCTGATATGCATCAGGGCAGTAGAGGCGTCTTCCTCCCTGCGTAATGGTTCAAACGTAAGTTTAAATTCCATAATAAACTCCTGATAATTGTGTGCCATACTCCTATTACTCTCCCATAATGGATTGGCTAAAGCTTTACCTTTTCATTGATTCATCAGGTAACCAATTTTAGCTCTGTCTGTGGGAAAAGATCCCGGTGAGGCCTCAAAATGATACTCTATTTGGTTAAGGAATCCCCCGGCATTCTTGGAAATTACTGTCAAAATGCATAGGAGGAGATAGAAAGATAGTTAGTGCCTTATATACTATAGGCGGAGGTACACAAGGCGGAGGTGAGACAGTAGGAGCAGTCGCGGGTTGCAGATGCGCTGTACGAGTAAGAAGCGTACTGAAGGCCTGGGCAAATTGATACAAGCAGTGATCATTCTTCTCTAGTTTCCTTTCGCAAGCAGCTATGTGCTTACACAATTCTAAAGGATCTATGGCCATGTTGTAATGTCAGTATTACAGAATGTAGATCCAGCACGTAGAATTGTGTAACACAGAGGACTGATAGGTAACGTATACCGGACCTCAGAATGGCCGGACTAACGTACCAAAGAATAGTCAGGAATAGCTGAGGTCAAGGAAAACTGAAAGAGACACAACGATAAGGAAAAGCCAGGAGTCAAGGATGCCAGAAAACAGGGAAGTCAAAAACAATGCCAAAGTCAAAAAAACAGAATTACCAGAATCAATAACACGCTCTCGGACAACCGCAAGGGAAACCATGACAGGGCACTGAGCAGGATGAGAACTGGGCCTAAATACCCCTCCTCTAGATCTGATAGGCTGTAACCGGCCTTTGACCCCAAAGGCAGTTACCAGGTTCCCATTTGCATAATTGCTGCTCAGCATTAACCCTTCTGTGGATTTGGTTGCTGCTCGGCACAACTTTTCCTGTGTGGACAGTAAATGTCATTAAACACATTTTTATAAGCGGATGAATACGTGACATATGGGCGCTATAAGCAGCTTGAGTTAAAAGAGCATACAGTGGTATTTAAACTCCCCACATGTAGGATATTCCTCTGACGATATTTTCAGTGTAGGTCATATGAAATAAAAACACAAGAGAAGGCCCATAGTGCTCTCTATATTAAACAAGTGCTGGATAAAATAGGAGATGTACTTACAATTTACAGAGCAGACAAACCGCTCTGTGTAATGCGCCTGGGTGGAACAATCTCCACCATGGATTCTTTGGATGGAATAAAAGCTTCCGATGTTAGGATATGCCAGGTAAAAAAAATAAGGATAAATATAAAAGTAATTAAATTAAAGAGACTAACCAAAATATTAGTGTGAAGAAATCACTCAGTTTGTTCGTTCATTTCTTCTCTTTCTGTTTGGTAGCTGTAACTACTGAATAGAGACCACCCCCCTGGCTCGTTAACCTCAAAGCGTACTTCAATTAAGCCTTCTCCCTGTGTGGCCGCCGTTCGTATTGTCGAACGCCACATGGCTGAGAAAACAGCGGCCATCTTGTTTGTGCGAATAAAGGCAGCGGGACTTGGTCGTCGAGTGTCTGGAACTAAAATCGGACACTCGACTTCCTGAACACCAGTCCCAAACATACGAATGCTGAATCTTCGTTTCCCAAACAGCTAGGAGAGTGCTGTTCAGTACTTTTGTTCATTCGTATGAGGGGAACAATCGCTGCTAGGAGCCAGGGGGAACCATTTGTGGGTTTATTCGTTTTTTACAACTTTTCAAAATAGACCATCAAAACCACCCAAACTTGTGGAACTGTTTTGGGCAGGAGCCGTGCAGTTAGCCAGTCACATAAGACTTCCATAGAATTCGAAAACCCCTGAACTGATCTGGGTGATTTTTGGATATGTTGGTCACCCAGATCATGGCTATCAGGGGATATGATGTTTGTGGGGATACCTTATGTTTTAAGGTGTGTTCTGAAAGTTGGGCAAAATTTTACTTTTTCTGCCTGGAGATAATGAAGTTACTACTTTATCAGACTTAATTATCTCCAGGACTCGGGGAGGGAATTATATGTTTGTACTGGGAGTGTTTAACTTTTTCTCTGTTTATGATTGGTTATATGATTTATGTCTTGTGGGACGTCCCTTGCATGGGGACTTGCATAAAAGCATCATTAAAGCTCAGTTCTGTTGTACCCTTCTTCTAGACTCCGGCTGATGTTTGGGTATCTGTCTGCTTTACTAAGGGAATCTACTTGGGAAGCTGTTGTTTGTATGAGAATCGCTTATTTTATTTGCCGAATGGAGAGTTATAGTCACTGACACTCTGGCTGTTCGGGAGGAAACTACCGAATGGGTATTGGATATACTAGGTTTCCTTACAATTAGGTAGTCAGAAAAAATACTTTTATTTAGATTAAAACACAACGCGTTTCGCCACAAGGGGCTTCTTCAAGTGTACATAATATGAGCCTGGCACATGTGGGTTTATATAGGGCCCAGTCATCAAATTGAAAATAGTGTCTTATTTGACCTTTGACCCTAAATGAGGTCACATGACATGTTTCAAAGGTCAAAGGACTTATTAACAGGAAGTAGATAAACTAAAAACAATAAAAACAATGTTACATAGTTGACTCAGCAAGCATAAATTTGAGTTGGTGGTACATATGCCCACTGAGCTGTTTTTCCAGCTCAAATTTATTCTTGCTGAGTCAACTATGTAACATTGTCTTTATTGTTTTTAGTTTATTTACTTCCTGTTTATATGTCCTTTGACCTCTGAAACATGTCATGTGACCTCATTTAGGGTCAAAGACACCATTTTCAATTTGATGATTGTTTGGACCCTATATAAACCCACATGTGCCAGGCTAATATTATGTACACTTGAAGAAGCCCCTTGTGGCAAAACATATTGTGTTTTTATCTAAATAAAAGTATTTTTTCTGACTACCTAATATTTTGGTAAGTCTCTTTAATTTTAAATACTTTTATACATATCCTTATTATTTTACCTGGTGGTTTGTCTGCTCTGTAAATTGTAAGCACATCTCCTATTTTATCCAGCACTTTTTTAATATAGAGAGCACTATGGGCCTTCTCTTGTGTTTTTATTTGATATGACCTACACTAAAAATATCGTCAGCCCACCTCTGTGTAAGCCTATCTCCATGTGTTACAAGGCTATATTAGATTACCTTCCATTCCACAAATCTGCACCCGCCCGGCAATGGACTGCAGATCTGGGAACCGATGTCTCCCAAAAACAATGGGGTCACCTGTTTACCACGACCAAATACCTAATTAAGTCCGCTACCCTACTGGAACAGCAGCGGAAACTGATTTACAGATGGTATATGGTGCCAACACGCATCCACAAGATCTACCCAGATAGTTCACCACAATGCTGGAGATGTAACGAGCAAGAAGGGACGGTACTACATATTTGGTGGCAGTGTCTGACTCTCCAACTGTTCTGGTGGGAGGTCCACAATTTACTGTTGTCTCTGACAGCAAAAAACCTCCCCTTCCACCTGGCTACATACCTAGCCCTTCTCCTCAAGGAGGACCTACCTAAATTTCTACAAAAACTCATGTACAAGGTCTTATTGTTGGCCCATAGACTGATAGCCAGAGCATGGAAATCCCAGCACTGGCCCGCTGTGTCCACCCTACTGATGGACATAGACAAACAATGCAAGTATGAGCATTATTTTCGCAGACTATGGCCCCCCCTCCAAAGCTACCGAAAGGGCATGGGAAGCATGGGACGCATGGAGATTGGCACGCTCTGCAAGCCAGAGCAACCCTACTGTAACTGTAACCATAACCACAGGGAGATGAGTAGATGGGCCATGCACAAGCCCAATAGACTTGAGATAAGACCAATGAGAGGTTATGCTGTATGCACAAAATGGAATGTCATTGAAGCATATGAAATGTCGAATATGCGATTGCTGTATACCCCCTCCTTTTTTCTCTTCTGTACCCCTCCACACCCTCTTCCTTTTTGTTCGCAGAAAAGACAAAATAAACATTGTCAAATTTTTTTTTTAAAATTGTCAGAGGAATATCCTACATGTGGGGAGTTTAAATACCACTGTATGCTGTTTTAACTCAAGCTAGTTATAACTCCCATAAATATTAGTTGGCATTTCTTAACCTCAGTGTTGTCTGTGGCCATACTCCTTTAAGTTACTGCACCATTGGGCCCCTCGGGGTTTTTTTTTTCTTTCATATATGCTGATGAGGATTTGACCCAAGACGTCTTGAGAATTTCTGAAGAATATTCCTGTGAATTAGACACTTTAATTTGCCTGTTGCCCTGGTATTTTTTTCTGTTATTTATTTTATTTATTCACTTTGTTCTTGGCGCACCCTGTACTTGTTGTTTTCTGTTTTTTCAGCCCCGTTGTGTGTCTTTTACTCCTCCCAGCTCCATTGTGGGTGTCCCCCCAGCATATGTGTGTTTTTCTTTCTCCCCTTCAGCCCTTCTGTGTTCCTTTTCACTCCTAGAACCTTGTCTATTTCTCCACAGCCCACTGTGTCTCTCCACCCATCTTTTTTTGTGTGTCTCTTCCACTCCCTCCCATTGTGGTTTCTTCCACTAGACCCCTTTTGTGGTCTCTCCCACCCTCTCCCCTCCTTCAATGTCTTTTTACCTCACTCTTGAAGGGTGGCCATGCAGACCGTGTTAGAGGATTTTCTGTATCTTCTACCAGCCTGACAGGAAGTTGTTTGTTGCTCTCAGCGAGCAGCTTCCTGTCAGATCGGTGAGGATACAGAAGATTTTCTATGGGGGATCTCAATAAACCGTGGGAGTTTCTATAGATATTGTCTCATGATAAGACAGACAATCTTTTACTTGTGGTAGCTTTGCAGACAATCCTTCACTTGTGGTAGCTTTGCCTTTTGTCAAGTTTTGTCAAATTGAGGATTTACCAATATACAAAGTATACTTTGTTTTATGACCTCTTTTGGGTGTTATAATTTCCATGAAATTCCAACACAGTGTTTATGAGCATTTCATTTAAAAAATCATTTTACTGGAATATAGAGTTGAGCGGACACCTGGATATTCGGGTCCGGCGGGTTCGCCCGAACTTTGAAAAAAAGTCCGGGTTCAGGCTCGAACTTGACCCCGAACCTGAACTCATTTGAAGTCAATGGGGACCCGAACTTTTGGCCACAAAAATGCCTCTAAAAAACTCCTGGAAAGAGCTAGAGAGCAAAATGTGGATAGGGAAATCACTTAAAATAACATAAAATAACTAAAAATTTCAAATACAGCTAAGCCATAAAATAGCACTTGATGGAATCTTTGATTTTAGCTTTGGAAGAACATAAATCAAAATCTAAAGCATGGCTGTAAGGAGGATCAACAGAATTATCCATTAGAGAGAGAGTTGGAGTGCAGGGTATTCTCTTTCATTGTTCAAACTGAGCTCAACTCCTGATGCATGGAGAAAAGGCCTTCACAAGCCTCTGCTATTGTGTACATAGTTTATACTACGTGACCCATAGGTTGAGGAGGCGGTGACCGTGGTGGTGTAGGTGGAAGCGGTGGTGGAAGAGGAGGAGGAGGTAACCAACACTGTTTATATATATATATTTTTTTTTTATTTTAATTGTGGTAGCCCACAAAGTATTTGGACATACAAAAAAAGAAACATTTGCGGCCTGCGGTGCATTTCTTGCAGTCCTGATGCATGGAGAAATGCTCAACTCCTGATGCATGGAGAAAAGGCCTTCACAAGCCTCTGCTAATGTGTACCTAGTTTATACTAAGTGACCCATAGGTCGAGGAGGCGGTGACTGTGGCGGTGTAGGTGGAAGCAGCAGTGGAGGAGGAGGATGAGGTAGTCAACACTGTTTTATATATATATATATAGATATATATATATATATATTTTTTTTTTTTTTATTGGGGTAGCCCCCAAAATTTTGGGACATATCAAAAAAGACAACTCTGTTTTGCAGCGTAGCCGTTGACATTATAGTTGCACAGGCACTTTGTTGACTCTAGAGAACCTCGGGCCAATTGCACATCCCTGTGGTGGCGACTTTGCATGCGGATGTCATCCATATCAACTTTCGATGCCAGTTTCTGCGCCTACCATGGTGACCATGGGTAACAGGGAATCAGGGTTCCATTCCATACAGGGACCCTGAGAAACGGCTACCACATGCAAGAAAGGCAGCAGGCGCGCAAATGACCCACTCCTGACGCGGGAATGTAGTGATGACAAATAATAATACAGGACTCTTTAGAGGCCCTGTAATTGTAATGAGTCCACTTGAAATCCTTTAACACTGATCAATTGGAGGGAAGTCTGGTGCAGAGCCACTGACCCGTGCGTGCTGCAGCTGAAGCTCCACTATCGCCTGCTGCTGCTCGCACAGTCTCATGAGGCGGTGAGCAGGAAGGCCGAAGTTACGCTGCAGTGCAGACAGGTGAGCAGCAGCAGCATGAGAACGCCAAAAGCGCGCACAGCCGCTACAGTGAATGTCACATCCTACACTGATAGAAAAAGAAAGAAATGAAAGAGAATTGGGAGCCTTATATTGACCAGTACCTCCATATGGGGGATAACACCTGCATTAAAGTTGATATAAAGAAAAAAAGGAAGAATTGGAGGTAGCAGTACAGAATAGTGTAAACCAGGGAATAATAGTATGTCTCTTGTGATGAATCAATGAAAAAAAAAAAAAATAAGTAAAACGTCACTTTTAATTGGAAAACTTAATCCCCCTCCCCCCCCCAAAAAAAAGGCAGGGCTAGATATATACCTTGTAAACAAATCTACACACAAAAACAAAATACCACAAACAAGAAGATAAAATAGTAAAATAAAAATAAATGAAGATGATTTGCAATATCCAGAATTCGTCCAATACTAGAACCTGACTAAATTCTCAATAATGAATAAGTGTAACTGGAGTGCAATTTCTGTATGTCTTTCTATATAACGTGGATGGGCAATGGTAAGCCCCCAGGATCAGGGCTATAATGTAATAATTTGATAGTATACCACACAGTAGTAAGAATTTAAGTATTTAGTACACATTCATCCAGACAAGGAAATACCTTTTGTAATGGTTAATGTCTGATACTTTAGTATAGCTATAATCTCAGTTTGTTACTGTGATAGCAAAGTTTATCAGAACCCAGTTAAAGTATATGCGGATAGTTTCACTTATTATAATAGATAGCTGCCATTCTATTTCCTAGGTTCAAATGTGCTTGTATAGAGCAAACAGTTAACGCGCTCCCTCAGCGAAATAAATATCTCGAAGTGTTAAATCATTATATTAGCAACCCAGGTGCCCATTCACCCTGACGTGCGTTTCGCTCTTAAGCTCATCAGAATGTCACATCCTGTTCCAAGTTGCGGATCAGTCTGGTGATGGCTTCTGGTATCCAGTACTCTTTTTAGTGAAGCTGCATCAGGGTCCTGGTATGTGCGGTTACCAGACCCTGCTAATCCATTCCACACTGTGACTCCTAACTTCAACATCAGGCATACCGGGTCTCGGTTGTCCGACCGCTGCCCAGACAGTGTCTGGGTCCTGGTCACCGGACTGCCCACCTGACTGTGAAACTACGAATGGATCGTTAACTCTGGTACGGACCCGAACTTTGCAGTTTGGGTTCGCTCAACTCTATTATGGATCCTTTGATCGCTACATGTATTACTTGGATAACTGGTAATTCTCGAGCTAATACATGCCGACGAGTGCTAGGGGACGGCCGCTCTGCTTTTGCACCCTGCTTCCTCTTATGCTGTGCTGGTGCCTCTGTGCGACCAGTACCTCTTCCTCCAAACTGCACACGTCACTCGCATGACCTAGATTCCATGTGGGGTCTAGGACCTCATCATCCTCCACATCATCTTCCACCCACTCCTCAACCCTGCCCTCCTTGCTGGTATACACACTGCAGAAAGCCACAGCAGTTGGCACCTGTGTTTTTCAAGCATGTCTGCAAAAAAACATATGGAAATTGTTTTAGAATTGTATCCATGCAACAGTTTTCCCTATAAACTGACTTCTCAGTTTGACTTGTGAGGGTATTGCCCCAGAATTACAATATTGTTGAAGTACCTCTTAGCTATTGATAACTGGTTTAAATATAGCAGCTTGTTATCTGGTAGTTTCCAGTGTTCAAATATCAATCTGTTTTCTATCACTTAGATCTGTGTAACAAGTGTTGTAGGTGTGAAATAATACTACAAGTGACCGATGTAGTAAATTCAAATCAAAGTTACGCTTTGGTTTGACTCTCATATATGAAGCGCACGCCCCAAAATTTACTATTTAGCAGATTAGCACCCAGAAAATTAGAATTTTTACAACTGCACTGTAAGCACACTATTAGATGCTTCTATTTGACTCTCAGATATGAAGAGCACGCCCAAAAAGTACTATTTAGCAGTTTAGCAGCAAAACAATTAGAATGTTTACAATTGCGCTGTAACCACAGTATTTGACGCTTCTATTTGACTCTCAGATATGAAGAGCAGGCCACAAAATGTACTATTTAGCAGATTAGCACACATCATCTTCCACCCACTCCTCAACCCTGTCCTCCTTGCCGGTATGCACACTGCAGAAAGCCACAGCAGTTGGCATCTGTGTTTTTCCAGCATGTAAAGTCTGCAAAGGACATATGGAAATTGTTTTAGAATTGTATCCAGGCAACAGTTTTCCCTATAAACTGACCTCTCAGTTTGACTTGTGAGGGTATTGCCCCAGAATTACAATATTGTTGGAGTACCTCTTAGCTATTGATAACTGGTTTAAATATAGCAGCTTGTTATCTGGTAGTTTCTAGTGTAGAAAATATCAATCTGTTTTCTATCACTTAGATCTGTGTAACAAGTGTTAAAGGTGTGAAACAATATTACAAGTGACCGATGTAGTAAATTCGAATCAAAGTTACGCTTCGATTTGACTCTCAGATATGAAGTGAACACCCCAAATATACTATTTAGCACCAAAAGAAATTTGACTTTTTAAAACTCCAATGTAAGCAGCAGAATAGCAGCAAAACTATTAGAATGTTCACAACTGCACAGTAAGCGCACTAATTGACGCTTCTATTTGACGCTTCTATTTGACTCTCAGATATGAAGTGCACCGCAGGCCGCAAATGTACTATTTAGCAGATTAGCAGCAAAACAATTAGAATGTTTACAACTGCGCTGTAAGCACACTATTAGACGCTTCGATTTGACTCTCAGATATGAAGTGCACCACAGGGCCCAAAATGTACTATTTAGCAGATTAGCACCCAGAAAATTTGAATTTTTACAACTGCGCTGTAAGCACACTATTAGACGCTTCGATTTGACTCTCAGATATGAAGTGCCAGCCCCAAAATGTACTATTTACCAGTTTAGCACCCAAACAATTTTAAGTTTTAAAACTGCAATGTGACAGCAGTATTTGACACTTCTATTTGACTCTCAGATATGAAGTACACCCCACTAATGTACTTTTTAGCACCCAAAAAAATTTAAGTTTTAAAACTGCAATGTGACAGCAGTATTTGACAATTCTATTTGACTTTCAGATATGAAGTACACCCCACTAATGTACTATCCCACTAATGTTGGGGGTGGGGGGTGGGTCAGAGGCTTGACATTTTAATACAACCTTAAACCTTTCCCTATTTTACAAAAACAGAGAATATGAAAATGGCCAAGAGACCTTAATAGTGTGTCCTTTAGATAGTTTTCTTAGGTTTCAACTATGTTTTTGCTATTACAGAGAGAACCTATACAATTTGTATATTAGACTGATCCTGCTCATAAGGGCAGTTCAGATCTGAAATGCTGTCAAGTTCACTGTGCACAGAGAGATACAACAACCCTGTTTTAGTTCCAATAGTTAAAAAATAAATGTTCTAGTTCAATAGACCTGGTTCAGATGCAAAGAAAAACTGATTCACTGGTTCAGATGCAAAAAAGAACTTGGGGCTCTGCTGTCATATATTCTTCTGCACATAAAAATGTGGTTAATGGCATTTACTGTCCTGACAAGAAAAGTTGTGCCAAGTAACATTACTGTCCTGACAGGAAAGGATGTGCCGAGCAACATTACTGTCCTGACAGGAAAGGTTGTGCCGAGCAACATTACTGTTCTGACAGGAAAAGTTGTGACGAGCAACATTACTGTCCTGACAGGAAAAGTTTTTTTTTTTTGAAAATCTGTTTATTGAAGTATAACAGTGGTATCAAGTCGGCTCGCAGGCCAGGTAGAGATGCAATATTTCAGATAGCAAAAGGATAAACGTTAAGGTTCAAGGTTCAATGAAATACAAGCAAACATAACATGTCGTGAAGTGGTTTGAGGTTTCGAGTTCTTGGCTGTGTATATGCATTGTGACATCTATCCCCTGTGAAAAGGTGCAGTGGGAGTGCTTCGGCCTAATATAGTGTATCCATATATGTAGACACAGATACGTGTGTGCTCGTAACGTACCACATTACTTATCACATTCACAGCGGGCGATACAGGTATATATGTTGTAAGCAAAAAGAGAAGGGAATATACACCAAGCTATAACAAGTTCAAAGAATTTATGTACATGTGTGTATTCTCAACGTGTGGCCACTCAGGAGTCAGGCAGCGCTCGTGTTCGTAGTCCGTGTGGTTTAGGTAAAGCGAACCTAACTTATGTACATTCGCCCCCCAAGGAAGCATAGGTTAAGTCATACAACACCATGTCATAGGAAAGGGGGCTATTTGGTCTCGTGGTGAGGGTCTGCCGATTCGAGTCAGGGAAATCAGAGTGGTGATGGTTTATGGTCAGGGGTGCTGTCGAGTCTAGTCGGGCGTGTGTGCTACAGGGTCGGGGCTGGGACTTCTTCCGCATCGTGGATGCGTATGAGATAGGCTTCTGTGTGTGCAATGGCGCTTAAGTATCTTTTTCCGTTGTGATTATCAGCCCATTCCTTGTCACTTCCCGACCCTAATGCCCCCACCCATTATCTCCTCTTGTGAGTAACCATATCCCAAGATCCAAGTTAGAAGCAGAGACCGACCATTCCCCCGTGACCACCACCTGCAGCAGAGCTCGAGAGTTGTATGGTATATTTCCCTATCCCCATGCCGTCTGAGAGTCCCCGTGCCGTATGATCGCATCAATATTTGTGCCCTATCGGGGGCGACTAACTCTGTTACATGTACGTGTAGCGGTACCTATCCGTCGAGTGATACGGTGTAGGTCGCGTTCCATTCAAGGAACAACCAGAGCAGTACCCTTCCCTAGTGATGGGGTTAGCAATCAGGTTCCAGGATCCTTTATCAAGCCAGAGTCCAGAGTCACTATCTGTTGGTGTCAATGTCTGTCATAATATGTATGTCGTCATCTACCTGTCCTGTATTCGTCCTGTCAGTCCCGATCCCAGGCGGACCGGACCCCTGACGACTCATTACATAGAGGGAGAGGAGAAAGTTAAAAAGGGGGGGGGCATTGTAACCTGAGCAGCACTTCCTCGAGCGTCCGCTTCCTGTCGGTGTTCGGCAATATATAAGAACCACGGGGTCCACATTTCAGCATGCTTGGCTTCTCGGCCTGTGATGATGGCATGGGCTTCTTCTGCCCCCTGGATCTCTTCCACCCTGCGAATCCATTCCTGTTTAGTCGGTACCGCGGTCGACTTCCAATGGTCAGGGATGTTCGCTTTGGCGGCATTAAGCAAGTGTTGTAAAATCGACTTCTTGTACACCGAGATGGGTTGAGTGGAGATGTGTAACAAGGCCAATTCCGCGGTCCAGTCCGGGACGTCTCCCATGATAAGCGTCACCGTGGTTTTGACCATTTCCCAGTAGGGAACAACGACTCTGCACTCCCACCAGATATGGGATACCGTGCCAATTTCGTCTTGGCATCTCCAGCACTCCGGGGGGTGAGATGGACAAATGCGATGTAAAAATACTGGCGTCCTATACCAAAGGGATATGAGTTTGTAATTCAGCTCTTGGTAGTAAGAGCTCATAGAGCTCTTATGTTGCCATAGCAATGCTAGATCCCACTGTTGGGTGGTAAGTGTTTTTCCTAGCAGTCCTTCCCATTGCCGTTTAAACGCCACCTGGGTAGGTGTGCCTCCGGTCAGCAGATGTTGATACAGAGTCGAAATTGCGTGATCGAGGGTGACCCCCTGGTCACAGAGTTTTTCGTTGTGCGGTAGTGATGCGTGGAAGTGTTTCAATTGTAGGTACCGGAGTTGTAAAAGAGGTGTCCGCGGCCTGCCTGCCAACAGTGAGGGAAGATCCCGCAGTTTTCCGTCGGCGAGAACCGTATATATAGGTACATATTCGCGCGTACTCTCAACGGGCCATGCTCCCACTGGGAGCCCTCCACCCAATTCTTCATTATGCGTGATCGGCAACATATGGGTATCGGAGACACATGCTCCTGCCCTCTCAGTGCTTGCCAGCCAAGCAAGGTTTGTAGAGTCAGTCCCTCATCAGCCGCCAAGGTGTTCCGTCTCCGAAGCCTCCCCCAAACCTTCGCTTCCAGTGACCGGCCCGTGAGACCCCTATCCAGGACCACCCATTGTTTAGTTGTTGATGTTAGGTGCCAGTCCATTATGCGTTGGAGTACCGCTGCCTGATGATACCTTTTAAAATCAGGTAGTGCCAGCCCGCCTTGCATCCTAGGTCGACATAGGATATCATGTCGTAGTCGAGATCGACCTCCGCGCCAGACATAGTGAATCACCCCCGTTTTTAGGGCCGAGAAGAAAGTCGCTGGTATGGCAAGGGGTATTGTTTGCATGAGGTATAAAACCCTCGGAAGGATATTCATTTTGATCACAGCCACCCTGCCGTGCCACGTGATATGCGGGTGTGACCAGCTAGTCAGGTCCAACAGAATTTTCTTTAGGAGGGGTGTAAAATTGCAATCATACATATCCTTCGGTTCCGTGGTTACCCAGACGCCTAAATACTTCATCTTGCCATAGCACCAGCGAAACGCGAATTGCGACTCCAGGGAGTGGAAGTCCTCCGCGGGGAGCGAGACGTTCAACGTCTCACATTTTGAAATATTAAGTTTGAAGCCGGATATCCGTCCAAATCTACTGAATTCCGAGAGGAGGCAAGGCAATGTGACTCGAGGGTTGTGGACGAAAAAGAGGAGATCGTCTGCATAAGCAGCCACCTTGTGTTGCACATCCTGCCACGTGTATCCCATGATGTCCGGGTTTTGCCTAATCGCTTGTAGGAGGGGTTCCAGTTGGAGCGCGAACAGCAGTGGCGAGAGCGGGCATCCTTGCCTGGTGCCGTTGCGAATCGTGAAGTCGGCGGTTGTGGCACCGTTAATCCGCACTGTCGCTCTGGGATCTGTGTATAGGGCAGAAATCCATGATAGAAGCCTTTCTCCGCAACCTTGCCATTTCAGCGTCTCCATCATATGCGTCCAGTTGACTCGATCAAATGCCTTTTCCGCATCTGTCGACAAAAGCATTAATCGGGTCCCACGTTTCTTAGCATGGTGTTGGATAGCGAATAGCCTCAGTGTGCTATCTCTGGCTTCCCTACCAGGGATGAAACCCGTCTGGTCTGCGTGTATCAAGTCAGGCAAAAGACGTTTCAAGCGGGTCGCTAATACCTTTGTAAACAATTTGGAGTTAACATTAAGCAACGAGATCGGGCGATAGCTGCCACATTGTAGAGGGTCCTTCCCTGGTTTAAGAAGTACGGTGATGGTAGCCGCCACTGATTGTAATTGGGAAATGTTTGAATTTTACAAACCATTTCCCAATTTTCCACTGCGTTGAGAGCATCAGTAAGCCGTGATAAAAGCAGTCCCGAGAAGCTTTTATAATACTGACAGGAAAAGTTGTGTCGAGCAGCAATCAAATCCACAGGAGGGTTTGTGCTGAGCAGCAATCATGCAAATGGAAACCTGGTAATTGCCTTTGGGGTCAAAGGCCGGTTACAGCCAATCAGATCCACAGGAGGGGTATGTATGCCCAGTTCTCCTCTTGCTCAGTGCCCTGTCGTGGTTTCATGCCTATGTTTATCCGAGAGTGTGTTCCTGATCTTGATTTTATGGTATTTGACTTTGGCTTTGTTTTGACTTCCCTGATATCTGGTATCCTTGACTTCTGGCTTTCCCTCATCTTTGTGTCTGATTCTGTGTCCCTGACTTCGGCTAGTATTTTGACTATTCTTGGAGACGTTAAGTCCGGCCATTTAAAGGTCCGGTTATACGTTATCCTTAGTCCTAGGTGTGGCACAGTACTGCATGCTGGATCAACTTGTAATCCTGACATCTGCATACTACACAGAGCATTCTGGAAAATTGGGAAATGGTTTGTAAAATTCAAACATAAAAAAAGACTGAAAAAACCCTCGAAGATGGAGTCGGAAATGTTATCCATCTCAGCAGAGCCAGATTAAGAGTCCAGTGGGCCTGGTGCTGACAATTATGAGGGGCCTAAGTACAGAATCTTATCAACCAAAAACACTAAAACAGTCATACCTCTTAAGCGTTATGTATATGATGGAGATGTTGCTGGAGGGAAACTCTTAAAATATGCTAATCTCTCTCTAATTCATGCTTTCATCAGCAGGAAGTCAATGTGTGGTGTAGAAGGGTGGGCCACTGATGCGGATCATGTAACCAGAACACCCGAAAGGGACAAACATGCCCATAAACTAGGCATGTCTGCCCAAAGAATAGGAAGGCTAGCCTGGCATGAATTCATGTCAGGCTGACTGCCAATCATGCATGCTGGCAAACAGCATCCTGAGTTTCGCATAAATGCAGCTAATGATGAGCTTGCTCCATGCTTTCTAAGGACTGTCCCCTAGCACTCACATGTCCACTTTACCTTCTTACTAGCAGGCAGAAGCTCCTGGTAATAAATCTGAGACAGAGAAAAGATGTAGTGAGTGTAGAAGAAAGGGAACATGCCACAGTGTTATAGAGACCAAAGTCAGCATTACCTTAACTCATTTCATGTCAGCTAGTCCACACACATTTTGTTTCCATATATCCCTCTTAAGTTTCCATACTTAAGCAAGAGTATGTGAAGAGTAGTTAGGGTTCCCACCTTTCATGGAAAAAAAATACAAGCCTTACTAACTTATGGATCATGTAACCAGAAAACCTGAAAGGGACGAACATGCCCAAAGAGGAGGTGTGTCTGCCAAAGAACTGGAAGACTAGCCTGGCATAAATGCAAGTCAGGCTGTCTGCCAATCATGCATGCTGGCAAACAGCATCCTGAGTTTCACATAAATGCATCTAATAATGTGCTCGCTCCATGCTTTCTAAGGACTGTCCCCTAGCACTCACATGTCCACTTGTCTCTTTACCTTCTTACTAGCAGGCAGAAGCTCATGGTAAAAAGTCTGAGACAGAGAAAAGGTGGATGTAGTGAGTGTAGAAGAAAGGGAACATTCCACGGTGTTATAGAGACTAAAGTTAGCATTACCTTAACTAATTTCATTTCAGCTAGTCCACACATGTTTTGTTTCCATATATCCCTCTTAAGTTTCCATACTTAAGCAAGAGTATGTGAAGAGTAGTTAGGGTTGCCACCTTTCTAGGAAAAAATAGAGGCCTTACTAATTTGCATAACTAATTATCTATGCATGACATCACATGATGTAAATCACAAGGAGTAACATAAGAGAAAATTCTGTAAAATTACCAAAAAAACTACTTAGTTTGATTCTGCTGTATAGATGGATTGCTCCCGGTGTCTACCTGTCTCCCAGGTCGCCCAGTGTCCCCATGTCACCCAGTGTCCCCTAGTGTCTCTGTCCCCATGTCTCCCAGTGTCCCCATGTCACTAGGGGACACTGTGAGACATGGGGACACTGAGACATAGGGATACTGAGACATGGGGACACTGGGAGACATAGGGACACTGAGACACTAGGGACACTGGGAGACATGGGAACACTGAGACACTAGGAGACATGGGCACACAGACACTAGGGACACTGGGAGATATGGGAACACAGATACTATGGACACTGGGGGACATGGGGACAATGAGACACCAGGAACACTGGCTGGGAGACATGGGGACACTAAGACACTTGGGGACATTGTGTCCCTAGTGTTTCAGTGTCTTCCTGTCTCCTAGTGTCCCCAAGTGTCTCAGTGTCCCCATGTGTGTCTGTTTCCCCATGTCTCAATGTCCCCATGTATGTCTGTGTCCCCAAGTGTCTCCCAGCATCCCCTAGTGTCTGTGTTCCCAGGTCACAGTGTCCTCCTGTCTCAGTGTCCCCAAGTGTCCCCATGTGTGTCTGTGTCCCCATGTCTCAGTGTCCCCATTTGTGTGTGTGTCTGTGTCTCCAAGTGTCTCAGCATCCCCCTGTGTCTCCTAGTGTCTCAGTGTCCCCATGTCTCCCTGCCGCCTTTACCCCATCACTCACTTCCCTGAACTGTAGGCGGTCTCTGCAGGCTGGGAGCTGCTGTCTGGAGTCTCTGTGCTGTGTAGCTGCTCCCCTGTGGATCAATGAGTAGAGTAGATGCCGGTATATGCTGTAACTTCCTATCCCTGCCTCTCTCCACACACGCAGAGTCCCCTACTGGCCGGTGCTGGTATTGCAGAGTAATCTCTGTTTATACTGAGTAAAATACCGGCATTTGTATTGCTGGTATTACTGCAATATCGGCACCGGTCAGGCAGCCTCAAATAAATACCGTCCAGGTGGCAACCCTAACTGAGTAGTGTATAAAAAAATAAATAAGTACAAAAAAAAATTGTGTATATATATATATATATATATATATATATATATATGTGTGTGTATATATATATATATATATATATATATATATATATATATGTAAAAAAACAGATACAATTCTTATCTTGTATTACCTTTTTTATTGGACTAACAGAATTTTTTAATGACAAGCTTTTGGGAGAACCTCCCTTTCTCAAGTCTGAAGCATTTCTGAGCAAAACGACACATAGAATTCAAAGTTGAGTTGTGATACAGGGGTTAAAGCGACATGAGTGTAGATAAGACACAGGTTTGTTAGAAAATAGACACCATCTTAGCAGAGGGTCATAAATATCTTGCCCTAAGACAAATCCCCCCCCATCAAAGGTGACTAGGGGTCCCCAAGCCCCTAGTCACACACCCCCAAAAAAAGTTACCTCCCACCTGCCCCCCTCACCCTAAAAAATAATGAGGGGGGAATAAAATAACTAACCTGAAAAGAAAAATTAAACTTACCCACCCTGTGCAGTGGGTGGGGGCCATAAATTACAATGAGGGGGGACCTACTATCCTCCCCCCCCCAGCCCCCACCCCTGGGTGGTGGCGTCCATAAAGATAATGAGGTGGGGACCTACTGTCCTCCCCCCACCGGCCCCCACCCCTGTGCGGTGGGTGGGGGCCATAAATTACAATGGTGGGTTGCGCTCAGGTTTTTTCTTTTTCGTCAGGTTTTTTTTTTTGCGCTCTGGTTTTTTATTTTATTTTAAGTTCGATGGGTATGATGGTTTATTTGGCCTTTTTTGGGGCTGAAAAATGAAGATTTTAGAAAAAAGAAGACGTCAAATGGTAAGTTTAATTTTTCTTTTCAGGTTAATTATTTTATTCCCCCTCACTATTTTTTAGGGTGAGGGGAGTAGATAGGGGGTAACTTTTTTGGGGGGTGGGTGACTAGGGGCTTGGGGACCCCTAGTCACCTTTGATGGGGGGGATTTGTCTTAGGGCCCCCACCCACCGCTCAAGGGTGGGGGCCGGGGGGGAAGGACAGTAGGTCCCCCCATTGTAATTTATGTCCCCCACCCACCACACAGGGGTGGGGACCAGAGGGGAGGACTGTAGTACCCCCCTCATTATCTTTATGGCCCCCACCAACCGCTCAAGGGTGGGGGCCGGAGGGGAGGACAATCGGTCCCCCATTGTAATTTATGGCCCCCACCCACCGCGCAGGGGTGGGGGCCGGGAGGAGGACAGTAGGTCCCCCCCTCATTGTAATTTATGGCCCCCACCCACCGCGCAGGGGTGGGGGCCGGTGGGGGGAGGACAGTAGGTCCCCCCTTCTTATCTTTATGGCCCCCACCCACCGCCCAGGGGTGGGGGCCGGGGGGGAGGACTGTAGGTCCCCCTCCCTCATTATCTTTATTGCCCCCACCCACCGCTCAAGGGTGGGGGATGGGGGGGGACAGTAGGTCCCCCCCATTGTAATTTATGGCCCCTACCGATGCGCAGAGGTGGGGGCCGGGGGGAGGACAGTAGGTCCCCACCTCCTTATCTTTATTGCCCCACCCACCTCCCAGGGGTGGGGGCCGGGGGGGAGGACTGTAGGTCCCCCCCTCATTATCTTTATGGCCCCCACCCACTGCGCAGGGGTGGGGGCCGGGGGGAGGACAATAGGTCCCCCCCCTTATTGTTATTTAGGACCCCCACCTGCCGCACAGGGGTGGGGGCCGGATAGTAGTTTTTGTTTTTTTTTTTTACTGTTTAGTAGGCATGCCCCTACTCTCGGTATAGCGGGTAGGGGTATTTGAGAGATTTTAATCTCCCTTAAGCTATTATGGGGGTCATATTGACCCCCATAGAGTGAGGGAGGACATGGTGGGCTTAGGTAGTGGCGGGGAGCACTGCTCCCTGCCGCTTCTATCTTTACATATTACAAGGAGGGAGCTGCACGCCGGTAGCTCCCTCCTTGTAATAAACTGAACGAACAAACAAACACTGATACTCAGTGTTTGTTCGTCTGACAATGCTATTCATTCATTCGTCTTTCTGACGAATGAATAGATGAAATTCCCTTTCGCATATCCAAGTGTTTCACTGGGCATGTGCGGGAATCTCACAGCGCTATCTGGTTTGGCAGATGATGTGTCCCACAGGGACTTCCTCTACCCGCACAAAGATGGCGGCGCCCTGAATATAGATCGGGGCAGAAAATAAAGATTAAAAATAGGTAATATGGGGGGCTTAGGGACATTTAAGGGTGACAAGGGGGTCAGTTAGATGTAGTGGAGTCGGGAGGGTTTTAAAAAAAAAAAAAGCGGGATTCGGCCATGACAGTGTTGCTTTAAGTGTTACCCATCATACAGTCACGTCTCTTGCTGAGTTGTTAAAAAAATTTTAAGATATTCTGGCATCTCTGATATCTACTTTGATGAGGGCCAATTCATGCATAAATATTGATCTCTTACTTATGACTCATTATGTATGCATATTTGTATGTATACATGCTGTGCAAAAAGTTTCTTTAAAACATACATGTAAGTAAAAAAAATACCTTCCGACAATTTTCTTGTTCAGAATATTTTTAAATTTGGGAACAGACAAGTTTCTGACAAATGTGCAGCAAAGCTCAATGGTTGAAAAATACAATCTCTATAAATTAAAACATATATATGTGATTAAATACTGTCAAGCCCCAGAGAGGGGATCGCAATGAATATTTGCTGAAATTAACTGTTACTGTAGCTTAGTCTATTATTGCAGTCTGAGTAGACTCAAATGACAAGATTGTATTTCATCTTCCACACACCAATTTCCTGTATATATTTATTTAAGGACTTGTGGTACTGAATTCATGTGAATGTTTGGCTCACAGGTTTATAAACTGTTCTCTTCCTCTTAACCCATGAGAACAAAGTCTGAGGATCAAGTAGGTGGGCCTAAATATTTGCAGTAGTAGGCAACCTTCAGCACCTCAGATTTTGTAGACCAGTGTTCTCCAACCCAGTCGTCATGGACCATCAACAGTCCAGGTTTTGTCAGTATCTCCACTGGAATAAAACAGGGAAGTACATAAATCCTGGACTGTTGGTGGTCCACGAGGACTGGGGTGGAGAACGCTATTGTAGACTACATCTCCCATAATGCTCCTCCAGTCATAATGCAGGCAAAGCATCAATGGAGATGTAGTACACAACATCTGGATTGCCGAAGGTTGCCTACAACTGAGAGTATATTCCTCTCCTTATGGTCCATGATGAGGAACTGGCAGGTTGCTGATTAAAAGTCAATATGCAATCCCTCTGCATGATTCATAGAGACTTACAGAAGCATGTGCTGAAAATTGTTATTCTCTGCCATGATAGAACCTGCTGAGAAGCAGAGGAGATGGAAAAATTTTGTTTTAATTATTTGAAATGGCTGCAATGAAACTAAACCCATACAATGTTAGTAGTGTTGTTATTATTATTATTATTGGCATTTATATAGCGCCAACAGATTCCGTAGCGCTCTACAATATTATGAGAGGGGGGATTTAACTACAAGAAAACTTACAGGATCGATAGGTTGAAGAGGATCCTGCTCAAATGAGCCTACAATCTATAGGAGGTGGGGTGTAAAATACATTAGGAAAGGAAATAGCAATCAAAGGGTAAAGGATAGGTATAATATTATGTTCCCAAAATATGTTTTACATCTTTGTTTCCTAGCATACATTCTTTAAGATAAAATAAAATAAGATAAAATAAGAAATTACAAAATGGTCAAAATATAATTTTCATTTGTCATCCAATACATTTTTTCATTGTTAAACATTTTTTACAATGCTAGATTAAAGGAAATTCCCCAATATGATGAAACATATGTAAGAGAGAAGAATCAACATAAGATGAAAACCAGACTCCATCGCCACAATTTCTCAATGAAGGAAAATAAATCGGCAATGTAGGATGAAAGTGAGATTTTTTTTTTTTAAGGGATACAAGTGGCATAGAACTTTTTTTTTTTTTTACCAGCGACATATATGTTAATCATACTGAACATTTAGAATATGGCTATGCCTATTTCAATGATGGATGGATACCCCTTCCAATTTCCAAGTTCCCCTTCCTTTCCTAACCCTAATACAATGTTTGTATTATTATTACTTGTCAAACAAAATTTTAAAACTTTAATAAAGATTATTTGAAAAGAATATGGCCATGCAATACTTTATATATGTTAATAAGTATGATATAAACTTTCTATATGGCAGGGAGAGTGACCATTTTCACAATCCTAAACAGACGATGCTGCTTTTTTTTCAATGGTCATGACTTAAATATTAATTGAATTATTAGTCAGTATTCATTTTTGTGGATAAAGTCTCTACTTTCTTCTGTTCAGTTATAACTAAACTATAGATGTAAAAATACATGGAGAAGGGATTTAATACACATCATCAGACATCATAATGTTTGACCCAGTGTTAACCAGGGCTCACCTGGGATAAAAATTCAACCCAGGAAATTAAAGACAGGGTAGCCAATAGGAGGGGTCAGGCCAGAGGGGCAGTGGTATGTACTTACCAATAACAAGCACGCCCCCTAAAATTTGCATATTAGTTTGATGACCCTCCAGGGCATCCCATGCACAGAGTCCTGCTGAAGTACTCTCAGATTTTGTGTTAGTTTTTTGCTGCTCAAGCAAATGTAATTATACTCTTGCGCTGAATATATCTTGTCTCTGGCGTATCTATGAGTTTGAAACTAGTGGATAAAGAACAAATGTAGGATTGTAAACGGTGTTGTGCATGTGTGGGAAAACTGGCTGCGGGGTTGTATGTACTTGGCAGCTGTTGTGTGTGTCTAGTGGGGGCTGTTTGTTGTGTATTCTGAATGGCTAGGGCTGTATTGTGTGTGTGTGTGTGTGTGTGTGTGTGTGTTCACATGTTTAGGTGCTGTAAAGATTGTGTGTATATCATGCGGCAGTATGTATTGTGTTTGTCAGTATGTTTGTCTATGTATTTAGCGGCTCCAATTTCAGTGTTAGTTATTATTAGTAATTTAATAATGTATTTTAAAAATATATATATTGTCATTTTCTTGCAGGGAGGGGGGACATTATGACCCCCAATGGTTGAGTAAGCAGGGTCTCCAGTCTGCACCTTCACCGGATGCAGAACATGAGTATCTGTTTTGCTAGCTCCAGCACTTGTGTCAAAGCTGGCTAGAACCCAGGAGACAGCTTTACACTGTCTACATGGAGGTCCAGAGGATGTCAGGCTCCCTACTTCTCAACCTTATGGTTTGCTCTGCCAGTGCGGGAGATCTTTGATCTTCCTACCAGTCCATTAAGGGATAAGGAGCCCACTTGGGTCTGTGAATGGTCACTGTCAGCACTTTGTCTACATGGAGATCCGTTGATCTCCTCTGTTGTCCTCGACCCATGGCCATCGCAGTCCACTGGACAGTTTGCCTGATAGCCAATCTGGACTTGATTGTAACAGAAAGATACATTCATTTAGTTTTCTGACATGCGCATGCTGCAGCCTTGCATCCATGTAATAAACAGGATAAACAAAATGTTCTGCCCAAAAAGGAAAGGACAAATATTTATGAGTTTCCTCTGAAGCTCCGGTAAAAATATAACTGGGCTTTTTTATGTTTTTAAGTTGCATTTATTTAAAATTAGCACATTGTGCCTCCTAACAATCCCTGAAAAAAAAAAAGTCAACCAGGCACTACTAAAGAAGAGTCCTTTAAATCCCACTCCTTCATTGTGATAACAATAGCTATACCCAAAGAATCAATGCTTTTACTAAATGTATAGCTCTAAAACACTGCCTGACAAGGACTGACTTGCTTTTAATGCAGGTCCTAGCCTACAGAACCATTTATGAACTTGCCATTACATTTTGTTCCAAAACATATTCTGCAAATTATGTTTCCATTTCAAAAAATAAATCCAGCACACAATAGGAGTTTTCACGGTAACTAAAACAAATGTTTCATCATCACCACACGTTACCATCAGGGGTTCTTCCTAATGAATCCATCATATTCTTATGCCATCCAGTGATTGTCAAGTCCATTTTCTAATTCTATATAAAGAGATGTAAGAACGATAAGACACCCTGTTGCTAAGACTCCCAAGGCAGCCTTAAGGATATTTGCTTTTTCTCCAGTTTTTCCATATAAACTGAATCTATCGCCTTGGTGTGGGCGACGAAAAACCAGAAAAATAAAATGACTTTATTAAAAAAAAAAAAAAAATGAAATTATGCAAAAAAAATAAATATATAAAAAACCACATGCCAAAAACTGAAGCTGGTGGGAACATTTCGAGTCTGCAGCACATTTTCCTTGGGAATAACTGCACTGATCATTACCTCTACGTTTGGAAAGGCTCTTAAGAAAAGGAAAAAAAAAGTTAATATGATATAATAAAAATTCTGTCTCTGTGGTCCGGCTATATTTTCACCCAAAGCATGGTTCTAATGATGTGTGTGTTTTAATTTCTGTCAAATTGCCTTCTTTAGAAACAAAGCTTTGACAGATTAGCAAACCCTAGTACAGCAAATGTGCAGCAATGTTTATTTGTAAGGCTCAGCAAGCATGCCAGCAGGGTGATCCTTGTCTGCCACAAACTCCCACGGCGACAAGATTGCACTTTGAAGACAGTCAGAGAGTCAGTGTTTATATAGAGAGAGGGAACAGGGAGGGAGGGAGGTGACTGTAAGTCATTGTGGCTGCAGTGAACTGGCCTGGGTGGCATACTCTTAGAGCTAAGACCATTCATCAACCTGTTCAGTGGGCCGACAGACTGGAGCCACTGCTTGACTCTTTCCCTTATTCCCTCCTGCTCACTGTGTCAGGCCTGATCCTGTCCAACTGCACAGATTGATCCTGAGCCAGACAAACTCTGGTCAGTGCAAATAATCTGAGCTCTGACTCCTCCAGTTAGTCAGCAAGTCTTCCCCTCTCCACAGAATGCTGAGATCCCACAGGAAGCTGATGTCAGAGCCTGGCTTTCTCCCTTTAACCTCTCTCTCCATCCCTCTCCAGAGAAAATGAAAACCTGCTCAGACTAGCAAGTTGAGAGATATGAACCGAAAAAAAAAATATGTGGCATTCTGCAAAACAGAAATAAATAGGAGAAAGATCACAGACGGGATCTGTGAAAGGAGTTTGGCAAACAGTGTGGCAACTTATTGGCCGCTGAGTAACAGTTTATCCCTTAGTGATACATTGTATTAAAGAGATAAGGACATCCCTTTGTAGCCATGTGCTATTGTGCTAAGGTGTATATTTAACCATTTCCCTCCTTGAAAAAAAATAAGATCCACTGTATAGTGTATTCCGCGTACAAATCGTTTTTGCACTGTCATATTTGACATTTTAAAATAAATACAAGTAAAATTAAAATACAGTAAAAAGGACATGGAAAGTATCATAGGGTGCCGAGGGTGGGCGTTGATATCACACAGCATTGCAAGTGGTCTTTACCAGTGATGAAGCTATCGCAGTAGCTTCCATCCACAATGGATTAATGATGGTCATCTATTTAACTATTTTGGCCTACATTTTTCAGTAATGTTTCCTTTTTTTCAGTTTAGCATTTAGTAGATAAAGCAGTTGTACAAAGCTAGGATTTCATGATCCACAATATATTTTTGTGTGCGTATCACTTCTTCACACTAGTGGTATGCACATTCATTGTACACCCAGCAGTATGTAGCATTGCTATTATGGATTCCTACCCATTAGTATGTGTAAGTGGAATCCGTTGTGGCTTCTACGTTGAATCTGGATTGAAAAGGATGTAAGTGCTACCCTAAATAAAGGTGAACTAGATAAAATTTGTTATAAACTTGCCATATTTGATTTTAAATATTGCGCTATTAATGGTTTCTTTCTGTTTATTTTTGGGAGCATTCAGGAAAGTCCACTAAAGGACATAGTGTACCGCGTTAAAGGAACAGACACCATCAAAATTAGAGCATATTATCTATAGGCTCCAACATTTGTGCGTGCAGAATATTTTTGGTTTACAGATTATCCTGTGTTTCTAAATAAATATTAGACTATTTTTCCTGTTTGCTGTCCAATTGTGTATTGACACCATCAATAATGAAGGTGAGTGTACCGTTGCATGTAATTATTAAGATATCCACTTTTTGATTGTTGTGTGAAATTTCTTTTCACTACAATTCACATATTATTTTATTAATCCTTATGAAATCCATACTTCAAGACAGTAATCATTAAATGGTCACTCCAAGCACAATAGCTACTTCATGTTTCAGCCACTAACATTTGAGGCTAAATACAATTAAGAGGCAAAGTATTGCATAACGGTTTGCAATAGGCTACTCATAGCATCATAATCGTATAGTTGTTATGACGATTGGAGTAACACTTTAAGTGTTAATGGTCTTTGACATTTGACCTAAATTCTGCAGATAAATTAATTGATTTTATTATTTTTATTTCCTGGCTAACCACAACATATCATTTATGGGTTAGCTTCTCCTTTACTGTCAGAACAGGACTGTTCCCTCATACAATTGAACATATATGTAAAAGCCCCCTCCTGTCTGATCTCACCAGGCGTCTTATTCCTATCCTGGCTCACATGCAGGGAACGATGGAACTTTATTTCCTGAACAGCTAGGAGAGCGCTTTTCGGTACTTTGGTGCATTAATTTGTGGGGAACAATCACTCCTATGAGCCAGAAGAGCCAGAAGGCTCTGTTCATGGATTATGGAGTTATTTGACATTTTCAGAATTGACCGACCACACACACTGAATTCGTGGAACTATTTTGGGCAAGAGCTTTGTGTGGTAACTTAAGACGTCCACACTTTTTAAAAACCCCTGAACCGATCTGGGTGAAAATTGAATATGTTGTTCCCCCAGATCGGGGCTATCAGGGGATGTGACATTTGTGGGGATACCTTAAGCATAAAGGGGTGTTCTGAGTTTTGGGGAAAATGTGTGCACTTCACCTGGAGATAATTGGGTTATTCCTTAACTTATCTCATTATCTCACAAGCGGAGACAGGGAGTGTTTAAGTGTAACTGTACCTTATGATTGGCTATTTGGTTTGTGTACTGTGAAAGGGGACCTCCGTAAAAGCCTGTGTGGTCTCAATAAACATCAGTCTTGTTACACCCTTCATTATGTTTCGGCTGGTGTTTGGGTACCTGATTACTACTTGGGGAAAGCTGTACTAGAGGATTTACTAGAGGATTTCGTTTCTTGCCAGAAGAACCGAACGGCGAACTATAATCACTCTGGCTCTCAGCCGTTCGGCTCAAATCATACGAACCCATAGTTACCACTTCAGGGTTCTTTACAGATGTCATCAAAAGTATGCAAGCTCACCAGTACATACGTTTTCTGGGATCACTCACATCAACTATATGCAAGTAAGTTGGGCTCATTAACAAGCAAGGACAACACAGCTACATTTCCAATTTGAACAAAGGTTATTCTCTAGAAGAACCTTCATGGGAAGGTTTTACAACTGATGCTAGTTTTCAGTGGTGGGGCCCACTAGAAGCACCAGTTTAAACATGGACAATGGAATTCACAAAGTTCAAGGGAAAAAGCAGCAGCAAAAGACTACTACAACAAATTCAACCTATTATGCCATCGCTTATGCCAGTGATGGCTAACCTTGACACCATAAATTGTTTCTGGACTATATTTCCAATGATGCTCAGCTAGCTTTTAGACTCTAAAAGCATGATGCTCAGCTAGCTTTTAGACTCTAAAAGCTAGCTGAGCATCATGGGACTACATTTCCAATTATGCTCAGCTAGCTTTTAGACTCTATAAGCTAGCTGAGCATCATGGGAAATCTAGTCCAGAAACAATTTATGGTGTCAAAGTTAGCCATCACTGGCTTATGCAATACCTAGAAGGCCTCAAGATTTTGAACTTCATAGGGAAGAAATTCTGGGCAGATTCAGCATAGATCTGGGGAAATGGAGTCTCCTCGTTGACGTGTTCCTAGAGGATGTGGCAAATTCCACAAGAACATATTATCGCAACCTTCAAGGATTCATTGGTCCCCAGGTTCTTCTTACATTGGAGAGATAACCAGAGAGAAGCCTGAGAAGCTCTCTCTCTGAAATGTGATTTCGATGTGGTTGTCATCTTTCCTCCTATTCCTCTAACTCATAAGGTGTTGAAGAAAATCTGGAAAAAGGAACAGCACAGTTATAACTGTAATTCCAGTTTGGCCAAGGAGCCCATGGTTCCCACTACTACTATCTTCTGCTCCAGAGCCTGGCGTAAATCCAGATCTTTAGTAATTACAATTAGTTCCATGACTCTTGAGAAGAAGAACCTCCTGTATTCAGGCCGCTCAGAAGCAGTTTCAGATACACTTTTAAAAGCAAGAGAGACCTCAACTTTGGCATGTCATCACATTATTTTAAATTTTTCAGAATCTAGTCTTCAGATAAGGAAGTGAGCTTCTTGGAAATATCAGTGGCAGATGTTCTGAATTTTTTTCAACATGGATTACATAAAAGCCCAAGTAATATAGGGCCAGGTGTTGGCAATTTTGGCTCTGATTAATGTCAGATAGGCATAAACCCTTTAATAATGAGGTTCTTTAACCCCTTAAGGACCAAACTTCTGGAATAAAAGGGAATCATGACATGTCACACATGTCATGTGTCCTTACGGGGTTAAAGCAGTTTTAAGGATCAGACCTCCAGTATAACAATTATCTTCCCCATGGGCTATTCCTTTTGTCCTAAATGACTCATCCAAAGATCTGTTTTAACCAATAGAGGAGATTGATCTCTTCCTCCTACCATTAAAGATCCTCTTTTTGGTAGCAACTACATCAATTTCAGAATTGCAAGAACTATTTTCTATATCACTTTATAGAGTTTTTCATTAAGACTGAGTAGTTCTTTTCTATCTGGTTCATGGATTGCGGGGTAAAACTTACCAGGAAAGGTTAAAAGATCTTAACATGTATAGCTTGGAAGAAAGACGAGACAGGGGGGATATGATAGAAACATTTAAATATATAAAGGGAATCAACACAGTAAAGGAGGAGACTATATTTAAAAGAACAAATACTAACACAACAAGAGGACATAGTCTTAAATTAGAGGGACAAAGGTTTAAAAATAATATCAGGAAGTATTACTTTACTGAGAGGGTAGTGGATGCATGGAATAGCCTTCCAGCTGAAGTGGTAGAGGTTAACACAGTAAAGGAGTTTAAGCATGCGTGGGATAGGCATAATGCTATCCTAATTATAAGATAAGGCCAGGGACTAATGAAAGTATTTAGAAAATTGGGCAGACTAGATGGGCCGAATGGTTGTTATCTGCCGTCACATTCTATGTTTCTATTTTTCTACAAACTTTCTTCCAAAAGTGGTCTTAAAGTTAATTTGCAATAAAACATTTTGCTTCCTTCTTTTTTCTCTGGAAGAACTAGCATGCAGCAGAGTTGATGTTATGAGATGTCTTCAGGTATACTTGGAAAGGTTCAAGTACAACTGAAAATCAGACAGATTTTTTGTTTTGTTTCATCAGAAATTCAAAAAGGAGACGCTTCCAAGGCTACATTGATGAGGCGGATTCCATTGACTAATGGTAAAGCCTACTCTTATCAGGTCTGCCCAGCAATTTCTAACATTCCCCTAGAAGTACAGTGGCATCTTGGAATTCTTGGGCAGAGGTTCCTAAGGAGATTATATGCAAGGCAGTTACCTGGTCTTTGCATCTGATCTTTATTAAGCGCTACAAGGTAGATTTGGAATCTCAATTCAATAGAAGTATTCTGGTCTCGGTTTAGTTGAGCAATTAATACGTTAGAATGTTTTGAGCATCTGTATCATGTTGCTTATTGGATAGAACCTGTGAGAGATGCTGCTGTGTTTATTCTACAAGGCATAAACACGCTTCCTCCCTTATGTGTTTCTCAGCTACAGCTGTTTACTAGACTGGTGAGCTCAAGGGGGCTTTTATATCTATGTTTAATTGTTTCATCGATCATTCCTGTACTGACTGCTAGGGAAAAGCTAACCCATCAGTGTGCTTCAATGAAGAATCTCCAGTAAATGAAAATTACAGCAAGATTGATATAAATGTTCTGCTTTAATTCGACACGTCCACAAGCCACAGTTTAGTTAATATGTTCCTATATTTCACCCCCTGCAGCAAGCATGTCAAACTCAAAGGCTAAAACGGGCAAAATAAACAAGGTTTAAGTTTATGTGGGCCACAACAAAAAAAATACTTAAATTTTCATAGAAACTTAGGTTTATTTTGGAAAGTACAGTATAAATAAATAAACAGCATCCCCCTGTTCTAAACCTCAGTGTCCCCCTTTATACTAAATCCCAATTCCCCCGATATACTAAATCCCAGTCCCCCCCTCTATACTAAATCCCAGTTCACCCCCCTCTATACTAAATCCCAGTTCACCCTCCTCTACTAAATCATCACCATCACTTCTTTCTCCTCCACTCTCCCACACGACACCACGTCTCTGTTAGGTGGGAGGAAGTAACCAGCTCTCACTTCCTCCCAGGCTGGCGATATTAAACTGGAAAAAGTCTCCAAATCAGCCATGCTCCCAGTTTAGCTATTTTAGCCTTGTGTTTAAAATTCACTTTGAATTCCCAAAAAAATATTACTTTAGTGAAGAACCCTGCTACAGTTAAGGGGTTTAGGATTAAGCTTAGGCATTTCTAAATCTTTCTCCCTTTACACATGCCCCACTTGTGTACCCTGTATGCTTTTGTTATGTTTAATGACGCTGTACATCATTATTGCGTGTTGATAGTGATGTCGCGAACCCGAAATTTTCGGTTCGCGAACGGCGAACGCGAACTTCCGCAAATGTTCGCGAACCGGCGAACCGCCCGAAACGCCATTGACTTCAATGGGGAGGCGAATTTTAAAACACACAGGGACTCTTCTGGCCACAATAGGGATGGAAAAGTTGTTTCAAGGGGACTAACACCTGGACTGTGGCATGCCGGAGGGGGATCCATGGCAAAACTCCCCTGGAAAATTACACAGTTGATACAGAGTCTGGTTTTAATCCATAAAGGGCAGAAATCACCTAACATTCCTAAATCACAATGAATATGGATTGACACTTGACATATGACATATTGACACCTTGACATATGGATTGACACTTGTCCTCAGAGCCCCTGATGCACACGGACACAGAGCAGAATAGGGACTGGTCCCCCTACATAGGGTCACTTGGCAGATATGAATTGACACCTGTCCTCAGAGACCATGATACACACTGACACAGAGCAAAATAGAGACTGTTCCCCCTACATAGGGTCACTTGGCAGATATGGATTGACACCTGTCCTAAGGTTCCCTGATACACACTGACACAGAGCAGAATAGGGACTGGTCCCCCTACATCGGGTTACTTGGCAGATATGGATTGACACCTTGTTACAAACTGCTATTTGTAACGGGCCCTTTAAATGGCAAATTGCCCTGTTTCCCTGGGTTGTGGAGAAGCCTCTTTGCCAGCCTCCTCCGCATGACTATGGCCCCTGGGAGATTGTGAAAATGTATGCACTTTTATTTGGTGTGTATGGCCCTTTAAGACTGTCGGTGGGCATATTGGGGCTTATGGACTTTTTATGTGACTGGTGCTGGCCCTTTAAACACCTTTTTTGGGACATCAGGAAGATTGGGACACTGCCCCTTTAAGGCCGTGTCCCCAGACTTGTTGGGGACACGGCCCCTTTAAGACGGTGTCCCCTGTGTCCCCAGACCTGGTGCAAAACCTTTGTGCCTGCCTTGCTATTTCCCACTTGGTTCAGTAAATGGGAAATTATTTCAGCTGC
>OW240915.1:255117473-255235385 GCA_933207985.1 Pelobates cultripes | reverse complement strand
GTATGCATTGTGAGCCTGACACAGAAGCTGGCAGCAGTGGCAGACAACTGACTGCTATTCAATCTATAACAGTGAAAAAAGTTTTTTGTTTTTAAATCCAAGCTATTGTGACACCAGATGTAATTGGTGGCACTGACTGGGGAAATGGGCACTGTGAGCCTGACACAGAAGCTGGCAGCAGTGGCAGACAACTATGTGCATTTACATTAGATAGAAAAAAAAAATCCAAAAAAAGCATACCCAAAAATAAAAAAAGCATACCCTTATCCCTAACCTAGCTATGCTTTTCCCTATCTTATGAACAGCAGCTACACTTTCCCTCCTCTTACTAAGCATGCAGCTTGAGAATGAATCTAAAATGGATGCTGTCCAGTAGGTGGGAGGGTCTGCTAGGGAGGCTGTGCTGCTAATTGGCTGGAATGTGTCTGCTGACTGTGAGGTACAGGGTCAAAGTTTACTCAATGATGACGAATAGGGGGCGGGTCGAACCGCGCATATGTTCGCCCGCCGTGGCGAACGCGAACATGCTATGTTCGCCAGGAACCGTTCGCCAGCGAACCGTTCGGTACATCACTACGTGTTGACTGCAGCATAATTATTGCGTATTAGTATTTTTCAGAAACTTTTTAAACTCCTCTATTCCACATGTTTTTCTAAGTAAATCCTGATACTCGAAGGGTTAACAATAAGGATCTGCCTCCAATCAGAAATTTATGTTGCAACTTCATTTAATTAGACATTCTTTCCCTTTTAGTCATTGTAATAATGTAACCAATACAATTACTTAAATTAACAATTGGGTTTATTGTGCATGTAGTGTTCTGAAATAATACTCTTGCTCAACAGCACACAGAGGACATTTTTTGCTGGATCGTAAAAGCAGTAAGCCTTTCAGTTTTCATCATTCGCTTTCCATTCCATATTTATATTTTATTTAAAATGTTCTCATAATTCTAATCTAGATTTTGTTCCTTTACATACTCATAGCTGGAGCTATGACAAGTGACAATAAGTAATGGAACAGTCAGCAGTACAGATTTTTTGCATTATTTTAAATTTCTACTTAATGCTTTCATTATTATTATTAATTTTTTCAAAATCAGTTGTGCTACCTATGTGTATTTGAGGATAGACTGAACATCTGAGGATGCTGTGAATACATCTTGGAAAACTATAACTTCAGAGACATTTTTTTATTTTGCATTTTATGTAATTGAAATTTTTTAGACTTCTTCTGTGCATGCCCACCTTGTGGCAATTTGTAACAGAGCTACCATTAGAAAAAATTGTGGGACCCGTAACAAAACCACTGGTCAGGCTCTTCTGTCATTCTCTCCCATACACATGTAAACAAATATACATACTAATGGAGACACACACATAAACAAATATACACAGGCACAAATACACATAGATATGCACATTATATATATATATATATATATATATATATATATATATATATATATATGTTTTAAGGCCACAGGCCTGTATTTGTGGGAGGAGCTTATATTTATTCCAGTATATTCATGGCTATTATGTTTCCGACCATGAATGAATATATATATATATATATATATATATATTGTAGATTGGATTAGCCATATTAGTCCAGTAGACAAGATGCCAAAATACCAGAGTATTGCAGTATGTTTATTTACTTTTTCGGGCTATTCTCAGCCAACCTGTACCTTTCACTTTCAGGCACATCCTCTGTTATTTTCGCAACCCCTCCTCACTCCCCTTCTCTAACAGTGGTTGTTTAAAGTGTAAAATTCTATCAGATTGATCAGTATTGCTTCAGACCTGAGGAAGAGAGAAAAACTCTTGAAAGCTTGTCTTTGAAATATTAAGTTTGTCCAATAAAAAAGTTTGTGTAGTGTTGGCATTTGAATGCAAATGTGTTTGAACGCAAGTGTGCATTTCTGCTTAGTGTTTGCATTTGAGTACAGGGGTATGCTTGTATATAATGTCTGTGTTTGAATGCAATAGTAGCTTTTATTTAGTGTTTGTTTTTTTAATTCAGTGGTGTATTTGTGTGTTGTGTTAGTCCACTAATACATATGCATCCTGACATGCAGATACACTATAATTTACATATATTTAGCCAGCCTCCTGTTTCCATACCTTTTAGATGATGGAGGGTGGATTTCCGGGAGTCCAGAGATCTGGATGCAGCATGTGATTGCTGAGGCTGATGGGAGTCTGAGGTTAGTCCACACTCTCTCCTTACTGACATTAAGGATTAGCACACAGTGGCAGCACATGTACTCAGTAAAAGTTGATGCATGTTAGTGTTTTGTTTTGCTGACTAAACAGTGTTAGCTCAACCAACATCAAAAGGAAAATCTAATTAAAAACCACAATCTGTTTGAAACAATCCAGATTGAACATATGGTGTTCAGCAAGTAGACCCACTTCCTCTATCCTGTGTGTGGGGAGAGTGGTTGCCAGGCCCACCATGTTTCTCTGGACAAATAGCACTTTTTATGGGGATGAATAGAACATGAAAAGTGCTGTCACCCAGTATATAGAATTTAAATACTGTATGTAGATATTCAGGTCTGTAAAAGAGAAATTCTACACTATATGAAAACCTAGTACAGGTGGGCAATTTTCACGGACTGATCATCTTCTAGATAAAGAAATGTGATTAAAGTTATGGAGGATCAAGCAGCCTTTGTGTGGGGTTGTGGGTAATTAAATAAAACAAAAACAGGCACTCCTACTCTTTTTCTGATCTTGGGTGCATTAGTGGAGCTAGAAAAAATCATCAACTTGGAAATGTCTTCGAATCTGGATATTTGGCCTTAAAAATGCAGTTCTTTGGTCAACCTTATACATTTCTCTGTTTAGCAAATAAACTTGTTCAGATTAGGAGACAGCACACCTCTTGGTATTGTGTTGGGGGGGAAGCGCGGTTTACATCAGTTGCGACATTTGGAACAATATATGGGAGGTTGCACATGAGGAGGGAGCACTGATCATTTCAACTGGGGGCGGGGCCGGCGCGTCCTATAGGCGACTTAGGCAGTCGCCTAGTTTGCACCAGCCCGGGGGGCACAAGATTTGAGTTAGCTCCCTCCTGCCAGTCACTCTGTATAGCGTGGCCGGGCGGCGGAAACCGCGATACAGGAGCATCTATTTCCTGTACCCGGCCGGACTTATAGGAAGTGCTCACTGAGGAGGGCAGGGAAAGGCACTAAGGGTCAAGGGGTGAGCATTAAGAAGGGTCAGGGGAGAGCACTAAAGGACGGGGGCAGGGGAGAACACTAAGGGACAGGAGATATCACTAAGGGACAGGGGGGCAGGGGAAAGCACTAAGGGAAAGGTGGGGAGGGAACATCACTAAGGGATGGGAGCAGTGGCGGATCCAGGGGGGGCAAAGGGGCAATTGCCCCCCCCGAGATTCTCCCCTGCCGGCTAATGCAGGGCTGGCATTTTTCAAGTGCCAGCCCTGCAATGTGCCTGTGGACCGGGGAGGGAGATTAGAGATCTCCCTCCCCGGTCCGCAGGCACATAGCTGACAGCCGGCAGGGGAGAGAGAGGGAGGGAGAGAGGACCCGGGAGCTCTTACCTGCAGCTCCTCCGGGTCCTCCTCTCGCGAGCATGGAGCGTTGCCGCAGTTACCATGGCAATGCTCCAAATCTCGCGAGAGTGAACTTTAGCCCTGGAGCGCGGGCTAGAGTTCCCTCCTACCACTGGAACCACCAGGGATTCACCACGGCCCACCAGGGATTGAGAAATGCCCCCCCTCCTCCCAGTAAAGGTAAGAAGGGAGGGGGGACATCAATATATTTATTTTAATTAAATAAAAAAATTAAAAAAGCCTCCCTACCCTCCTTCCCACCTATATAAACACTGCCCCATACACACACTACACACACTGCCCCACAAACACTGCCCCCCATACACACACTACACACACCGCCCCACAAACACTGCCCCCATACACACACTACACACACACTGCCCCCTGCCCCCATACACACACTGCCCCCCATACACACACTACACACACTGCCCCACAAACTGTCCCACAAACCCTGCCCCCATACACACACTACACACACTGCCCCCATACACACACTGCCCCACAAACACTGCCCCCATACACACACTGCCCACAAACACTGCCCCCATACACACACTACACACACTGCCCTCATACCCATACACACACTGCCCCCATACACACACTGCCCCACAAACACTGCCCCCATACACACACTACACACACCCCCACAAACACTGCCCCAAACACACACACACTGCAACTCTCACACACTGCCACCCTCACATACACACACACACACTGCAGCTCTCTCACACACACACTGCCCCACACATACACTGCCCCCTAACACACACACTGCAACCCTGACCTACACTGCCGCCCTCACGCACTCGCACACACACTTCACCGCTCACACACACACACACTGCACCTTTCACACACACTTCACCCCTAACACATACCACTGCTCCTATGCCCTCCAATATCCCAGCAGACCCCAGGTAAGTTGTCAAACTGTGCTTAAACGGTTTGACTACTTACTCTGGGATGGGATCCTGGCACTACTGGCGCCATAGCTACTACACTGAGCTGTAGTGGTTATTGTGCCTGGATTATTTATTTAAATAATCTACAAGTGCCCCTCCCGAGATCAGGCTCTGGATCCCCCACTGGATGGGAAAGCGGTAAGGGATGGGAGAGCCCTAAGGGATGGTAGAGCACTAAGGGATAGGGGAAGATAAGAGAGCACAAAGGGATAGGAGGGGATGAGAGCACACTAAGAGACAGGAGGGAAGGGGATAACACTAAGGGACAGGAGGAGAGACCTCTAAGGGACAGGGGGAGAAGAGGAGATGAGACAACTAAGGGATGGGGGGAGTGAAAGATCATTAAGGGTCTCACACACAGACATACCGAAACATACAATGCATCCTACACTCACACAGAAACACACCATGCATCCCTTACACACACAGAAAACACAATGCATCCATTACACATACACACACACAATGCATCCCTTACACATACACAATGCATACCTCACACACACACAAACAATGCAGCCCTTGCACACATACACAGAAGCACACAATGCATCCCTTACATACAAAATCACACAATGCATCCCTTACGCACACACACAAACACACACTGCACATACACAATAATGTACACACATAACCACAGACACACACACACATAATCACACCATGCAATCACAGACACACACATGCAAATAACCACAGAAATACACACAATCAAAGACATGAGCAAACGCACACACATAATCACAAACATACACAAATAATCACAGATATAAGCATACACAATCACAATCATACACAAGCATTAGCAACACATTTTTTTTTAATACATTTACAAGTCCACCCGCCTCCATACATTTCCCTGGGAGGGCTGAAGTGGATCCTGTCACTGGTGGCCAGTGGTTGCTGATGGGATGGGATTATTATGCTCTCCCTAAAGAGCTTCCATGTGCGCCATCTAAGGATTCTAATGCCAGGATGATGTTCCAGTCGGATAATACTGCGGCTGCTGGCATACTGAAGGGTGTGTGAGGGACCTGTACAAAGAGATCACAGTGAGTACATAACTCCCTCCCCTCTAGATCAGACACCAATATATTTTGTCAGAGTAGGCACCTACTGTGTGGATAGCCACTCTGCTAATCCAGCTAGCAGTGCATGCTCTAAGCAAGGGGGGCAGACACAAGAGAGGGCAAGAGTAATCTAGGGGTAGTAATTGCCCTCTCTCACCACCTGTATTGGAGCTATTGGTACACATAATTCAGAATGAGTATTGGTTATGCATTAAAGCATTACAATAATTTAAAATGTTAAACATTGTATGTAATAGCACTAGATTGATAAGAGTGCAGAGATGTATCTCTGTGTGTAATGCAATACGTTTCTGGGGCTTGGTTTAAAATAAATAAAGGATTTAGGATTAGGGGGATCTTGGAGTTAAAGGGATACTCCAGGCACCCATGCCACCTCTGCCCATTGGAGTGATCTGGGTGTCAACTCCCACTACCCTTAACCCTGCAAGTGTAATTATTGCAGTTTTCATAAACTGCAATAATTTCCTTGCAGGGTTAAGTCTTCCTCTAGTGGCTGTCTATCAGACAGCCATTAGAAAGACTTCCGTGTTCTTAGAATACAAAAAGTGTGTTATAGGACGCTGGAAGTCCTCATGCTATATGAGGACCTCCAGCGTTGCCGAAATCCCTATAGGAAAGCATCGAATGCATGCGCATTAGGTCTCCCCCGCCGTCTGACATCGGCAGGGGAGGAGAGTAGGCAGAGCCTGACCAAGCGCAGAGAGACATCGGCGCTGGACTCCGGTAAGTCACTGAAAGGGTTTTAAAGCCTTCAGCAACTTGGGATGGGGGTGGGAGGGAGAGGGGCACTACAGGGTCCTGCAGTGCCAGGAAAACTAACATGTTTTCCTGGCACTGGAGAATCACTTTAAGATTAGAAGAGGACCTTGGATTTGGGGTATTTTCAATTTTCTAAGAATGATCAGATTTCCAGTCCACATTTTTTTTAGTCTACAAAATGATTAGGCTTCATTCTGTAAGAGGCTCGATCCTCCTCTTCCTACAGAGCACCGCAATTATGGAATAACCACTTACAGGAATGGAGTACAAAGCTTTGAGCCTCATTACATTGAGAAAAATCAGTATAATGATACTACATTGACAGTATTGTTAAAGTAAATAATCTTGGGGATACTCTGGTCTAAACATTTAAGGAACCAGGTGAATTGAGCTTGGTTTACTCTTATGTGGGTTAGGGTAAGGCTGTTGTAGCCTAAAATGTTAGTCATAGGGTTATTTACTAAAGTGTTGGGAATTCAAAGAAAATACAAAGTGAGTTTCAAATGTAAGGCCAAAGTAACTAAACTGGATTAATAGCTGACTTGGCATTAATTACAAACAATTGTAATTTTTTTGTATAATACCAATATTTCGGCCTAAAATTTAAATTAATTTTCAATTACAGACAACTTTATTGAATAACCCTGACAAAGTGAACTTAAAGGGACACTATAGCCACCAGAACACCTTTAGCGTAATGAAGCAGTTTTGGTGTATTGATGATGCCTTTGAAGTTTCACTGCTCAACTCTGCCATTTAGGAGTTAAATAACATTTGTTTCTATCCATGCAGCCCTAGCCACACACCCCCTGGCTGTGACTGACACTTCTTGCATGAAAAAAAAAACAACAACATGATTTCATTTTCAATCAGATGTTTTAGAAGTTTATATCTAATGCTCTGTAGATTGAACTTTAATCAATCAAGCTATTAACAGTGCAGGAAACTAGAAATTCTAAATTAAAGAAACTGTGCAACAGAGGAAGTATAAACATTAGATCTCACTTTACAGGAAGTGTTTAGGAGGGCTGAGCATGTTACATGCAGGGAGGTGTATAAACAAAGATAGCAAAAAGATAACATAGGGCTGCACCCAGCTAAAAGAGATAGTCCAGTAAAATCTCACTAGGATACCAGTGGATAATCAGGAATACTTGATAGGGTATGGTTTCTTGGTAGAGGTAGGTACGTCTGATGTTGACCGATCAGTATATGAAAACAGAAGAGAGGTAGAGGTAACCAATGGTGCAGTATGTCTAAAATTCAAGGTGCAGTAGATATTATAAGTAAAGAACTCACATTTGGGAGAGCTATGGCCAGCTCTGGTGTGAATAGCGTACAGCGGTATAATCCCTGCTTATGGGAAATGCAGCGGAAGTGTGTCCGTCAACACCGTCTGCTAGTCCAAAGCTCCAAGAGAGAAAAGTAAAAAGCAACAATAGTGCTCTCAATTGTGATGGAGTAAGAAAATAAAATAGGAGATAAAATAATACTCACAAAGATAGAGCAGAGATACTGCTCAATGGATAAGCATTGGTGGTATGATCCCCACCTAGGATGTCTTGGAGTACTGGAACAGTAAAAATGCCAGTGGGAGTAAAAGTAACCAGGAACGATAAAATGCCAGGAATTAGTAAAAAAAAGTTTAAAGTGCATAGAGAGTGCAATAAAAAGAGGATTGGTACAATAAAGTAGCCAAAAAACTTTTATTGTTCTAAGATACACAGTAAAATACAAGAATAAATAACCATAAACGCGTTTCACCATAAGTGGCTTCTTCAGAATGGGATAAGTATGGTAACCTGGCAGGGGATGTTTAAATAGGGCTGAAATGATTAAAGAATTGCGCCAAAATTGTAATTGGCCAATCAGAAACCGTTTTGTGAATAGCAAATAAAAGTACATATTAGAGTATACAGAATAAAGGATGTTTATAGTGTGAGTACAAAAAATATGATATAGTATAAAAACGAAGGGTTTAGCACCATATAAATGATAGACAAAATTAGCTGACGTGGGTCACGTGACGTGGATCCCACGGACGGCAGGGTAGTATGGGAAGTGTAGTTGTATCCGCCCGCCGGCCTGGCATCCTATATGGTGGGGTATAATAGTGTACAGAGATTGTACGTCACACGTACAATCGTTTCCGGTTACTGTCACTAGATTCTGAAATAGAAAATAAAGACAATTTTTTAGAGATTCACACCCACCCCAACCTACTAGCGCACACACCCTACCCATCACGACCAAAAAAAAAGAACTTTAAGTCCAGAGGTAAATGGAGTGGTTGAAGAACACAAGAGAGAAAGATTAGAAAGACAGTAAATGCCCTCAATATTACTGACAATAGTATTTTTCATCTATCCAACAAAGTTTTATCTGCCGCCCAAATATCTGTTCTCAACAATGGTATGAAATTTGCACCCACTAACCCTTTTAAACCCTTTGAAGCCCTTTTAGATATTAACAAATTCATCCGCAAAGCCACCCTGAAAAGATTTTTTAATGATAAACACCATGAACCAGCTATTCTATCCCCCAGAGCTAGTTTACCATCCCCCACTACTACTACCAACACCAATATCATCAATACCCATTTGAAAGAAAAATCTAAATTTTATCCCTCTTATTGTAAATCCGCACCCCTTATCATGTTCGAAAAACTTGTGCTAAATAACTTTGAAAAAATTAAACACAATAAATCTGACTCACACAACCTCACTTTTGCCGAGCGTAACACACTAAAACTACTGCCAGAAGACAAGGATATGGTCATTAAGGAGGCAGACAAAGGAGGTGGGACTGTCATTTTATCAAGCAATATGTACATAGATGAGGCACACAGACAACTATACGATATTTAAAACATACGACAAACTACCCTCTGACCCCACCCCACCATCCAAATTACTTTATCCACTTTTTTACAAAAAGGCCTAGACTGTGGCATCCTAAAAAAACACGAATTCAACTACCTTAACGTCAAATACCCCAAAATTCCCGTTATATACTTTCTGCCTAAAATACTTAAAAACATTAATAATCCCCCTGGCAGACCTATTGTGTCAGGCATCAACTCCTTATTATGTAACCTGTCAGAATACATCGTCATACTCCTCCAACCATCCGTAATACTCATGCGATCTTACCTAAAAGACTCTATGTCATTACTACGTTTTTTAGACAATTTTAAATGGCAAACCAATTATATTTTAGCAACGTGTGACGTACAATCTCTGTACACTATTATACCCCACCATATAGGATGCCAGGCAATCAGAGACATTTTAACAAAAGAAGATAGAATCCCTCCCGCCCAAATTGATTTTATCTTAGAAGGCATCAATATAATTTTAAAAAACAACTAGTTCTGTTTTTTTGACTCTTTTTACCTACAAAAAAAGGTAGTGCTATGGGTACGAAGTTTGCCCCAAGCTATGCCAACCTCTTTATGTTTGACTGGGAATCCACGGCCATATGGGCATGCCTGGTGTCTGAACCTTGTAACATACTTCAGATATATCAATGATTTATTTTTATTTGGGACGGCACAAAAGCCCCTTTTAACTCTTTTATCCACTACCTCAACATAAACGATAGAGGTATCACCCTAATTCATGAATCAAGTAATGAATCTATTAATTTCTTAGACCTCAACATTTTCATTAAAGATAATACCATCCACACCAAAACATTTTTTTTAAACGTCTGTGTTAACACAGCTATTGAAAGATCGAGTTGCCACCACAAACCCTGGCTAGAAAGCGCCCCTCAAAGCCAATTCCTACGACTCAGAAAGAACTGCTCACAAATAGAAGACTTTAACACACAAGTCAATCTTCTAAAGACAAATTTATTGAGAAAAATTACTCACCAACTCATCTTAACACCACCATAAACACCATCACCAAAAAAGATGGAGCAGACCTCCTAACCCACAGAACCCAACCTACCACTAACTCTATGCCTCTCCCTGTCATTCTCAATTTTAATAACAAAAGTGGCCATATCAAAAAAGTTATTAAAAAACACTGGCACCTTCTAAAAGAGGATGAAATACTAAAAAATATTATACCCGACAAACCAAATGTTGTTTTTAGAGGTGCCCCCAATTTTAAATCAATTTTGATCACCAATTTTACTAAAGAAACCAAACCTGTTATTAACTCTTTTATTTCTAATGCCAGTGGTTTTTATAAATGTAAAAGATGCATTGTATGCAAGAACACAGACCCTTCTGTCCCCTCCAAAACTACTAGTTTTAAATCTAACATTACGAACAACTATATAATCAAAGATTTTATTAGCTGCGACACCAAGAATGTCATCTACCTACTGGAGTGCCTTTGCGGTCTCCAGTATGTAGGCATGACTACATGAAACCTTAAAATCAGACTGAGTGAGCATTGTAGAAATATTAAAAAGGGCTACCTTAATCACTCAGTCTCTAAGCATTTAAAACACGTACCAATAAACACGTACAATACACTCAGACACTCCCACACAAAATCCTCCCCTCTGCCTGTGATACAATTACCTTACAAAATGGGTAATGTTATTATCACAGGCAGAGAAAAACAGTTTTTCCACATTATTCATAATTTTAAAAGTATGCATCACATTCACATAAAACTTACATTTTCAGAATCAGCATACTCCAAATACAAACATACGTCAAAATCATACAAATTGGTGCAGTGGTTCAAAAAATAGATCGTAGTCCTTTGTGACCAAATGAAGCATGGCTTTTCTGCCCAAAACCAGTTCCACAGAGTCTTCTATCCTGGAGATAATTGGGAAGTAATCCAATTATCTCCAAGGACAGAGGCAAAACTCCATTGAACACATGGCAGCAAAAGACAATAAAATACATAAAAATATATAACTGTGCAGCCATTGCATAAAAGAGGTACATTTAACATATCTCCAGATAGCTCAGATCTGAGCGCACATTATTACTGAATGGCGCTCAGATCACACACATACAGTTCAATTGCCATGTAGCCAAAGTCTTTCCCATAGTCTTTCATTATACAAATGGGCTCCATGGCATAGCTATCTGGGGTATCACCGCTCAAACAGGGCAAGCACCGAATGACCCGGCTTTCGTGTCTTTGCAGGGGGAAATCAAGCATTTCAACATGGGGCCATAGTCTAAAGGGAGCAGGCGGGCAACCAGGCTCCTCCAATGCAATGTGGCGAGATTGCTCTCGTCACATCTTTTAACTTAAAAACTCTCACCCCATCTGGCTTAAATGTAGATTTTGATCTGTTTAATTTTATCTAATTGTATTTACTTGTATTTCTATTTTATTGCATCTCTTCCAATTTTTTAATATCATAACTTTCCTTTATCCGACCCTATTTTACTACTTATGTGCACCTTATTGCCCTTATCTCTTATGTTTGTAATTGTGTCCTGTACTAACTACTCATGTACCAATATCCTCCATATTTATCTGTATTATATTATCCACCTTCTTTATGTATATTCCTTTATTGTGCATATCCTATACTTTATGTATATTCCACTTCTATATGCTCCTATTCCTATGCCCCTCTACCCCTCTCCCCTTGTGGCTTTACACTTCTGCCACTCTCATGCCGATATCCTTTGTGTAAAGGTTCAGCACTCATTTGCCTAACCACTCCCCTCTAATCACGCATGCCCAGTACGTGGTTGTCTCTCTACTCCTCCCTCCTCGGCGTGCTCCGCCAGCCGCATCATGGCTGACGGCAACAGACTGATCGCATGACGCGATCAGCCACTCCCACTACCCTATCTCTTTCTATACGCATCACGCCCCTCTAAGTCACGCCGGCGGGCGGATACAACTACACTTCCCATACTACATTGCCGCCCGTGGCATCCGCGTCACGTGACCCTCACCAGCTAATTTTGTCTATCATTTATATGCTGCTAAACCCTTTGTTTTTATACTATATCATATTATATGTACTCACACTATAAACATCCTTTATTCTGTATACTCTAATATGTACTTTTATTTGCTGTTTACAAAACGGTTTCTGATTGGCCAATTACAATTTTGGCGCAATTCTTTAATCATTTCAGCCCTATTTAAACATCCCCTGCCAGGTTACCATACTTATCCCATTCTGAAGAAGCCACTTATGGTGAAACGCGTTTATGGTTATTTATTCTTGTATTTTACTGTGTATCTTAGAACAATAAAAGTTTTTTGGCTACTTTATTGTACCAATCCTCTTTTTATTGCACTCTCTATGCACTTTAAACTTTTTTTTACTAATTCCTGGCATTTTATCGTTCCTGGTTACTTTTACTCCCACTGGCATTTTTACTGTTCCAGTACTCCAAGACATCCTAGGTGGGGATCATACCACCAATGCTTATCCATTGAGCAGTATCTCTGCTCTATCTTTGTGAGTATTATTTTATCTCCTATTTTATTTTCTTACTCCATCACAATTGAGAGCACTATTGTTGCTTTTTACTTTTCTCTCTTGGAGCTTTGGACTAGCAGACGGTGTTGACGGACACACTTCCGCTGCATTTCCCATAAGCAGGGATTATACCGCTGTACGCTATTCACACCAGAGCTGGCCATAGCTCTCCCAAATGTGAGTTCTCTACTTATATTATCTACTGCACCTTGAATTTTAGACATACTGCACCATTGGTTGCCTCTACCTCTCTTCTGTTTTCATAAACTGATCGGTCAACATCAGACGTACCTACCTCTACCAAGAAACCATACCCTATCAAGTATTCCTGATTATTCACTGGTATCCTAGTGAGATTTTACTGGACTATCTCTTTTAGCTTGGCGCAGCCCTACTTTATGTTTTTGCTATCTTTGTTTATCCAATGAAGGACTTTAGGGGTTCTCCTTCATTTGGGTTGCTGCCTACCTCTATTAATTGTGTGTTAATAAGCACTGAATTCTTTTCCTTTTTTATGCAGGGAGGTGTGACTAGGGCTGTATAAACAAAGTGATGTAACTCCTAAATAGCATATAATTGAGCAGTAAGACTGCTAGGGCATGATCTGTACCAAAACTGTTTAATTAAGTTCAAGTTGTTTTGGTGACTATAGTGTCCCTTTAAATTTGATTATAATCCCCATGCTAAGTTTCTCTACCCATTCTTACAGTATGTTTACCTATTTAGCCATACATTAATTACCTATTCATGAATGAATGCAACATTTCACAGCCTGCTTTTGATAAGAGCTCTTTTATAAAACTGTTATCATAATTGGCAGAAGTCCATTTAAATTACAGATAATATACTTCAAGACTGTATATTTTAAAGGTATCCCTTGCATCATTAACAGGGAACATTGCCAGGTTACCCAGTACCATAACCACTACAGCGGTTAGATGTTATGGATGTTACTACCAGCATGAGATTATTGCGCGGGGTTGCCTGTTTGTACAAGCAAAGTTTTCAGTACAATTCAAATAACATAGTAAATACATAATCAGATCTTTTTCCCACATGAAAGCGCTATTGACTCACAAAAGAAATGAATGTACTAACCCAGTTTTTTTTTTTTAGTTTTTTATTTAATCTTTTAATTCTCAAATGATCATTAGAGACTTAACAGATAAGAAACACACAAGGTAAATATATTTTATATTGATATATGTTATAACATTAGAGGACGGAATATTTAGAAAATCAGATAAGCTATGTGTGTGCATAAAATATCTAACTCAGCAGGTAGCCACATGCTCAGGATGCAGCACCTGTTTCAATAGGTGAAATAGTAGCAGGTGTTTAATCATTTATTTGGTACTGATAAAAAAATAAAAAATGTTTTCACTAAAATCAACAAATTACCAGCTGCCATAAAGCATTCTCAGTACTATCTGAAAATTAAATATATAACCCACATCATTGTATTTACCTTCTATCCTGGAACTGGGTGCCTCTGCCTTAGCTCCATGCTAACCATTGTAATTTCTGTCCTGTTCCATCTATGTAAAAAACAGCCTTTCTACTTGTCAGCATACAGACCTCCCCATTACTTGCGTCAAATATCCTGTAAGTGATTATAGAGGATATTTCTCAGAACTGGGGCCACTGTTTCTTATATTATTGTCACCAATGTGTGCGGTAACCATCTATTTTGTAAATAACACTCAGATCCAGATCACTCACAAGGGGTAACACAATCAGCAGCCAACAAGGGAGAAATCATGTGCCTCACAGCAAAATGTTATCTGTCAGGGAACACAGGACCACAGTTCTGGACCTACTCAATAATTAAACAAGACAGAATGACTGCCCTAAAAGGACTCCTTTAAATTAAAGAACCCCAAACAACCCACAATAACACATTTACATAAAAGATATAATAAACTCAAAGGAACCACTTAGTGGGAGGATGAGTGCAACATTCCCCTACAAGGCATCCCATAAACTCCCCCCACTCCACCTCCCCTGTGGGTCCAGATGGTACGGATAAAATCAGGGCCATAATCAGAGAGGGGCGGACCAACCCTCAGGGTCACTGGCACAGCCATAAGGGGCAGTCCAACCATCTCAATATATGATCCACATTAGACCTGATCAAGATATGACATGGCTAACCCACTCAGATGCAGAAAAAAATCGTGTTAGGATCAGTGACCCTAAATAAAGAAAAAAACTATTAAACCCATGCATACCCTCCCCAGCACAGTGCACCAAAGTTCCCTGCACCCCACTGCCCTTGGTGCCTCCCTGAAGAGACCCGTTCAACTGCCCACTTAGCATGAGCCACAGTTTGGCTGTACTTAAAGAAGGACAAAACCTTCCACTGGGCGTAGCCAGGTGCAGCTGAAGATCTGGGTCCGCCAAAAAATAAAAAAGTATATATGCTGCAACAAATAAGTGCAGGGAGGTGAATTGTAGGTTTCTCCAGCAACTTAAAAACCGTGAAACACAGCACAGGTCTGGGTTTAAACATCTTGAATATGATAGGGGACAGTTCCTATAATTCCCCCTTAACTGTGTGCTTGAATTCTACAGCATTTGAAAGAAAGAGTTAGGAAATGTCATAATATCTTAAACATTTATTTCCATAAAAAAACAATTAAAATACTTACTTCAAATCACAGTGAGTCCTCAATAAAGAAAACCCACAAAGAGCGCTCATGTGATTTCTCTGGACAGTATTCCACTTTTCCTTCTGGGTTCCATTTGCCTCTGAATATCTTGGTTTTCTTGTTTAACCAAATTGTACTGAACTAAAAATGAAACTGCACAGATTTAGGAAAAAATGGCTGATTCAAAAAAGTTTCCATTTTCACTGTAGTGAAAGCTTACCTAATTTAGCCTAAATATTGCAGTTTGATTTTCACTTCATTGTTTCTTCGTCTGCCAGTGAAATGCAATGTTTGAATTTGCTGCAATCAGTGAGGCATTTTATAATATTTTCAAAACTTAGCTAAATGCTGCTACAAAGATTGCAAATCCTGGACCATAACCACGCCATTGTCACAAGCGATAATAGGATGAATATGTACAACCCGTATTTTTGTTCATAAAGCTATGTTTAACCTCTTAAGGACTAAACTTCTGGAATAAAAGGGAATCATGACATGTCACACATGTCATGTGTCCTTAAGGGGTTAAACTAGTGCTCCGTTGCTAAGGGTGTATGCAGAAATGAAGTATGAAACATAATGCCTGTTTGTTATCATTTGCATATTCTGTTGGATATTCTGGGAGAAATGTGTTAACATAACTTCAGAGCATTATCTCCCAACAGTCCTGAATCTGGCTTGACCATCCCAACTTCAGAATCTGTCCTGCCACCCCATGTAGGTTCCTTTGTGTCCAACATCTGGGGACAGGGATCTGTCTCCAGCAATCACAATGCAAGCGCATGATTAACTGCACTTGTTGAATAATGTCTGACAGGCCTGATCTAAGTGTCAAACTGTTTCCCTTTAAAGCAGAAGTTTCTATTCTGCATTGGCAATATCAATTTTGGTCAACTTGTCTAAAAAGAGGTCAGACTAGTGCGCCCATGATTTGTCTCAGTTCAAAAACATAAACATGGAACAGCACACCTTTTCACACAATCATGACAGAAATTCTGAAGAGAAATTTTACTGATACTGATAATGCGGTTATGACTCAATTCCCACATATATGAATGTATGTGGTTTATTGCATGTTTTCCTCATAGTTTATACTTGCCAGTTTAATATGTCAGGGAATGGCATTGTTCAGTTAAAACTCTTGAGCATCTTAAATCTTACCCATAGTTATAACGCACAAGTGATTATAATGTATAGCACCTCTACAGTTATGGCATATGGTCAGTAAAGTCTATTCAAATTCAATGCAAATTTCACATTTAAAACCACAGAAGCTAAAATGGAACCTTAGCTGACTTTTTTCCAGTTCAGGTATTGTAGCCCTCAAGGAGCACTATAGGGTCAGGAACACAAACATATATTCCTGACCCTATTGGGTTATACCACCATCTAACCCCCTGGTCCCTCCATGCCTCACTAAAAAATGTAAAATCTTACATGTATTCAAGTATGGAGCTGCTAGCTTTGGCTCTGTTTCCTCTAGACTTGCCCACTGCCTGCTGACATTATCAGAAGTGGTAGCCTGATCCAATCACAGTGCTTCCCCATAGGATTGACTGAGACTGACAAGGAGGCAGATCAGGGGCAGAGCCAGCATGATTCAAACACAGCCCTGGCCAATCAGCATCTCCTCATAGAGATGAATATAATCAGTGAATCTCTATGAGGAAAGTTCAGTGTCTGCATGCAGAGGGAGGAGATACTGAATGTTTGGATGCATTTTAGGCAGCCATGACCCAGGAAGGATCTCTAACAGCCATCTGAGGAGTGGCCAGTTAATTTATCACTAGGCTGTAATGTAAACACTGCTTTTTCTATGAAAATACAGTGTTTACAGCAAAAAGCCTGAAGGTAATAATTCTACTCACCAGAACAAATTCAATAAGCTGTAGTTGTTCTGGTGACTATAGTGTCCCTTTAAAGCTGAAATTCACTTTGAATTCTCACATTAGTAAGTAACTGTGTTGGTATTTAGCTTATAATAATAGTGCATATACAAGCATACAGACATCATTTAATCAAGGAATTATGAGTTTTAATATATCATGTGGCACTGGGTTTCGCATTCTACTTTTTGTCATGCATTTTTTAATATGTCAGATTTACCAAGTAATAAAAAAATAAGGCGCACCTGGTTAGCAAACTGATGATTGGTGGGATACAAATGCTTTCATAGTATTATTAATATTAGGGTCTGCTGCACAGAGCCATGTGATTGGCTGAAAAATCTAGCCAATCATATTAGCTCCTCTAATGACAAGGAGGGTTTAAAATACTCCAATATTGTAATTAGTTTACATGCATCACAATTACGTGTGCAAACCTAACATTTATTTATACATATATATTTTTTAATGTAATCTTAAAAGTAATGACTTATGTTCCGTAATGGGTGCCATTTTTTTTTCTTGTACAGATTATTATTATTATTATTATTTTATTATTTATATAGCGCCAACAAATTCCGTAGCGCTGTAAAATGATGAGGATCCCTCACTGGATAATGACTTGTAAATGATATATTTTTATACTTAGGATACTGTACCCTCTATTTAGCAGGTGTTGAAGCACCTTCAGCAGGGGTACTTGGTATTTATTCTTTGGGGCTATAATGGATGGGACATGTATTGCCAGAAATACTGGTAATTTCCCTGCTACTCTAGCTGAGAAAATAGAATAAACACAGTACAAGGGACACTAAAGATGCTTTGCATTTTGTTTAGAAGGAAGTTGGTTATATTTAGAGACAAATGGTCTTGTGCATAATCTTGGCATGAGGAGTGGATATTTCTTTAGTCCTTAATTTGGGGCGCAACTAATGCCAGAGCTAACCTCTATTAACTTTAGCACATTGTCTGCAGGTGAACCAAATGATAGGTAAACCTGAGATCCATGTATTTTCTATTTATTGTAAACTCATACCAGTCATTGTTAAATAGGCATTTTGAGCAGCATAACCACTACACCCCTTTGAAGCAGTCATTGTGCCAGGATGCTTCTGACACTTTCCCCAGTTTTATGTCAAACTGTTTTTAAGTCAGTTGTAACAATCTGCATCACTAATGAGGACATTTCACTAGACTAGAGAATGAGAATATAAAAATAAACGTAACTTTTCATCTTCTAAAGACGAGTTGTGTTTCTTGAAATATTTCTTTTAGTATTTTAGTATGCGTGATTTTCATCTTCAGCACATAGAACCTCATTATACAGCTCCTCTCCAAACAGTCTAGAAAGATTCAGACTTTATTTGGCTTCAATACAGTGATCTTTGGGATTACAAAAAGAACCACATGAGGCTACCAGATATATCATATTTTATGTAATTTGTTGTGGCCTTGGAAGCACCAATATTTACATGATTGCAACCAAGTCTTCTACAAAATAAAATGATTTTGGTTTGCATGTGGCTTACTGCCAAAACACTAGAAAATTACCAAGGAGACTGTAACAAATATTGAATAACATAGAAATAAATCTCCTGGCTCGGACTATTGCAGACAGTGCAAGACTGAGGGATGATACTACTGGGAAAGTTATCTATATGCTGTGGGGTAGTTCAAAAATTCTTCATTCTGAACCAATATTTAAGCATTACATTAGTACTATTATAAAAGGTGCTCTTGCATAAACTGACACAACATAAAAGGAAAAATGTAATATAATTGTGTAGCACGCCAGCATAACTCTAAGGAGATAACCCTTTCTGTGCCAGTTGCAGGAGAACAACATATGAAAAGGGTTAAATGTACTCACAGGAAATTATGGCTTTGCATATTCAGAATTTGGGATGACCCTCCCAGTACACTCTGCACATGTTCTACTACATATTCACAGCTATCTCCAGCGAATGTATTTCAGTGCATGGTTATTAGTGCCAAGCTGGACTCTCCACCCTGTATATGTTGTAGCATCGCTGTTTAGTAAAACAAAATTGTTGAATGTACGTGTTCCAACGAATATGTGCTACCTCGTATATGAGACTTGTTGTATTCCTCAATTCTTTGCTTTTCCTGTGCAATAAATCCTTCTATATAAAAACAAAAAAATATTTCACATATATAAAGATTGTCAAAAATGTTTTATTGAGATGATTATTTTTTTTATTCACTGAGTAGCAGAATCACTTTGGGGGGTATTTACTACAGTCAGAATGGCCATGTACCAGATGGGGCAAAAACCATTTGGTGCGGTTCATGACCATTCAGACGACCATATCCAGACATTGCTCATTCTATTAACCCCTTAAGGACCAAACTTCTGGAATAAAAGGGAATCGTGTCATTAAGGGGTTTTAACCCCTTAAGGACCGAGGACGGTTCAGGACCGTCATCGGCATTTTTGCGTTGCCGACCGATGACGGTCCTGAACCGTCCTAACGGTCAGAGCTACTTACCTGATCGCCGTCGTTCCCCCGGCGGCGATCAGCGTGGCTCCGGTTGTGGGGAGACTGTCTGCAGCCCAGACAGTCTCCCCACGGCAGATTAGGACCCCTGTGGCCATGTGATCGCTTAACACAGCGATCACATGGTCACAATAGGTGTCCATGTGTCTGCCTGCAGGGGGACTGTCTGTGCTGACAGGCAGTCTCCCTGCTAGTGTAAAATCAGAAAAAATAAATAAAGTTAATGTTAATAAAAAAAATAAAAATAATTATATATGTGTATATATGATATATAGACATATATTATATCTATATAATATATGTCTATATATCATATATATAATGTCATACTAAGTGTATTTTATATTAATATGTACTTATATTAATATAAAAATACACTTATAATTAAATTACACACGTATATATATAATATATATAATAACTATATATATTGTATATATATATTATTATAAAATATAAATAATAAGTAATTTAAATTAAATAAAAAATTTTTTAAATAATAATAAAAAATTTAAAAAAAATTATATAGCTATATGAAATTTTATTCTAACTGTATTTTAAAATAAATATATATATATTTATATCAAAATACACTTAGAATGAATTTGTATATATATCTATGTATATAAAAATAAATAAAAATAATAAGAAATATACATACATCCATATACAAAATTACATAAATAATTATATAAATATACACGTAGACTTCAAATATATAAATATGCATATATATTTAAATTCTACGTGCGTATTTATGTAATATTTTTACATAATTCAGTAATTTTATTGATTGCAATTTGAGGGACCTGCCTGCCAACCCAGGCCGAAATTCCAGAGAATTTAATTTGCTAGCACTGTATTTTACCCTGTAACGTTCTACGACACCCTAAAACCTGTACATGGGGGGTACTGTTTTACTCGGGAGACTTCGCTGAACACAAATATTAGTGATTCAAAACAGTAAAACATATCACAGCGATGATATTGTCAGTGAAAGTGACTTTTTTTGCATTTTTCACACACAAACAGCACTTTTACTGATGATATAATTGTTGTGATACGTTTTCCAGTTTTTAAACACTAATATTTGTGTTCAGCGATGTCTCCCGAGTAAAACAGTACCCCCCATGTACAGGTTTTATAGCATTTTTGAAAGTTACAAGGTCAAATATATGGGTCAAATATTTTTACATTGAAAATGGCCAGGTTGGTTACGTTGCCTTTGAGAGCGTATGGTAGCCCAGGAATGAGAATTACCCCCATGATGGCATACCATTTGCAAAAGAAGACAACCCAAGGTATTGCAAATGGGGTATGTCCAGTCTTTTTTAGTAACCACTTGGTCACAAACACTGGCCAAAATTAGCGTTCAATTTAGTTTTTTTACTTTTTTCACACACAAACAAATATGAATGCTTACTTTGGCCAGTGTTTTCGACTAAGTGGCTACTAAAAAAGACTGGACATACCCCATATTGAATACCCTGGGTTGTCTACTTTAAAAAAAATATGTACATGTGGGGTGTTATTCAGAGATTTATGACAGATAATAGTGTTACAATGTCACTATTGATAAATTTTAAAAATGTATGTTTTGAAACCGCAATATCCTACTTGTACCTATAGCCCTATAACATGCAAAAAAAAGCAAAAAAGCACGTAAACACTGGGTATTTTTAAACTCAGGACAAAATTTTGAATCTATTTAGCAGTTTTTTTCATTCGCTTTTGTAGATGAGTAAAAGATTTTTCAAGTAAAAGTCAAAAAACATGTATTTTTTTCAATTTTTCATCAGATTTTTGTATTTTTTTTAAATTAAAATACATGAGATTATATAAATAATGGTATGTAAAGAAAGCCCCTTTTGTCCTGAAAAAAACAATATATAATTTGTATGGGAACAGTAAATGAGAAAGCGGAAAATTACAGCCAAACACAAACACCACAAAAGTGTAAAAATATGCCTGGTCGCAAATGTACAACATCGCAAAAACAGTCCAGTCCTTAAGGGGTTAAACAATTTCTCGATTTAGCAAAACAGGCTGCAAATGAGCCTGAAGTTGGACTGGATTTCACCCAGACTGAAAGTTGCCAAAAGGACTAAAATCTGCGTACGTATGGTTAAAATCCCGACCTGGATGCTTAAGATCCAGGTCTGGATTTTTAAAATCTGAACTATTTGCCCACTGGCAGTTCTAACAGCCTGCAGGAAAATTATTTAAAAATCCCTCAGTGGTGTAACGTTAATGTGGTGGCTGGCTAGCACTTGCTTATGACCCCCATGTCAATATAAGTGAGGATTAAAAACTTTCCTTATGCCCCCCTTCCATGCCGCTGGTGGGGGCATGTCTACTAAACATGTACTGGGCAGGTATCGAAATTACCAGTGAGATCCTAGTTTTGTAATAACGTTGGTGCATTGTGAACATTCCAGATCTTTGCATTGGGTTCAGATGCAAAAAGCACTGTTTTTAAGCCAGACTGAATACATTTGGCTCATTGGTGCAGATTTGGTCAGGTTGACTAAATTCCAACCAGAATTAGCTTTAGTAAATATTGCACACTTTCACCAAATTTTGTTCATGAATCCTCAAAATTCTGTAAAAAAATCTCACATGCATTCTATCTCAATGAAGTGGTCTGGGTGCAGTGGTCCTATAATTTTATCTCAATGAAGTGGTCTGGGTGCAGTGGTCCTATAATTTTAACCCCATATTATAGTAACCGCAATCTTGTGGGGTTAAATATACATCCAGTGGCTCTCTTTCTGAAAGTCATTGGAGGTGCTTCCTCACACAGTCTCCAGAGTGAGACTTATAGCAGCATTTGATTAGTGGAGCATGCCAAGGACTGTCCATGCCTTTTTCAAATCAATTGCTTCTCCTAGAGAAGCATTAGTTTAGAGTAGATCTGCGTCAGCAGGTATGTTGATGGTTTAGAAAGTGGAACAGGCAGCTGTAGTGGAGGAGTGTCGGCACTAGAAACGAGTAATCATAATCATAAAATAATCATTCTTTAACTTTTTTTTTAGCAATACCAAAGGGGGAGGACAGAAGGTGTCCCATAGTGTGGAAAAAAACCTATTGCTATTTTCGGGAGTATGGGTTCCCTTTAACAGATATTTGTTTGCGAGGTTTGAAAAATAATATGTCGTATTTAATGGTATGTTGGAGCTGAGCTTCCATATCTGGGTTCCCTTTTAATCACTGGCGTACCTATAGCGGTTGCAGGGGTTGGAACTGCGACCGGGTGCCCGCCATCATCATTTGCAGCCCCGGCCCATGCGGCAAACCGCCGGGGCCACATGTTAAGGTGCCCATCGGGTGGCCCATGCTGTCAGGGCCACCCGATGGGTATGGATTTTCAGGGGGCCCGGTCAGCACTGCGGCGCTTTAACAGCGCGACCGGGCCCCCTGTGATGAGATCATCACACTCTGGGAGGAAGTGACTCCCCGTCACTCCTCCCAGCTATCACTGAAAGCCCGCGCGGGAGGAAGCAGAGGGAGTCAGAGTGGGAACTATGACTCCCATAAACCTGAGCCACCACTGGACCCCAGGGAAAGTCACCCTCCTGCACTTAAAAGGTAGGAAACAGGAGGGTGACTTAAGTATTATGTGTGTGTGTGTTTGTTTGTATGTATGTATGTATGTGCCTGTCTATCTATCTGTATGTCTGTGTGCCTGTCTGTTTGTATGTATGGGTCTTTGTATGTATGTCTTGTGTGTGTCTATGTGTGTGTGTCTGTCTGTCTGAATGTGTCTGTCTATCTGTCTGTATGTATGTGTGCCTGTCTGTTTTTATATATGTATGTGTCTTTGTATGTATGTATGTATGTATGTATGTGTGTGTGTGTCTCTCAGCCTGTATGTGTGTGTGTGTGTATGTGTGTATGTGTCTGTCTGTCTGTATGTATGTGTGCCTGTCTGTTTGTATGTATGTATGTGTGTCTTGTCTGTATGTATGTATGTGTGCCTGTCTGTCTGCTTGTATGTATGTATGTGTGTCTTGTCTGTATGTATGTGTGCCTGTGTGTCTGTATGTATGTGTCTTTGTATGTATGTTTGTCGTGTGTGTGTGTCTCTGTCTGTCTGTGTCTGTCTGTCTGTGTGCCTGTATGTATGTGTGCCTGACTGTTTGTATGAATGTGTGTTTGTATGTATATGTCTGTATGTATCTGTCTGTGTCTGTGTGTGTCTCTGTCTATATGTATGTGTGTGTGTCTGTCGGGGAGGGGGGCCCATGGATCAGTTTTTCACCGCGACCCCATGGGTTTTGTGTACGCCACTGCTTTTAATCATTATTAGTTCTGCTCTTCTTCATCCTGTTCTTCAATTTTATATCAGTTTTCTTAAATATCTAACTACCACACAACTATCTGGTCTTATTCAGCCATGGCTGCTACTAACAGACTTTTACGCTCTGTAAACATTCAATTTCCAGATCCAATGATTTTTTGGGATGGTAGTATATTGTACCACGGTTTAAAAATCTCAAGCCATACCAATAAATCAGTATTATTATACATATTATTATTAACTTGCATTGCTGGTGCATTTAGACAGAAAGGAATTTAGTTTTTGAAGTTGATGCTAGTTTAAAATAAAATGTAGATATATAATCCCTTTGATATTACTGGAAAATGCTATGGAATTTAAGGATATTATAAAAATAGGTACGAAAGCTATTATTACGCTCATAAAACACTTACAGGATCACCGCCAAATTCACAGCATCCATATGGTATAAGTGAGAAAAAAACAGTATAAATTTTACTAACCTATCACTATGCAACATAACAGTAAAGAGATTATCCGGGGATCATAAGCTTCATTAGAATGATTCTCAACTATAATTTACATAAAGGCATCATAAATGCTGCTAGAATAATCAGTGTTGCCTTGTAAATTAATTGTATGCTTTAATTTATAATATCCTGCGACAACATAAAAAAATAAATCACATAAAACAAAAAATGAGGCATCACTATCATGGAAATGTAGGCCAACTATGTTAGCGTGGTATTAATATGGTATTGTTTATTTTGCTTACACGTTTCCCTTTCTTCATTCTGTACCCCATCGCAAAAGCCTTAATAAAAGAAAGATTGATAAAAAAATAAAATAAAAAATAAATCACTTACGCAAAACATATAACACAGCTAAAAAATCCTGACTGTGACCAAATTTGATATTCTGTTAATGTGCAAGTACTTTATGATGTACTGTAGATGTGAAAATTATAATTCAGAGTTTTGTACTCCCAACCAGTGAGAAATGCCTTGGGGACAAATATGACCTTTTTTTTGTTTACAATTTTCCTTTAAGCAAAAAGGAGTGCGTGTGTCAAACTCAGAAGGTGTGATACTTGGCAAAGCAGGTTTTACAATGCAAGTTTGTGTCTCTGAGTCTTGTTAAATATTCAAAGGAAATTCGTATGAGTTGGATGACGCCAATTTGTAATGAATTCCCAGGAGAAAAAAAACACCAACACTTAGTCACGTGATTAAAGTGACCTAAAGAGCCGTTTGAAAACAAGTGCTAACATACCTTGCCTTGTCGTATATAATAACAATGTTAGCCTATCATTCTTGTATATAATACCCAAAACAAACCAGCACACCCACATTAAACATCAAAATTTCACATATATATTTTGCTTTGAAGTCACATTTTTTAAAAATACATAATTAGGAATTTATATATATATACACATATACATATAATAAATTATAACTTATATATATAATATATAAGAAAATGTGCATTCTTTCTAGAATATTTAAGTTTCCAAAGAGTAATTAAATCCCTAAATATATATTTCTCTAACAATATGTTAGAAATTACAAAGCTTCTTTAGTATCTAACACCTGTTTTCCATTTGCAAAGCATGTTCCTACCTGCTGGGGGTAAGATTGGGCTGTGCTTAATTTACTGCATAAAAGGTATTATGTCATCAGAAAGAATAAGAAACTCGATAAGGGGGCCCTGTATCTGCACATAAAAATATGTGGTTTAATGTATTGCGACTGCTGTGAGCCAAAGCTATGTTATATATGCCAAGCTTAGTACTTGGTGGATTTTGTGTCAAAGACTTTTCTCAAAATCTAATGAATTCCATTCAAATATGCATGCTGCCTGCGTAACTCATCCTATGGCATCTGCATATAAATAGTTTATGTGCAGCGCCAAAAGAAACAGTCAGAACTCTTGATGTTTTTTTGTAATATTAAGTTCATGTTTTACATTGATTCCCTCCTACTGGCAGAGACCATTAATGGACAAACACAATAATTCGACATACAATGAATTGATAACAGAGTTGTAATATTCAGGTTAAAAAAAGTTAACCTGGAAAAATTATCCAACTCAACCGTTTTTCCAAAGTTTTGCCAAGATTTGAAATATCTGTGGATCCCTCCAATATCTGTGTTCATTGTGGATCCCTGCACCAACTTTGGCCCAGCCATATTCTCTCTGCAGTTTCTGGTCTTGAGAAAGAATTTACATCAACACAGTCCAGTCGTAGGATTTTTGGCACCCTATGTTAAAAATCCCCTCATTCAATACCTCCCACTGTATGTATTCCTTGGTGGTCCGATGGTATTTTGCATGCTCTACAGCCCCTGCTGATACACTCCATAAAATCCTCATCCTTGCACCTTGCACTGCTATGAGAAAACACCATTGCGATAAAGTAATGTACGTGGTCTGCAACAATCTCGAGGTAGGTGGTAACATCCACATAAAGGCCAGGACCCAAGGTTTGCCAACAGAACATTGCCCACAGCATAACACTGCCTCAGCAGACCTGCCTTCTTCTCGCATTGTATCCTGCTGTCATCTCTTTTCCAGGTAAACGATGTACGAGTACCCGTCTATCCACCTGATGTAAAAGAAAACGTGATTCATAAGACCAGACAACCTTCTTCCATATCTGTATGGTCCAGTACTGACACTCACGTCACCATTGAAGGTGCGTTTAACCATTGGCAGGGTTCATCATGGGCACTCTGACTGGATAGCCTTTGCTCCCTACGTGCATCAATGAGCCTTTGGCACCCTAACTCTGACTCTGGTTCACAGGTTGTCCTTCCTTGCACAACCTTTGGTAGGTACTAACAACTGAATACTGGAAAAGACTTGGCCCTTTTCAAAGTCACTCAGATCTTTGTTCATTGCTCCTGCTTCTAACACATACAATTTAAGAACTCGCTATTCACATGCTGCTGATATACCCCAATCCTTGACAGGATCCATTGTAATTAGTGATGTCCCGAACTGTTCGCCGAACGGTTCGCCACGAACGGTTCGCCACGGACTCATCATTGAGTAAACTTTGACCCTGTACCTCACAGTCAGCAGACACATTCCAGCCAATCAGCAGCAGACCCTCCCTCCCAGACCCTACCACCTCCTGGACTACATCCATTGTGAAGCTGCATTCTTAGTGAGCTGTCCAGGAGGTGGGAGGGTCTGGGAGGGAGGGTCTGCTGCTGATTGGCTGGAATGTGTCTGCTGCCTGTGAGGTACAGGGTCAAAGTTTACTCAATGATGAGTCCGCGGCGAACCGTTTGTGGAGAACAGTTCGGGACATCACTAATTGTAATATAATCAAAGTGTGGCTAGCCATATTATAATCCAGCTTCAAAGTTTTTTCTTTGGGGGGGAGGGGATCTGTTGAAGAGATCCCCTGATCTTCCCAGCCAGCCCTCAGCCAGGAACAAGTGTGGCCCACCAGGCATTTTCCCAGTTTGCCAAATGGCCAGTCCGGTCTTGGCCACCGTCGATTCGCATCACAGTTTGTGGTGATTGCAGCACCAAGCTACAGTCTATGCTTTCAGACAGTATGCTTGGTTTTACAAAACCCTAGCTGAGATTGAGAAGTTCAAGGTAACATCTCCTGAAGTGCAATTCATACCAGGGCACCAGGAGTTTGGAAATCTCCTTTTCACTTTTATATATTTTATTTTTTTACAATTTTTTAAAATCTTCTTTCAAACCACTTTCATTTGAATTGAAATCCTTTTCAAGAGAGATATTCTATATTCTTTGGAAAATAACTCTGCAACAATCTCTCCCAATCTTCTTACCCTCTCTCCCTCCCTCCCTCCCCACCTTCTTACTCTTCATAAGTGGGTGTCAAAAAGTGGTCACTTCCAGAGGATTCATTGTTAGGCTATATTTCACTCTTTCCAAAAACCACAGAAGGAAAAAAATCCATTTTGGCAGCATTAGAAGTGCATTCAATCAGTTGAGTGATCTTTCCTATTTAATCTTCACCGACAATGTCACATTACTCTTCTTTTATTTACTCTATCTTTGTCCTATAAAAAAGAAATGGCCAGTTTGTGCAGTGGGGCAGTCCAGCTCTGCTTGACATTCATATGACAGTCGACCTTCACCTTACCAAACTTTATGAGGCTAATTATATATAATCCTATAAACCTTGAACTTAGGGGTGACATGGTAACCCCTCCCCCCTCATCGTGATACACTCCCATTATGCAGGCCTTGTGGATTTGGGTCTTCAGAGGTACTGTCACCTGTGTGAGGGTGGTTCCTTAATTGAATATAATGAATATCTAAAATATCCCTTGATAATAAAGATTATTTTCATTTCTTGAAGTTAATTATCTTGGTTACACAAGAGGTAAGACTAAAGTGTGCATGCTTACAATAAAATGAGATCCTAATTATTATATTACACAGTGGGATAAGAGATAGTGAAGTGGGAAGTATGGGGAGGGAGAGGGGAAGAGGAAGTTAACAGTTTAATGTCTTGCTTTCTTTTTCAGGAAGTAAGTTTTTAAGGGATTTTTTGAATGATTTGAGATTGGAAGTTCCATAGGAATGGTGCAGCCCTGAGATGTCTTAAAGGTAAAAGCTTTGTAGTATGAGAAGAGGACAAGCTTGGGTCTTTCTCAGATAGAGCTAGAGTCTGGGACATATTTATTAGTGAGGATAGGTAGATAAGAGCAGTTTTACAAAGTGACCTGTCCTGCTATATAAACATTTTTAAACCAAGTGCAGAATCTATATTCTAGGGTTCTAGGTAAACCCTTTTTATGGATCTGTGTTTTTTTAAACCTTCAGGTAACTTACATGTGAAAAACATTTTTTGTTAACATGTTTCTGACCTCTAGAAGCACCTCAGTAGAACTATGGCTCCAATCTTCCCCTCCCACCCTCTGAATGGTAATAAAAAAAAGTGACCATGGACATATTCATTGATATTCTCCGTAACAACTCATGCTCCTTTTAAAAGATGTATTCCACATAGCTCACTAGTGGTGAGTGGTCTCAACACTAACTCTTAATAGTATATAATAGAATTACTAATGATGTTTTAATTGATGATGACCTCTGTTGCATAGACCATCTATGCACCTTTTTTATTTTTCCTCCCACTGACTGCCTGATTTTCCTATGTAATATAAAATACGTTTTTAAAATACTCTATTGTGATTATGTGGAATGTATATTACTCTCACTTTATTATTTTTTTTTAAGCCACAGTAAGTCATTCATGTATTATTGACCCAAATGAGGTCATGACTATGATTATTTTTTTCCGTGGATATCTGGAGTGGATTTCAGATGTCTTCCCATTGTGACACATAGCCTTCGTTCTGTCATTATCTGGCTGTATTTTCTGCTTACTATAATATAATTATCGTAGTACTCAGTAATGCATGGCTAATAAATCTTCAGCCGTTTAGGATATGATATAGGATAGCTACGGTGTCTATTTTCATCTGTCTCAGCCTACAAGGAATTACAAACATATTTCATACATTTATTTGCTAGCATGAAAGTCCCCTCTGAAAATGTTAACAACATAAGTTTGGAAAACATTAAATTAAGGACACTATTCACGAATAAGTAATTTCTTAAAACTTTTTGTAACTATTTCGTGTAGCAGGAGTACTGGGTGTAACAGCTTTCCATGCATTTCTGTTAAATAGGCTTATTGTTACTTTTAGAAAACACTTTAACAAGGTCATTCACTTAACACTGGTTTTCATCCGGATGTCCGAATTCTGACCGGAAAACAAATTTTCATATTTACTAAAACCAAATCCAATCAGAATCTGGTCAATCTGCAGCAATCAGACAAATGCATTAGGTGTCCAGGTTAAATGAAGTGCTTTCGTATCCAAACCCTAAACAAATTATAGGATTCTGAATATTTCTAAAGCACCGATTTAAAAAAAAATAAAAAATATCCGAATGCATCCGGCAGAATGTAGGTTTGCAAATAATGACTTGTTTGCAATCGAACGATAATTTGAATTACTATTTACCCACTTACAGCATTAGCAGACAGCGGACAAATAATTAAATAACCACTGGCAGCACAAGGGTTAAATATCTGAAGTAAAAAAAAAAAAAAAGCCTATGGGGGTCAATATGACACACATATTACTATAATGGAGTTTTAGACTTCCATTATGCCCCCACCTGCCACATGGGAAGTTTTACTTCTCTTGAGACTTGCCTGTGCGAGCTCTCTGATTTGGTTCGTTACAAGTGTTACATAGTGAGAACAATGTATTGCATTCAATATGGCCCTCTACAGTATTGAATGGTTTTGCCTTGTTTGATATGGAGTAATTCTGAGTTTAGTGTATAACAGGGTTAATGCAATTCTTATAGTGGACTGGGAAATAGTGGATTGTATGATTTTAGATATGCTATGTTGTTTTGAAAATTGTCAATAAAATATATTTTTAAAAATAGCGCCATTTTACTTTTAAATGTTGCTCTAGGTGCAGTTCTGGACTCAAAAGTACATCTACGTTGAGCAGGCCATTCATAAAATGGTGATTTTTCTAGTGCAAATTCCTCCAATTCTTTTGGCTCAATGGAGGCTATTTCATGTTACTTAGTCAGCTGAGATTCACAGTGCTTAGTGCCAAGCTGAGATTCACAGTGCTCAGTGCCAAGCTGAGATTCACAGTGCTCAGTGCCAAGCTGAGATTCACAGTATTCAGTGCCGTGTTGAGATTCACAGTATTCAGTGCCAAGCTGAGATTCACAGTGCTTAGTGCCAAGCTGAGATTCACAGTGCTCAGTGCCAATCTGAGATTCACAGTATTCAGTGCCAAGCTGAGATTCACAGTGCTTAGTGCCAATCTGAGTTTCACAGTATTTAGTGCCAAGCTGAGATTCACAGTGCTTAGTGCCAATCTGAGATTCACAGTGCTCAGTGACAAGCTGAGATTCACAGTGCTTAGTGCCAAGCTGAGATTCACAGTATTCAGTGCCGTGTTGAGATTCACAGTGCTCAGTGACAAGCTGAGATTCACAGTGCTCAGTGCCAATCTGAGATTCACAGTATTCAGTGCCAGGCTGAGATTCACAGTGCTTAGTGCCAATCTGAGATTCACAGTATTCAGTACCAAGCTGAGATTCACAGTGCTTAGTGCCAAGCTGAGATTCACAGTGCTCAGTGCCAAGCTGAGATTCACAGTGCTCAGTGCCAAGTTGAGATTCATAGTGCTCAGTGCCAAGCTGAGATTCACAGTATTCAGTGCCAAGCTGAGATTCACAGTGCTCAGTGCCAAGCTGAGATTCACAGTGCTCAGTGCCAAGCTGAGATTCACAGTATTCAGTGCCAGGCTGAGATTCACAGTGCTCAGTGCCAAGCTGAGATTCACAGTGCTTAGTGCCGAGCTGAGATTCACAGTGCTCAGTGCCAAGCTGAGATTCACAGTGCTTAGTGCCGAGCTGAGATTCACAGTATTCGGTATTCAAGCCTCACCCAATCTGAATCAGCCTCAACTACATTAAAGAAGTTAAATAGAGGCACTGACTTCGTAAGCAGCCTGTGGACACATTGAAAATATATATGACATCAGAACCCCAATAATAACTACTAAGGTGGTGATGATTGCATTAACCCTTATTTCCTCACACCATGCATCGGTGATGGGGAAAACTATTTTACCTAATTTTGCCGGATTTCATGTGAAGCAGGATTTGCAACATCTGGCTTGTGAAGAGCTGCAGATTCCTGATGTCTGTCCTATCCCTCATTCATTGACTGAGACCATCAACTGACTGACAGTTGTCAGCCAATGAAATATATTCTGTGCAATAAAATTTGCACAGAATTAAAATCAACCAGCGTGGAACTCTAGTTTCTAGCTGGCTGATCACACTACAATTATTCCACTTCAGGTGGAGAGGGGTACAGGAAACGCTGTACAATCAGACTCCAAGCACAATGACCTCTTCAAATACCTAAAGTGGTCATGGTGCCCGAATTAACCATTTTAGAAAGATTTTCTTACACCAATCTAGGAGAAAAACCACATTGTGCACATCAGGTCTTTAGCCTTTGGTGACTCTCAGACAAATGTTGCAGTATACTTTATGTAAAGTCTATGTATCCAAAAGAGACCTGCACCTGTAAGATTGAATTGTGACGGGTATCACCTCAATGGCTCATATGCCCAGCCTTTAAAGATCATGGAAAGGATGAACGAGGACGTTCTTCATGATATTACTGAGAGTAAAACTGTGCTAATTTCTATGCAAATAAATTACCTCATAATGGAAGAGCTGCTGGCGCCCACGGACTGTTATTGCTGCACTACATGCTGATCCCAGGGCTTACAGTGTAATCCACACCCCACTCCTTGAGGTTAACAAACTAGTAAGAATGACTGTGTCATCACAACTCTGAAGCTATGATAGAGCACAATAGGTTTACATTTAAAAAGGCAGCGAGAGCTAGTCAGTGAACATCTCGTTCCTTAAGTGTAAGAAATAGCTAGCCGTTTTTTAAATCTGTAAAACACATGTAGTCTTACGAGTGACTTTTATGTTATTACATTAAAAATCGTTTATTTTTTTGTTTTCTTTACAAAGTTGAGTCAAATGTTCCTATTTAGCCATCATAACCCATCACATGGCTTTTGTTATCATAGGTATCTCCAGCAGGTGAGAAAAGCTAAAGGACATACAGTAAGGGGGGGAAAGTATTTGATCCTTTGCTGATTTTGAACGTTTGCCCACTGACAAAGAAATGATCAGTCTGTAATTTTAATTACAGTGAGAGAAAGAATAACAAAGAGAAATCCAGAAAAACGCATGTCAGAGAAATTATAAATTGATTTGCATGTCAATGAGTGAAATAATTATTAGTGATATCCCCTATCAATCAGCCAGATTTCTGGCTCCCAAGTGTCTTTTATACAGGTAACGAGCTGAGATTAGAAGCACTCTTTCAAAGGGAGTGCTCCTAATCTCAGCTCGTTACCTGTATAAAAGATACCTTTCCACAGAAGCAATCAATCAAATTCCAAACTCTCCATCATGGTCAAGACCAAAGAGCTGTCCAAGGATGTCAGGGACATGATTGTAGACCTACACAAGGCTGGAATAGGCTACAAGACCATCGCCAAGCAGCTTGGTGAGAAGGTGACAACAGTTGGTGCTATTATTCTCAAATGAAAGAAACACAAAATAACTGTCAGTCTCCCTCGGTCAGGTGATCCATGCAAGATCTCACCTCGTGGGGTTTCAATGATCATGAGAACAGTGCAGAATCAGCCCAGAACTACAGGGGAGGATCTTGTTAATGATCTCAAGGCTAGGACCATAGTCACCAAGAAAACAATTGGTAACACACTACGCCGTGAAGGACTGAAATCCTGCAACACTTGCAAGGTCATTCTGCTTAAGAAAGCACATGTACAGGCCCATCTGAAGTTTGCCAATGAACATCTGAATGATTCAAAGGAGAACTGGTCAGAGGAGACCAAAATTTAGCTCTTTGGCATTAACTCAACTCACCGTGTTTGGAGGAGGAGGAATGCTTCCTATGACCCCAAGAACACCATCCCCACCAAAAATGGAGGTGGAAACATTATGCTTCGGAGTGTTTTTTCTGCTAAGGGGACAGGACAACTGCACTGCCTCAAAGGGACGATGGACAAGGCCATGTATCATCAAATATTGGGTGAGAACCTCCTTCCCATAGCCAGGGCATTGAAAATGGGTCGTGGATGGGTATTCCAGCATGACAATGACCCAAAACACACAGCCAAGGCAACAAAGGAGTGGCTCAAAAAGAAGTACATTAACATCCTGGAGTGGCCTAGCCAGTCTCCAAACCTTAATCCCATACCTTAATCTGTGGAGGGAGCTGAAGGTTCGAGTTGCCAAACGTCAGCCTCGAAACCGTAATGACTTGGAGAGGATCTGCAAAGAGGAGTGGGACAAAATCCCTTCTGAGATGTGTGCAAACTTGGTGGCCAACTACAAGAAACATCTGACCTCTGTGATTGCCAACAAGGGTTGAAGGGGTCAAATACTTATTTCACTCATTGACATGCAAATCAATTTATAACTTTTTTGACATGCATTTTTCTGGATTTTGTTTTTGTTATTCTGTCTCTCATTGTTAAAATACACGCACCATTAAAATTATAGACTGACCATTTCTTTCTCAGTGGGCAAATGTTCAAAATCAGCAGGGGATCAAATATTTTTTTCCCTCACTGTAGTTCTTTATAAGCATTATAGGCAATGAATGAGTGCCGGGGAAATGCATGGAATCCATGTTATAGTTGCTTAGCCTGACTTAAATGACTGCTGATATTACCTGAAGTAATTGAAGAAGTACTGGGTATAATGAGTACAAGTCCACACCAATCACAATAGTGAAAACCCTCTGACATAGCCAGGGCCGTCTTTAATATTGATTGGACCCTGGGCAAAGCATTTGCTTGGGCCCCCTGGTACCCTCGCCAGGTGTGCAATCATGTCCTCCACCCCAACGCAGAGGCAGACCTAAAGTAGAGAGGTGCAAGAATTTTTTTGTGCCTCCCTATCGCACGGGTGATTAGAAGGTAGTTCCCCATCTGTCGTGCAACTTCAGCAATGCATTGACAGCTGTGGCTCTACCATTTACCCATGTTTGAAGGTTTGTATTTAGCACAACGCTGTTTTTGTGTGTTTGAATGTAAACAGGTTTTTTTGTAAAATAAGTTTGTATGTGGTGTTGGTGTACTTGCAAGCATGTATTTATGTGTAGTGTTGGTTTTTGAATGCAAGGGTGTGTTTACATATAATTTTGGTGTGTAACACAGACATGTGTTTGTACCTAGTGTTGGAGTTTGAATGCAGGGGTGTATTTGTATGTAGTGTTAGTGTGTGAATGCTGAGATGTATGCACATATACACACACAGATTATATGTATACAAACTGACAGACATACTTACACAGACACATAAACTGACAGACATACTGACACATACATACTGACATATGGACACCGACACATACACTGACAGACATACTGGCACACACAGACACATACTACCACACACCCAGACAGACATAGTGGCACACACACACACACACAGACATACTGACACACACAGGCATACTGACACCCAAACACACTGACACACAGACATACTGACACACATGGACCTACTGACAGACACACACACACACACACACACACAGACATACTGACACACACAGGCATACTGACACCCAAACACACTGACACACTGACACACATGGACCTACTGACAGACACACACACAGACCTACTGACAGGCACACACACACAGACATACTGACACCCAAACACACTGACACACAGACATACTGACACACATGGACCTACTGACAGACACACACACACACACAGACCTACTGACAGGCACACACACACAGACATACTAACAGACCTACTGACAGACACACACACACAGACATAGTGACAGACACACACACACACACACAGACCTACTGACAGACACACACACCCAGTCATACTCACACACAAAGACCTACTGACAGACACACACACACAGTCATACTCACACACACAGACCTACTGACAGACACACACACAGACCTACTGACAGACACACACACACAATCATACTCACACACACAGACCTACTGACAGACATAAACACACACAGACCTACTGACAGACACACACACACAGTCATACTCACACACACAGACCTACTGACAGACATAAACACACACATACTGACATAATATGCAAACTGTAAAGCCATACCATACCATGTATCAATGTACAAATGGCTCTCATGGCCCATTTTATTTCTCTTTTCCTGCTAAAAACTAAAGTAAAGATTGTCCCAAAACATTTTTTTTTTAATACTCATATTACCTACTAACATTTTTTTCAGAAATTTTTTATTTTATTTTTCTTTTACTAAATAGGACATTATAAAAATTGCTATTTTGTTGTTTTTTCCCCCCAGTTCTGCTACTTTTGCCCAAAACTTGCAATTCTGTTTAGAGTTCACTACAGTACACTATTAGTGAATACATTCTTCATTGCTTTCTGCACTAAATGCATGTTTCTTTATATATCTGCATTTTTCTTTTATTTATTTTTGCTTGTTACTTTTAGTGTCTATTACAAGCATTATTTCTGTACCTATATCTCCATATTGTTCCTTATACACTCTGCTCCTTTCTGCACATAAACCTCCCCTGTACCTTTTACGGTTTACCATCTCTCCTGGGCAAAATATTGCCAAAATCCATCATTATGAGCTGGTGGTCAAAATTGTACATTGGGCAAAGAAAAAAAAAATGGTAACGCAAACACCAACACTACATTCAATGAATGACCGGTGCTCACTATTACCTCATACTAACAAACACCAACACTACATCCAATGAATGACCGGTGCTCACTACAGACCTACTGACAGACACACACACAGTCATACTCACACACACAGACACAGACCTACTGACAGACACACACACAGTCATACTCACACACACAGACCTACTGACAGACATAAACACACACATACTGACATAATATGCAAACTGTAAAGCCCCCTCTAGTTTCCTACCTTCCCTGGGGTCCAGTGTGCTGGTTGGGTGGTTGGGAGTTGGGGACTGGCTCTCTTTGCTCAGTCCCCCTCCTCGCTGCCTCCTGGCTCAGCCTTCCTCCTGCGCGGCTCATGATCTCAGAGGGAGGAAGTGACTCACCGACGTCACTTCCTCCCATGCTGCCGTAAATCAGAGGGCCCGGTCGTGCTGTTAAAGGGCCACAGCACCCGACTGGGCCCCCTGCTGTAACGTGCTCACCGGGTGGCCCTAAGTGTATTGGCCACCCGATGGGCCCCCATAGAGTATGGGCAGCCGCAATACAAGCACCTGATGGGCGGTGGGGCCACGGGGAGTAACTGGGCCCGGGGCAGCTGCCCCGTTTGCCCCGCGTTAAAGACGGCCCTGGACATAGCAGATAGGTAGAGTACACGATCCCCTCTCTTTGCAGTCTACACTCTCATTTTATGTGCTATTATGCACCGACTTAGGGATCAATTCCAAAGTGGATATTGCAATACAGCCAGAAGATATTTGTAGTAAATAAATAAAGACAAGTTTTCAAGCTCCAAGCCCATGCTTTCCGAACTAATGCTACTAATCCACTCCTAATGTCCACTCCTAATGTCTTACCATTCATCTATTAGCCGGTCAAACATAAAGCAGGAAAAGGTTCACTAACTAGGCTAACTAACCCTTACTCTAACAGATAACTGTTTAATAAAACGCCCCCCAGGCTGACTGATCACTGTGAGAACCAATCACAGTGCTCACACATTACCCTAGCTGACAGCTAAGTCATATTATTACTGTCTCCCAACGTGATCACAGCCTCGGGGCAAATCAGTCAGCACTGCTGAACTGCTTCATTGTGATCAAAATGTATCAGACATATATACAGCCTGTAGCCCTGCCAGCAAGTGGAGGAAGTCTAGGTCTAATGTAGAGATGCAAAATAAAATAACACTTATTTACCTTTAAAAGTCTGTCCCTGCGTTCTGTGCAAATCACTTCACCTTCTGCACTAAGCTCTCACCAAACCAGGAAGCGGTTGATACATTTTCAGCCAATCTCATAGCACCAATAGTTTTCTATGCGATATGTGTGCACTAAAACCATGCATAACCGGTGTTGTGAGAAATGATCTATCCCATAAAACTATGCCCAATTTTCAGAAATTAGCTTATTTTTTGAAAACCATGAATGAGGCTATAATTGAAGCGGGATACAAATAGTTCCATTCTTGTTTTTTTTCATATTGAGCTAGTTGGGTCTATTTCTGTTGCAGATTGTACAGCTTTCTACAGAATACTGTACTTGAAAGGACCGTCCAGATCCCTAAAGCACTTTAAAATGCTTTATATGTGAAGAGTGTGTCCTATTTTTTTTCATTTTGCAAAAAGAACAGATTTCACTTGAATGTGGACTTTCTATAGGACTTTCTATGGACCTCACCATAGGAAAGCATTGGTAAAACAAAATCTGACACTGGAGGACGTCCAGCATTAGACACCGGACCAAAGGTAAGTTAGGAACTGGAGGCAGACTTAGCGCTGCAATGTAAACATTGCGGTTTCTTTGGAACTGCAATGTTTAACATTGTAACACTAAGTGCAATAGGGATACTGTACCCAGACCACTTCAATAAGCTGAAGTGGTCTGGGTGCCTATAGTGTCCCTTTAAGTAGTATCCCCCAAGGTTAGAGTTATTGCTTAGCCAAATTACATTCAAAATGTATAGATGTTTTGTCACTTTATTCCTTTACACATTCATTTGCCCACCATTACCACTTCCAGACACACTCTTATTAATCACATGACCAAAAGGGTGATGTACATTTGTGGGCGGGATTATAGTTTTTTGAAGTTGTCATATTCTAAATTAGATTATTTTCAGACCTAAAACCTGATCTTTTAGGTTTCCTTCTCCTGTTTAGAAGACATGATGATATTAGTGGTTTCTACAGTTGTTAGATGCCATTGTTTTTGAGTATAAAAAATCAGTTTCTTTATTTTTACAGGGTTATTCAATAAAGAGAGAATTCAAAGTGAATTTCATATTTAAGGCCAGGATAGGAAATCTGAATGCATAGCTGACATATATCATTTTTTTTCTCTCTGGCAATTTTGATCATAAATTTTAAATTTAAAGGACCACTATAGGCACCCAGGCCACTTCAGCTTAATGAAGTGGTCTGGGTGCCAGTTCCAGCTAGGTTTAACCCTTTTTGCTGTAAACATGTTTACCTATGGGTTAATCCAGCCTCTAGCGGCTGTCTCATTGACAGCTGCTAGAGGCGCTTCCGCGCTTCTCACTGTGATTTTCACAGTGAGAAGACGCCAGCGTCCATAGGAAAGCATTGAGAATGAGATTGGCTGAATGCCGCACCTGCGCATTCAGCCAGGGACGTCAGAAGAGGGAGGAGAGTCCCAGCGCCGAGGGAGCCCGGCGCTGGAAAAAAGGTAAGGGATTAACCCCTTCCTCCCCCTTCAGCGCCACGGGAGTGGGACCCTGAGGGTGGGGGCACCCTCAGGGTACTATAGTGCCAGGAAAACAAGTATGTTTTCCTGGCACTATAGTGGTCCTTTAACTTTCAATTCTCACTCTAGTAAACAACTCTGTAATGAGATGTGGAAGAGAGGAATAAATCTGCTGTCTGCTATTGTCAATGTCCTTAGTTATTCATTTTTTTTTAATAACCGTCAGATTGTTAACCTTTTTATGAGCTGTACTCAAACCTATGACTAATATTCTCTTGTAAAGTCTAAAAACAAAGTTGCTTCCTCCTACTCCCCTGGAGCCTTTCCAGCATTAGTCTCTTTAATTTTAACATGTCTCATTATCTTTTTCTATTGTTGAATTTGAATTCTAATTATTAGTGCTCACTGTAACAGCAAATTCTGCACACACACAAAAAAAAAAACATTTAAAATTAGCAACGTTTATACAATGAGTTAGAGTATTGTTTTTATAAGCTCATTTCCCTCCATGCACAATAGGTGATGGCATCACATAAAAACTGTGTCTTAGAATTTTAAGAAACAATGCTAATGAATTTGGACCATTACACAGTGGAAGTGGTTGAGGTGTAAAGCTAATGGGAATCTACCATAGTACCTGCCCAAATCTGGTCATTAAGAAAAATGAAATATATGTCTGTAATTATGTTTAATGGCATAAAGAATGTTTAATTACTTCGGTTAATGTAAAGTACAAATTGTGATAATAAAAGTTCACATTGTTGTAGGTATACAGGGAATGCAGAATTATTAGGCAAGTTGTATTTTTGAGGATTAATTTTATTATTGAACAACAACCATGTTCTCAATGAACCCAAAAAACTCATTAATATCAAAGCTGAATATTTTTGGAAGTAGTTTTTAGTTTGTTTTTAGTTATAGCTATGTTAGGGGGATATCTGTGTGTGCAGGTGACTATTACTGTGCATAATTATTAGGCAACTTAACAAAAAACAAATATATACCCATTTCAATTATTTATTATTACCAGTGAAACCAATATAACATCTCAACATTCACAAACATACATTTCTGACATTCAAAAACAAAACAAAAACAAATCAGTGACCAATATAGCCACCTTTCTTTGCAAGGACACTCAAAAGCCTGCCATCCATGGATTCTGTCAGTGTTTTGATCTGTTCACCATCAACATTGCGTGCAGCAGCAACCACAGCCTCCCAGACACTGTTCAGAGAGGTGTACTGTTTTCCCTCCTTGTAAATCTCACATTTGATGATGGACCACAGGTTCTCAATGGGGTTCAGATCAGGTGAACAAGGAGGCCATGTCATTAGATTTTCTTCTTTTATACCCTTTCTTGCCAGCCACGCTGTGGAGTACTTGGACGCGTGTGATGGAGCATTGTCCTGCATGAAAATCATGTTTTTCTTGAAGGATGCAGACTTCTTCCTGTACCACTGCTTGAAGAAGGTGTCTTCCAGGAACTGGCAGTAGGACTGGGAGTTGAGCTTGACTCCATCCTCAACCCGAAAAGGCCCCACAAGCTCATCTTTGATGATACCAGCCCAAACCAGTACTCCACCTCCACCTTGCTGGCGTCTGAGTCGGACTGGAGCTCTCTGCCCTTTACCAATCCAGCCACGGGCCCATCCATCTGGCCCATCAAGACTCACTCTCATTTCATCAGTCCATAAAACCTTAGAAAAATCAGTCTTGAGATATTTCTTGGCCCAGTCTTGACGTTTCAGCTTGTGTGTCTTGTTCAGTGGTGGTCGTCTTTCAGCCTTTCTTACCTTGGCCATGTCTCTGAGTATTGCACACCTTGTGCTTTTGGGCACTCCAGTGATGTTGCAGCTCTGAAATATGGCCAAACTGGTGGCAAGTGGCATCGTGGCAGCTGCACGCTTGACTTTTCTCAGTTCATGGGCGGTTATTTTGCGCCTTGGTTTTTCCACACGCTTCTTGCGACCCTGTTGACTATTTTGAATGAAACGCTTGATTGTTCGATGATCACGCTTCAGAAGCTTTGCAATTTTAAGAGTGCTGCATCCCTCTGCAAGATATCTCACTATTTTTGACTTTTCTGAGCCTGTCAAGTCCTTCTTTTGACCCATTTTGCCAAAGGAAAGGAAGTTGCCTAATAATTATGCACACCTGATATAGGGTGTTGATGTCATTAGACCACACCCCTTCTCATTACAGAGATGCACATCACCTAATATGCTTAATTGGTAGTAGGCTTTCGAGCCTATACAGCTTGGAGTAAGACAACATGCATAAAGAGGATGATGTGGTCAAAATACTCATTTGCCTAATAATTCTGCACTCCCTGTAGATCTGCTGAAAATACCAGACAATGAAAAGATAAGAAGATTTATGATATAAGATGTGTTGTGGAATACCACAGTCACAATGGGACTTCTGCTGAGATTGGATTGGCCCAAGATCATCAGGAATGATGACCTCACAAGAGGTGGAGCAGCCACTGTGACAACACTGGATAGAAGGTGAGTTTCATTGTCTTTATACTGTATATGTCAATATATTTACTTATAATATTAACCAGCGTTTGTCTATGGGAATTTATTGGCTAATAGAAAAAGCATTTTGTCTACAAGAGGAAAAAATGGCAAAAAGCTCAAACTAGGGGAATGGACTACAGGATGTTACAAATGGCTAAAACAACCATTATTTCTGACCCTGCCTAGAGTATGGGAATCAATATAGACAACCTCTGGATTTGTCAGAGTGATTGCATAACATCCACTCTTCTAATTTGGAGGAACAATAAAGAAAAGAGAAATATTTGAGAATAAAGATATATTTAATTACAACTTTTTCAATAACTGTTTTGAAGCCAGAAACATCCTAAAATTTAAATATAACGTTGGTATCCTGTTCAATCAATTATCAGATAAAGTATTTTTCACAATAAAATTATTGTAACTATGGCTATATAAGAATGTCTTTCTGCAGCCTTAATATACTACTCCGCATGATAACCCATTATATAAATTTTCGTATCATTACCCAGATCACTCTTTTATTCATTAAGAAGCAACCGACATTTTTAACAGGTTTCAAAATGTTCCTGAAACATACAAGCGTGCTTAAAATATTCTTTATCGTACCTATTAGGAGATGGTAAAATGGCTCATAATCTTCTGAACATTTTGTTTCTTTCCTACAATCTGTATGAGGCTTTGATTTCTTACTAACACTTCAAGGTTCTGGCACTTTATTTCATTCATTTGTTGGAGGTTTTATTTAGAAGGACTTTTATGTTGTTTATCTTACTGTCAGGATGTGTTCACAGCAGACTTAACACTGCCATCTCCTTATTTACATACCTCTATTCCAGGAAATATCATCACACCCTGCTAGCTGTTACAGTTCACTGAGATAGATTTTATGGAACAACACCTAGGGAACCAAACTCACTATCAACATTTACATTACGGAATGATGTATTTAATTATTTAGGAGGAGAGAATTAAAAAAATCTATCTTCACAATGGAAGTCAAAGGAGAAGTATTTCAAATATAGTTACCTACACAGTTTATACATTAGAAATATTTACATTTCTATTCTTTAAAATAGGCAAATTATTCCACTGCAATTTTAGAGCAACAACCTTATATAGTTACATAGCTGAAAAGAGACTTGCGTCCATCAAGTTCCGCCTTCCTCACATATGTTTTTGCTATTGATCCAAGACAAGGCAAAAAACCTAGTCTGAAGCGCTTCCAATTTTGCAACAAACTAGGAAAAAATTCCTCCTTGACCCCAAAATAGCAGTCAGGTATCTCCTTGGATCAAGCAGCTATTATCACTAATTATAAATAATATCCCTGTATGTTATGTTTTTGCAAGTATTTATCCAATTGCAGTTTAAACATCTGTATGGACTCTGATAAAACCACCTCTTCAGGCAAAGAATTCCATATCCTTATTGCTCTTACTGTAAAAAAATATTTTCTTTGCCATAGATGAAATCTCCTTTCTTCCAGCCTAAATGCGTGACCTTGTGTCCTATGTGAACTGTGAACTCTACAAACATAGCCAGGTCTTGATTTGCTAGGTTGTGACAGACCCATCTGTCTGTGAAGTACTTTTATTTTCCCTCCGTTCGTCTGTTTGTTCGGCTATTTCCCCTGTCCGTACAGCCCCTACATTTATTTGCTCTTTTACAGAACAACTGCCGAATGGCCGGCCACCCAGCATGGAAGTGTGCTGCTTGTTAACCTCTTGGCCCCATCAGAATGTTGTGGTTAACCGCAGACACTTCCTAATTGTCGAATGTCGGCTGGATGGTTGTCGTATGTATGCCGATCTTGGACGTACGAATGCCCAGCTTTCGTTTGTCGACGATTTCATGAAACAAAAAATGGACATTATTTCTCACGAACACCGCTTAAGCCGCCGACCTCCCTTCTTCTGTTGATCCAGCATACGAACGCCGGCCCGTTCTGTACTTTTTCTGCACAAATGGACTTACCCCAGATAGCTATGCCATGGAGCCCATTCGTATAACGAAAGACTATGTGAAAGACTTTGGCTCCATGGCGATTGAACTGTATGTATGTGATCTGAGCGCCATTCGGTAATAATGTGCGCTAAGATCTAAGCTATCTGGGGATACGTTAATTGTACCTAGTGCATTCGATAGTTTTTATGTTATATATTTTTATGTGTTTTTTCACATGTAAAATGGAGTGGGATTACTTCCCAATTATCTCCAGGATAGAGAAGAGGGTTCTCCACAGCTAAAGGGGCGTGTTTATGCCTGTAATACTGTGATTGGTTACTTTGTCATTTTGTGTCACAGTTTTCCACCAGGTCCCTAGGGGAGTGTCCACCTGGTGGAAGACCTGCATAATTACTGGGCAGGTAGCCCCATTAAACCAGATCTCTGCTGACCCTCAATATGGAGCTTGGTCTCGTACTTGGGGGGATTTATTCGTATGGATTTACTGTTCGGCTGTTTGGAGTGGAGAGTGTTCATATTATTCTTGTTCGGTTGATTGGAGTGTTCGTTAGCTGCCTTTGCATTTGGGAAGGGAACGTCCTAAACGGCATTAACCCCTCATATACCTGGAGGTTCCGTTACATAGTTCGTTAAACATTTTCATATAATATATTCAAATGCCATATAGACATTACATCAGCATAGCACTTTCAGCCCTGTGGAGTACAGATCTGATTTGAGGAAGTATAAAAAAAAATTGTTTCTGCACCAAGGATGGCTATTTTGTTCAACATTTAGGGAAACATTTCACAGATATCCTTCACTGAAGAAAGGGTTTAAAACAAACAGTACGAGGTTTTATGGAAACACGGTAGTTTTTATCAAATACCCACGTCCTTTTTATTATTATTACTATTGGTATTTATATATTCTGTAGTGCTTTACGATATTGTAAGAGGGGGAGATTCAACAATAAATGAGACCATAACGAAATGTTATAGGAACAATAGCTTGATGAGGACCCTGCTCCAACGAGATTACAGTCTAGAGGAGATGGGGCATAAAAACACAATACCAGCAGCCTCCTTCTATGATTAGGCCCAAGGTACATGTGCAGAATAATGAAGGAGACTGAATCAAGCTCAAATTGAAAGTATACATAGTCAATCTGGGATACTGAATGAAATTGTAACACAAAGCAATTATAGTCCATGTGAAAATCAGGAATGAAACACATCCAGTGTCAATGTGAGTAAACCCCTTACTGGTCAATGCTGGATATATAATATGGTGGAACATCTACTCCTTGCATGACTGACACATATACTATATCTGTGTTAACATGAAGTACATCATTTATTGTTGTGAGTGAGCTTTGGTAGGACCTTAGAATGTAGGAAACAGGACTGCACATTATATGGTCTACCAGTTAGGAATGCCAAAATATGTGCTGCATACATATTTACCAATTATTTGGTTTGATTGCAATTATATACATGCAAAAACTATAATCTGCAGCAGGATTTAGGTAAAATTCAGATTACTTGTTTCTTTATAAGAAACAGTTACATTTGCTTTCAACTTCTTATTTGGAAGCTTGGCAGAAGTAGATAGCAGTGATCTGAACAAAAGCCCAATAGATTATTTTGTTTCAGTTATCTTTGTTGACTTTTTTGTCATTGTGCCCATCGTATTTGTGGTCACGTAATGCATTACTGTAAAATGTATCTTTTTCATACTCAGTTTTCTATAGTTGTTGTGTATTTTAAGTTACTTTGATTGTATATTACCTATTATTGTGTTTGTATACTCTGATCAGCCATATCATTAAAACCACTGAATAGTCCATGTGTCATTCTGCAGCCGCAGACTACTTAGAGTGCTCATGATGATGAAAGCACCATCAAGGATGACGTAAGCATCAGAACTGGACCATGGAGCAATGGAAAAAAAAGTTGCCTCGTGTTATGAATCATATTTTCTTTTAGATCAGATGGATGGCTGGGAGCATGTGCATCATTTACCTGGTGAAGAGTTGGCAGCAGGATTCACTATAGGAAAAAGGCAATCCGGCAGAGGCAGAGTTATGCTCAGGACAAAGTCCTGCAGAGAAACCTTGGGTCCTGGCATTCATGTCGATGTTACTTTGACATATACCATCAGCCTAGAGATTGTTGCAGGCCATGTACACACCTTCATAGCAATGGTGTTCCCTGATGACAGTGGCCTCTTTCAGCAGGATAATGCAAACTGTTACACTGCAGAAGAATGTTCAGTAATGATTTTAGGAAAATGACAAATAGTTCAAGGTGTTCCCTTGGCCTCCAAATTCTTCAGATCTCAGTCCGATTGATCATCTGTGGGGTATTTTTGAACAACAAATCAAATCCATTGAGGCCCCACTTTGCAACTTGCAGGACTTAAAGGATCTGCTGATAATGTCTTGGTGCCGGCTACCACAGAAAACTTTCAAAATAATTGTGGAGTCCATGAAAGGGTAGGTATTACCTAATTAACACACTGGGTGGTGAAATGTATAGAGGGCTTTTATACTATTGTTCAGATTGAGTGCTGGTCCCGAATTAGTTTAAAAGATTGAGGTTTGTTCCAAATTATGTAACTATTGTCTGGAATATATTTTTATGATAAACGTTTCTGGCATTACATGAAATAAGAGCTTTTTTTACATCTTAAATAGTAGTTTGTATGGATATCTTAAATAGAGGTTAACAGAATGTTTAATTTAGAAACCCACACTTGAATAGGACATAATTGTATTAAAACATTGATTATTTAAAATAACAGGCCAAGCACCAATAACACTGGATCATACTTTAGTAGGTTATGGTGAAGTCCCTATGATTTTTTAAAACCATTTTCAACTATTTGCCCACCTCCTCTGCTGGAGAGATCACAATGAGGATGAGCATTTTCTCATTATGTATCCAAAATGTCTAAGTATAATGTCAAAATGTCTAACATAGTGTTCTCATACCATGAAAGGAAAGGCAATGAGCAACGAGGTATAGGAATATTTAGCCATGCAGAATTACTGTCCACCATTTCAGATGTGCAAAATTCCCATTGACTCTTTCTACATGGAAAAATCCCAGTTAACCCCTTCATTTGTGTCAAGGAGTCAGTGATATATTTGGCTGCACTTAAAATGCAGTGTACATTTGGCACAATCAAATTCTCGTAAACCCCTTGGCTCGCAACCTTTTATTGCATAGCAATAAGGAAGTATCACCAGATGAAATGGTTTTAGTCAACCCATAAATTCCTACCACTATAATACTCTCTAGAGCTTATGGTGTGTAAAGTGCCTGCACTGTACAGTGTCAAAATGTTGCATAATGGACTCCTTTCATCAAGATCGTGAAATGTAGGAGTTGGGGACAATCGCTAGAGCTAACCACAATTACTGCGTCTCCCACCCTCCGCAGTCCCTCCCCCATTCTCTAGTCTGATGTGGGGATAGCTTTATTTATTTATGTATTTTTTTGTTTTAGTGAACTATAAAACATAACAATCGACCCATCTAAAATCGCAGTACCTGCAATAACAGCATCCCAAATATACCTTCAAATACAGCCATTCTTTTGAAACTTTTCATGTCAAGTTTCATTTTTCGAGTCTTTTGTTTTTTTTAATACTAACAAAAGCAAATGCAACATCCCACAGAATCCTCTGCCAACTCATACATTTTGTTTTTCCAAAAATAATACTTGAACTGTACAGTGCTTTGTGTTAGTTATGGTACATGGAGTGTTACTATAACTATTCAGATCTATCATATCCTAACCTTAGCATGTTCAGAACTAATATGCATCTCCATACTCCTAGCTACATCTGTCCATCACTTAAATGTCACTTCCAATAATGCATTGGTGGCATATATTATAAAGTCAGGCCATTTCTAATTGCCAACGCTAGGCTTTTCCAACATTGGTATTTTCATCTAGTTATTCCTGCCTTGGAGAGCATGGTATCTTTTTCACTGACAGGTTCCTCTGGCAAAATTAATTGTATCACCGGTTTTATCTCTAAATTTTTTAATAGGATGGAGTGAATAGTGTCCAACTCTAGTCTCACAAGCAGAATACCTTGCAAGAATAGAATGCTTGAGGATTCCATTGGCATGGTTACAACTGAAAATAAAAGCATTGGTAGGAGTATAATAACAAAAAGCATAGTGTGTGATTGTAAAGAACACGGCCCTGGCAGTCCGCATGTTTAAATATTGAATCAATGTAAATAATATTTGGCTGTAATCCTAGACATTTTTGCTTCGTCACAACTCAGCTTTTTTGGATTTTAATACCTGAAAGCAAACATCAAGGCACAAGTTATAAATGACAACTGAAATATGTTTCTCTCTGCCAGCCAGCACTTTGGTTCTTATGATACTTTTAGAGCCAGGTTTATTTATTCTTTAGTCTATGTGGTGTTATCATTCAGGTTTTGCAATCTTGGAAATTCTAAGTATAATGCTGCACATCATATGGGCATCAATCATTATATCCCTCTAACATCAGTGGAAGATCTTTCGTAATATTACGCCTTTGAGACTCGTTCCCAGAATGATATCACAATGTGTTATCACAACCTTTCCTTTCCTGACAGTTATATTCTCAATGTCCTTTTTTCCCTCCTCTCACAGCTGCACCATTGGGATCATGCTCATCCTACAACTAAAAAGATCAAGCAGACAAAAATAATCTATTTAAATATATTGTCCTTGACATTATCGCTTGCAAATTGTCATGGTTATTCACTAAAGGGAGAATTCAAAGTGAATTTCAAATTTAAGGCCAAGATATCTGAACTGGAAGCATAGAATTGTTTCAGATTGGGCTATTTTGACCTTAAATTAAAAATTCACTTTGAATTCTCACTTTCATTAAGCACCCTGTAGAGTTTCTACACCCATTACTTAAAGGACCACTAAATTCGCCCAGACCACTTGAAGTGGTGTGGGTGCAACGCTTCTGTATGTTTAACTGTACAAGGTAAAACATTGGTCATTTTTCAGAAATGGTAGTGTTTACCTTGAGGGGCTAAACACACCTCTAGTGGCTGCCATTCTGACAGTCAATTGAGACACAAGTGGAGTCTGATGCAGAAGCTCATAAGAAAGCACTGGATTCAATGAGTTCCCAGGAGAAGCATTGAATGCTCACACAGAGCTTAATATGCAATTGCATCAAGTTTGCAATGCTTCTCTATGTCTGAAGACGCAGAGTGGGTGAGTAGCACCGACGGACTCTCGGAGCTGGAAAAAGGAGAGTAAAACCTTTATTTTATAAAAAATGTTGGCAAAGTAGGGTGGAGTGCATGCACATAACTAGTGACAGGGGTACTATAGTGTTAGGAACACAGATTTGTTTGAGTAGAATTCAAATTATATAATTAGGAAAACAGAAAATTGTTACAATACTTACCGTAACTTTCTTTTCCTGGCTATTATCCATGTCAGCATCATCTGTGGGTTAGCTCCTCCCTCTCAGCTGATAGGACAGGAATCTAATTTTCAAATGATGGTATATAAGGAATCCACCTCCCCAGAATAAGCAGTCTCGTAACCAAGTCAGTCCAGAGAAAAGGGAGGGTTCGTTGATGCTGACATGGATAATAGCTAGCAAAAGAAAATTACGGTAAGTATTGTAACAAATTTTCTATTTTCCTGGCCATTCTATGTCAGCATCACCTGTGGGACTACCCAAGCAAAAGTAAAGATTGGGTGATAAAACAAAAACAAACAATTATACCATACCAATGTGAAACCAAATTTAATGAAACATTAGTTGCGGAAGTAAGACATTTCTCCCAAATGAGGAAACAGCTGAACCTGAAACGTCTAGGCGATAGTGCTTCACAAAAGTGTTGAAAAATGACCAGGCTACAGCCCTACAAACTTCTTCTGTAGAAGTATCCGCCAAAGAGCGTTAACATCTTCCGGCACTGGTTTGTCAGTGACTCTGTAAGCTTTCTGAATTGCAGAAGTTATCCATCTCCTGATAGTAGAAACACAGGCAGATATACTTTTATGGTAACCAAAAAGGTACAATAAAATCTACAAAAAAGGTACAATAAAATCTACTTAAATTCTTTAGTAGGGTCTTTAGTAGGGTCATGGTAAATGCGTAAAGACCTAACCACATCCAAAATATGCCAAAGGGATTCTTCTTCAGAAGAAGGGTTTTCCCAATAAATAAGGTAGGATAATCTCCTGGTTCAGGTGAAATTAGGAAAGGAACCTTTTGAATGAATATCGGAACCAACCTTAGAACCGCCTTATCTCCAACAAATTGAGTAAAAGGATGATCAGATGAAAGAGCTTGTAATTCTGAAGCTCTTCTGGCTGAGGTGATGGCAACAAAGAAATCACAATTCAGTGTTAAGACCCCTAAATATTAAGAATCCATAGACTCAAATGGTGTGCCTGTCTGACTGCAAAACTGTAGGCAAGTCCCATGTTGGGATGAAGGGTTTTTTTTTTTTTTTTTTTTAACAGATGGTCTAATTCTCATTGCTCCTTTATTCAAATGTTTAATCGTAGGATAGCTGGAAAAACAAAACAAAACCAAACGCAGATAATTGTACTTTAAGATAACTAAGGCTCAAACCTTCATTTACACCATTTTGTAAAACTTACAACAAATAAGGAAGATAAAGAGTTTCAGAAACTTTCCCAAGATCAACATAAGCTTTCTAGATTCTATCGTATACTTTTGATTTAGTGTGACTGCTAGCTTTGAGAATAGTTTCCACTACATAATCTGATAAGCCTCTAGCTTTCAGAAAGTTCTTCTCAATCTCTAGGCCTTCAAACAGAGCCTTGCCGGATCTTTGTGGAGAACTGGGCCCTGTCATAATCGGTTCCTCTTGATTGGCAGTTCCCAAGAAACTCCTTGTGACAGACTTAACAGCAGTGCAAACCAAGGCCTCCTTGGCCAATGAGGAATAATTGCTATCACCTCTACATTTTCCTTCCAGGTCTTTTTGAAAGTTGTGGCGAGAGGAACCTTGCCACTGGGCCTCTGTCACGGTAAGGTAAGGAGACCGGGACCCCTGACTGCCTGATGATGATGGGAGTATCCAGCGTGGAAGTGGATTATCAGGGCCTGGTACTGGGTAACCGCACGCCCCCTGGTGTTGAGCACCAGCGTTTGTGCGGCCGCATACCAAGGTCCTGATGCAGCTTCTGCGGATCCCAAGAGCTAGGAGCTAAATTATATGCAGACCTCCCAGGAACTGGATAGGGAGGCTCTGCAGCATATATGTATCCAGTACAGAAACAAGGCAAGACTAGAATATACACCAAACAAGAAAACAAGACAAGACTAGAAAAACCCAGAACCGGAGCAGGACAGAAAGCAGAGACATGAGGGAAACATGAACAGGGCAGGACAGGACTGTACATGAACTGGGAATACAAGACAAAATAAATCAAGACCATAGATGCAAGGCAAAACAAGAGGAGACATAACTAAGTACTAATATGTGCAATAAACATTGGAGATATAGACATACATAAATGGCCAAGATATATGCAGCCCACCACTGTGTCTAAGTACTCCAATTACGGTGGGTTCCTATTTGCCTAGAAATGCATGACTAAATAAACAATAATAAAAACACACACAGAACTTACCTGCAAGAAAGGGGCAGAGGACTTGGAACAACTGTCTGCAGGAACCACCTGAAACAAAGGATTAATGGGAAAGGAACGGGTGTGGCAACAAAAAACAAACATTTAAAGGAATCCAAGAGACTGGGAATTCCAGGAACGGAATACAGGAATGAACCCAGAAAACCCAGCATATGGAATAGAAAACCAGAAAAACTAAACAAGAATTGTAAAAAGAGTACTGGATACCAGAAGCCAAGGCCAGACATCTCTGCAGAACAGAGCAGGATGTGACAGCCTCTTTGCCAGCCTCCGGCCTCTGGACTACGGGCCACGCAAAAAGGCTCATAAAAGACCTTGTTCATGCCTTTTTTGCTATTCTTTTCGGTAGATTGCATTCCCCTCCTATTTTAACATTGTCCCGTTTGACTACCGAACAACTGAACAAACCAGGGACCACCCGGTTTGTCTGGGTGGCCACAATTCCTATGGACAACCACGAGGTGGCGGCCGTCTTGTTCACATGAACGCAGGCAGCGGTGTTTGGGCATGAATCTCATGAAACTAAAATCAGACACAGAAACTCCCAAACACTGCTGGACTTCCATCATCACCTGCATTCGGTTCTATACAAGTTAGAAGGGCTCTGTTCGGTGGAATCGTTCGTCTGGATGAGGGGAACAAGCTCCAGGGTAAGAACATTGGCTATGATGGTAGTTTATTCGTTTTTAAACTACCGAACTAGACTGACTGCAAGCCCTGATTCTCTGGAACTATTTTGGGCATAGGACCATGCGTGCGGTCGGTCAAATAAATGACTTCCAGGAAATTCCCGAACCCCTGAACTGATCTGGGTGATTTTTGGATATGATGATCATCCAGATCAGGGCTATCAGGGGATATAACTCTTGTGTGGTTTTGTATGTTTTAAAGGTATTTTTTTTTTTTTAAATGTGTCTTTTCCTGCCTGGAGATAATTCAGTTAGTACAGTCCATGTCTCAATTATATCCTAGGTACACCGGAGGGATTAATCTATTATGTGTGGGAGTGTCCTGGATCTGAGAGCCAATGTAATTGTGTATTTGTTTATACTGTGGTTTACTCTCAGGTCCAGGGGGGAGTGCCCCTTGCATGGGGACTTGCATATAAGGCACTTGTGGCTACCATTAAACGAGTTCCTGCTTACCCTCAACATAGAGCCTCGTCTCATGTGTGGGGGAAATGGCTGTATCTACCCTGGGGATTGCTATACCACTATACCCCTCTGGGTTATAATCACTAGCTCTTATAACAGCTGTTCCTGCTATACTCTCTGGAGTAGGAGAGGTTCACCCACTGGAAACTGGATCCTGGTCTTGGGTCCTGGGTGGGTGAAGGGCTGCGAGTTCCCAGCCAAGCTGCAACGCTGGACATGGGGACTATGGTACTGATAGTGTCTGGTGGAGTGCTTGGAGTCCTCCTAGTGAGCACTAGGAGCATCAATTGGTGGAGGCACTCGGTCTGGGTTTCCAGACAGTCCATCACAAAAATTATCTGGATTAATGGAAGGAGAGGGAATACATATCCCAGTTAAAAATCTCAGTGTTAAGGCATCTTGACCTTTGCTCTTGGGTCAAATCTTATGGAATAGAGAAAAAGGGGAACTTGCTTGTATCTGTAGTACACCATCAGATCTACACCTGGTGTTCACCAAGAATCGCATGTCTGCTTGAACGTGTCCGAACTCTGCTTCCATTTTCCTGGATGAACATAGTGTCGGCGACATCGTTTAGTTGTCGTGGAAGATGTATTGAGCCCTCCAACCTTTTCCCCTGGCATCTGTGGTCATTAATTATGACTCTGGGTCCCCTAGCAGGAAGCCTCTCCTGATATTTTCTACGTTCATCCACCACTGAAGAGACATTCTTACTTATTCTGTGATCCAGATCTTTTGTTTCTATTCTTCATTGAACTGCTCTAAGAAACTGTTCGGTTCTCAGGTTTCAGTGTGCCCACCTCACTAAACCGATAGTTGGGGACATTGGTCCCTGTGATGGTTGCAGTTGATACTTGTTGAAGTTCATTATACAGCCGAAATCTTGTAAGTCCTGAATGACTGTCTCTGTATCCCTTATCAGTCTTCCTTTTGATTTGTTCTCAATCAGTATATATTCCAGATAATGGAATATTCTGATTCCTTATTCCCATAGGAGAGCATTTAGGATGATCAGGATCTTTGTGAATGTACTGGGTGTGAAGCTTAGACCAAACGGAATACCTAGGAATTGGAAATGACTGTCGAAAATCTTGAACCTTAGATACAGTCTGTGCGCAAGTGCTACAGGGATGTGATAGTATGCGTTTTGAAGATCTATATAGGTTAGCCATTCTGTAGGCTATGTATTTGAGAAATCATAGTCTGAAGACTCTCCATCTTGAAAGTTCTCTTTCTTTAATAGCGAGTTCACCTTTTACAGATCCAAAATCATTCTACATTTCTCTGATGGCATTGGGGCAAGAAAAACAGAAGAATAAATTAGTTGGAATCTTTCTTTGAAAGGAATATAACAAATCACTTCCTGTTGAAATAGCTTTTCTAGGCATTCTTGCATAGGCCTTTTTCTTTTCTCTATAACTTACAGAACTGAAAGATCAGTGATGAGCAAGAACCAGATTCGATTAAATTTTGCAAAGCGGGCTCCTACCTTGAATATCTGTTTCCTGCCACCTGCCGAACGAACGATTTTCCTCTTCCTCCTTTAGGTTTTGGAAGATTGACTCTGTTGTTCCTTCCAGTATGTCTGACCCAACCCTTCCTTGTACTATAGTGCTTTTATCAACATATTGTAGGTAAATGAGGCTGTTGGGGGCTTAAAATATGTGTGCTATGTCTATTAAAGTTAGTTGCTGTTTTAACCTTCACCAAGTGTCGTCTGGTGTTTGGTCCAGGGTGGAAAGGGCCTTCAGTTATCCCAGTCAAGCCTCGGCAACTGGGTCTGAATTGCTCCAAGGTCTCTGATAGCTACGAGAAAGCAGACTTGGCGGAGGTACTCGGCTGGAGTACTGGAGCTTGTCACAACATTCAAAATTAATACAAAATTTAATAACGCAATAAAAAGTAATAGAAATTAATCATATAAATTAATCAAAAATGTTTTGTGATGGATATGGAGAGTTAAGAGCTGAGCCTGATACATTGTGACGTGGAGAGAGAATCAGTATGCATTTTCCTGTTAGGCTTTTACATACTTTGGCTGTTGTTTGCTTTGATATATATATGAGCTCTTTTGACAATCTATGTGCTTTCCAGCTATGTCACACTTGTAATGCTGCTACTCATTGATTAGGTTCTTTTCTATCATAAAGGGAGCTGTAAATCTATTTTACAGCATTATCTGCTGGAGCATATTGTTCTTTTAACATCTAATAAAGTAAATCAATGTGACCACCCATTGTCTAAATATCCCCAGATATTACATTGCTTTTAGCCAGAGCTGAAATACAAAATCCAACTGTAATCTGGCAAAAGCAGAGAGTATCTAGTGTATGTACAATGAATGTTCAACATTCAGTAAGTAATGTGATTACTTTTAGATTAACCCTGTGTTTGTGCCTCTCAGTTTTCTATAATTCAATCAAATGCAATGTATACAGAGTTTCTGCACTATTTATGTGTATAACCATTTATTTTGTTTTGGGTTTTTTTGCAAATGGAAACACGGACATTTATTTTTACATGAATTTGTGGGAATCAGATTTACCATACATTACCCTCTAGTACAAGAACATTTTGTTTGACAAGTATGATGCATGCACTTTAAGCAAATTATACTTTTGCCGGGGGCCAAGATATAACCTTGTCGAGGGCGTAAGGTCTTTATCTGACATTTCATACTGCAAAATTCTCATGTCTACAAGAAAATATAAGACAATGTAAGAATATAATGTGTATATATAGCAGTTATTTGATATCGAGCATTTAGAAATATTATTTTATCCTATATTAATACCAGCACAGAAGGTAAGCATACAAAAATATTGCTCAAAACCATCAAACCTCACTCTAATTTTTTATTCGTTTTTCAACCTTTATTATACAAGATTTACGCCGGTATTGTATTCATTGTTGACCTATGAACAGTATATAGTATTTTAATTTTTTTGCTCCGTTTCCCTACCTTCCAAAATTATCCAAACTAAGACAAAAAGTCTTGTCAAGCCATTGTGTGGTGCTTTTCCCCTGTAATCCTTTAAAACTTCTGGTTATTTTACTCCCTGCACTGACTACTTTAGACAGCAACCATAAATGGAAGTAACCGTTCCTGTTACTTCTTGGTTTGGTTAGCTCAGTGGAGTTAAACTGAAGAGGCAGCAATTGCCCAGAGCACCTGATTTGTAAAGACTCCTCATTGAGCTGCATTGGGAAGTCTGTGATTGAGTAACCCCATGAAGTCTAGGCATGGTTAGAACTTCCTGAGGTTTTGCAAGTCGTATTTAGATGTATTCTCAATGAAAAAAAATGCATAATTAAATTAATGCAGGTTTTAGTTTGGGGTATAGCTACTAAATAGTGTTTTTATATATATATATATATATATATATATATATATATATTGTATTTGGACAGTGTTTTTATATATATATATATATATATATATATATTGTATTTTAATACCAAAAAGAAGCAAGTTATGCTGATAGAAATACTACAAAGGCAATATTTCATTCAACTATATAAAATACTTTCTGTCAGAGTTGGTCATAATCTATGAAATCACCAGGACTATACGCAGATTGAATAATGTTAACCACTTTTACCAACACCAACTGGCTTGTTGGCCAGTCTCCTCCCCACAGACTATGGACCCTGTCCCAGGACACTCTGTGGTAAATGGGAGGATGGCCACGACCCAGTGGAACTATAAATGACTGTCACTTGGGGTAAATACCTCTAATCCGGGTGCTTTTTGGACAGTGGGTATCTGAGGGGCTGAGCTTCCCAGAGATGTATGGTTTGTGGGAATGCTATGCTGGGGAAGGAATTTTAATAGGGCTCAGATTCCCTGGCACACTGTCTGATGAGGACACAAAAGGTGGAAAAATCATTAACTCTGGGATGATCATATTAACTGATCTAGTTAACATTTATGAACCCTTGACAGAGTGGTGCTGGAGAGGGGATTGTATTGTGTTATATTGTGTTGTATTGTATGGATCATCCCCTAGAGAGGGAATCCACATTTGAACTGCATATATAGAGTGTAGTGTGTTCATTCTACCCCTTACAGTACATCTCGGCTAATGTGTGTTGGAGTAAGGGCTATAATTGATGTTGTATATGAGAGAAGGTATCCAGAGAAAAGGCTATAATCCTGGTAGGCCTTCCAGTGGAAGAGGTTCACAGAGACCCAGGTCTAGCTTCATCAACTGGGTTTGAAGAGCTTCAGAGTCCCCTGCAAGCAGCGAGGAAGATAACCTGACAGAGATACTTAGTCTGAGTAGAGGAGCTCTGTTACATGCACAAATGGGGAATATGTAATATATGAATTGGGCAGGAAAACTCTCTAAAAATGAACATCACACTATGGATGCTATTTATCTCCAGTATCTTTAGTATTGCATCCAATGAGTTGCACAAAGAACACCAACAAAACCAATAGTCACAGTTTAAACAAAAGTCCAACTACTGCTGAGAGTGTGTGAATGCAGAGTGCGAATGTACGGACATGATTGTCAGATTTCTCTTTCACAAGACAATCATATATTTCTGTTTCCTAACTAAAGATCTGTAGAGAAGATTAAAAGGGAGCACGGACTGGGGATACAAAGCAGCCCTGGAAAAAATCTATGCCAGCCCCATAAGTCACTGCACCATGTATTGTCACATGTAATACGTACGGCTATGTGTTGTCACCCTAGATGAGTGAGTAATATATAAACACAATATACATTTATATGTATATATATATATATATATATATATATATATATATTACGTGTGTAAATATTACTCACTCATCTAGGGTGGCAAGAAATGCATACATATACATACATGCCTTACATATTAGTGATATATATATATATATTTTGTTTTCTAACATGATGGGTAGGGGGACTGTGAGGTGGGTAGGGGGGCTGTATGGTAGGTGGGGGGTCTGTGAGTGGGTAGGGGGTCTGTGAGTGGATTAGGGGGCTGTGAGTGGATTAGGGGACTGTATGGTGGGTAGGGAGCTGTATGGTGGGTTGGGGGCTGTGAAAAGGTAAATACCTTTTAGTTTTCTGTTATAATTTCCTGGTGGTCCGATGGGCAGCTTTCCAGCAAGGTCAGGAATGTACGTGGGGGCGGAGCATGCAGCCAAAATTTATTTACACTGTGGAGAGAGACTGACAGGTCTCCCTCCAGCCTGGCAGCCACACCAGCCCCCAGCTCCTCCCTCCTTATTCTAATAATCAGCATAATGAAGCCATTTAAATATTTCCCCTTGGACTGTGCCAGCCTGTCAGTCCGAGGGGAAATATTTAAATGGTTTTTTTTCATGTTGATTATTAGGGCTGTCAGCCCGCTGGGGCCCACCAGGAAATTTCCCGGTATCCCGGTGGGCCAGTCCGGCCCTGAAAATGAGGATGATATTCACAGCGAGTGCTATGTCAGGAATGTTAAGTTTTGTTCCTTTAGAATAAGCTGTTTGTTCTTATGGAAAGTTATATAATTGCAAATATGATTCATTATTAATATCATATTAGTCAATGGCAGAGAGACAACTTATTGTTAGTTATGAATATTCAGTCATGTATAAAAGTGAGTGAGGGACTGTCCCTCTTTAGTATTGCTTTGCAATTTCCACACATAATCACTGGTTTTCTAGACACCTAATAAAAACATTCGGCCCTAGTATCATAACTTTGTGTCACATCTAAAGCTCCTACTAACACAAATAATGACCTATATTGTTGGCAATGGAGCATTAGAGTGCTACAGACATAATTCATGTTCTATCACCATTCGTTTGACCCCACATCTAATTTTATACAGGGTGCAGGTGCCATCCAGTCACGATTCCTGCTTGTTTAGTGTAAGTGAGCAAGATTATTTTGCTGGACCATTATGTATTCCTAAGCCAGTTACAGCATCTGAAAGTTGGAACTGTAAAGGGATGGGAGATATATACCATTACAATTATATATCTCCAATATGAAATTATGCCTTTATTTTTCTTTTTGTTGAAAAATGATCACCTCTCATTGTGTTCAATTTGTTAGTGTACTGGAAGGTTTCTATGTGTATAGTAAGGTTTTTCAGCCATTCCTGGCATAGAAAGGCCTTCAATTCTTCAAGTTTTTCTGTGTGTTGCTAATGTTAAGTATTACGTTGTCTGATTCTCACCCTGTGTTCACATGGGTATACAACTGTGAACTAATTGAATAATTACGATTGCTTCCCAGATACAGTGGTGGGAAATGGGAATATACTTCAATAGTTTGTATGTTGTCCATTTAAAATAAAACCTGACATTTGCTTCAAACTTGTGGGAAATAATCTGAAAGCATTTATAGAAGGCAGATGTTAGTAGAATGCACTCCGCATGTTAATGAACAAACTCTGTTGGGAGGTGTATTACTTTACTCTCGAGTCTCTACGGACATTCCTCAATGGTTTAGCTGATTGTTTCTCTGAAAAAGCATGTACTTTTAATGAACAAATGTTACCTCTCTAGAAATATGAAGAAACTATACTTTCACAAGAATAAAGCAAAAATTATAAGGTCATTTTTCCAGACAAGTACCTAGACTTTATTCTTATCATAACGGTAATGTAATTGATTCATTGGTACCAAGTGTCCGTCAAGCGTGATAAATCATTCAGCATACTGTGTGTCAACATAAACTGTAAGGTGTATTCTTGCTCAAGCAAATATATCATTTTGATTTATTTTCTGTAAGTTGATAATATTACAGCTTGCGAGGTAAGAGTTTATTCAAGAAGCCAGTGGTTGGTCTTCAAATCTCTTTTTGTTTTTTGATCATTATAGCGTGACTTTGTACTACCATACTATTTACAAATTGGGATTAACTCACCAGTTTATTTCAAAGAAATATTGTAGTACATAAAGAGTGAATCCTTTTTGTATGCACTTAATATGGGTGTAGAGAATAACAGAAAAGAAAGTGGGAGTGGTTGAAAGTGACAAAGTATGGGTGTTAGATTGTGAATTGTATGACATATATGTATTGTTCTGGTTTAATGTTTGTCTTTATCTATTGTACAGCACTTTGGAATATGTTGGCGCTATAGAAATAATTGTAATTGTGTTAAGGGCAACGGGAGAACTAGCTTCAGCTTCAGCATGACTCTCTGCATTGTCTTGCATTTTTGGGGCTGGCCAAGAGGCTCTATGTCACCCTGGCCTTCAGGCTGACGGGCACTTCTACTTCCCAGGCAGATCTATTATGGGTGTCACCAGTGACATAAGTTGGCTCACTGGTGACGCCCCCTTGAAGGCCACACTCCCATCCTGATTGCATACCTCCCAATGTTGGAAGGTATGCGGATGTGGAACAGACTAAATGCAATCTGAGAGGTATGCCCAGGACTCCAGACAAAGCTCCCTATTCTGAGATTGTCTCAGTGAAACCAGAAAACATGACTGCTGGCTGCATGAAAAGTATTGAGGAGGGCAGAAAGGCCCACCGTCTGAGACAGTGGCGTACATACCAGGGTCGCGGCTGCGACCGGGCCCGGCCCACCAGGGGTCCCAGCCGCCCCTGCGACCCGGTGTGTACCCACTGGGCCAGCCTCTTCCCCTAGGGGGCCCAGGAGCTGACCACCCCAGGGCCCCCGGAGGCTGGACTTGCTGACACCCGGCAGGCAGGTGGCCTGTCGGGCAGGCGGGAGCGCGAGGGAGCACTCAGTGCTTCCTCTTCATCTCCCTAGCGCACCGCACTGATACCGGAGGTGGAAGATGATGTCATCTTCCGGCGCCGGCATCCCTACGCGGCGCACGTGGGAGCTGAAGAGGTAGCACTGAGTGCCCCCTCGCGCGCCTGCCTGCCGGGTGTCAGCAGCACCACTGGACCCCAGGGAATCCCCCCAGCACTCCAAAAGGTAAGGAGGCTGGGAGGATTAAATAAAAAAAAAAAAAAAACGTGTGTGTGTTAGAGTGTGTGTGAGTGTTAGTGTTAAAGTGTGTGAGTGTGTGTGTGTTAGTGTTAGAGTGTGTGAGTGTTAGTGTTAGAGTGTGTGATTGTGTTAGTGTTAGAGTGTTAGTGTGTGAGTGTTAGTGTGTGTGTTAGTGTTAGAGCGTGTGAGTGTTAGTGTGAGTGTGTTAGAGTGTGTGTTAGTGTGAGTGTGTTAGAGTGTGTGTGAGTGTTAGAGTGAGTGTTAGAGTGAGTGTTAGAGTGAGTGTTAGAGTGAGTGTTAGTGCTAGAGTGAGTGTTGGAGTGAGTGTTAGAGTGAGTGTTAGTGTGAGTGTTAGTGTGAGTGTTAGTGTGTGTGAGTGTTAGAGTGAGTGTTAGTGTGTGTATCTGCTAGTGAGTGTTAGTGTGAGTGTTAGTGTGTGTGAGTGTTACAGTGAGTGTGAGAGTGAGTGTTAGTGTGTGTGTCTGCTAGTGAGTGTCAGTGAGTGTGTTACTGTGTGTGTTAGTGAGTCTGTTTGATGTCTGTTAGTGAGTGTGTGTTTGTCAATGAGTGTATGTTTTGTAAGTGAGTGTGTATGTATGTCTGTCGCTGAGTGTGTCTCTGTCAGTAAATGTGTGTGTCTGTTAGCCAGTGTGTATGCGTCTGTAAGTGAGAGTGTGTGTGTCTTCAGCACTTACCTTTCTCCAGCGCCGGACTCCCTTGGCGCTGGGGATCCCTCAGCCTCTCAGCTCCGAATGCGACCGCGCACGCATTCAAACCGCCCATAGGAAAGCATTGCTCAGTGCTTTCCTATGGACGTTCAGTGTGCTCCTCTAGCGGCTGTCAGTGAGACAGCCACTAGAAGCTGGATTAACCCTCAGTGAAACATAGGAGTTTCTCTGAAACTGTTATGTTTTCAGCTGCAGGGTTAAAACTTGAGGTACCTGACACCCAGACAACTTCATTGAGCTGATGTGATCTGGGTGTCTGTAGTGGTCCTTTAAGTGTGTGTGCATCTGCATGCACTGGCGTACATACCGCGGTCGCAGGGGTCGCAGCCCTGTAACCCCTGCGACCAGGTTCCCACCGCCATGTGTTGCGGCCCGCACGCGCGGGGGGGCCCACAGATCAATTTTTGCACCGGGGCCCCATGGGTCATGTGTACGCCACTGGTCTGAGACATGTACTGTATAGAACATAGTAGTATTCTGACATTGAAAATTAAATAATAGATGTGAACTTGAGTGGATACAAAAAATGTACAGGAACCTGCTTTCAATATTAGCAAAATAAAAATAAATGAGTAAAATATTTTATACAATTTAATTATTATATGATTTGACTTAGTCTGCAAACACTTGACTAAAGGGTAAAATATTAGCATATGCTCGTAAGTACAGCATAGATATGCACAACAAAGTCAGTGATTATTGTGATTGTTTTAGTACTTTACCTTGTACTCTCTTGGCAACCATATGTAGATTTCATATCAAACAGCCTGCAACCCTTACATTTACTAAAGCACAATAAACAGTTTCTTTCTTAATTCCATCACTACTCCTGCTCTAGTTTAATCTTTTAAGTACCAAAATATATATCAGCTGGTTAGTACCAATGTACCAAAGAGGGCATGAAATAAATGTATCTTTGTCATTTATTGAAAGCATGTTTGAACAGAGCCGTCTGCACTTCTAAATATCCATTTTTCTATCATTGTAAAGTGATGTAGAATGTGTTGGCACTATATAAATGCTAAATAAAATGTGTCTTGTTTGTTACATACAGCATAAAGATATAGGTCTTCAAATCAGAAAATGTAAAATATACATTAAACATTTCACACACCTTTTATCACCTCTGTCATGTTCCGTGTAATTTAGTTTGACATATATAAATTTACTTAGGGTTCTCCGCAATAAAAACAAATTAAAATAAATGAATGACTTGGAATCATATATAACTGCAGTGAATTGGAGGTTGTTTTTTTTTTGTTTTGTTTTTTTGCTAATTCTGTCATTATGGCACATGTTTTGAAAGTAGATATTTTTACATTTATCAACATCTAAACTTACTTTAGCTGGCACTTTTTTCAGTAGACAGCTGCCACATTATAGTAAGGATAATCCATCTTATAGATGGCCACGTAAAACATACTAATAACAATACTAAAACATATAATAAACCAAAGTGTGATGCATGTAAAACATAACAAATACAAGCGTATTCTCTCTTTAAATCATCTCCTTTGTTTAGAACGCACTGAGGTCATCCTATTGTAATTAAAAGTTGGCAAGTTGTCAGCATCTATCACTGTGATAGTAGGAGTGTGCCTGGTGCCATTCTCTGCAGTCACGACACCAGCCATGGTGTAAGGAGTACAACCTGCAGGATACGGGACAATGGTGGGAAGGAAGAGGAGGAATCCTCGACCTTGGACGAGGGTCTAACATCAGCAGACCACTGAACCCAGTGTCTCGACAACCCACAAAGAGTCAAATTCTTGGAAGCTGGAGAGGCAACAAGTGAAACAAAAGATTCTATCATATAGGAAATAGAACAAAACATAAAGAATAATTGATTTGTTTTTAGAGATAAAATAAGCAAACAGCAGCAGAACGCTATCCTCTCTGCTATATCGTCGGCAGTGAAACATAAATGCCTCTGTCCAGCCAGAAGGAAGAACAGTCACCAGGACTTAGCCTTTCTATTATTAGACCACCTCAGTTATATTTCTGTTCAGAATAAAAAAACACAGATACCGTACTGCAAATTAGAGGAGAAAGATTGTACTGGTCTATTTATATTGGTTAATTGTGTTGATCTATATATAGTTTAACTGTAATAACTAGCAGTTATGGAGATACACTGCACATATGTTCATATTAACCTTATTATTCTGTAAATATAATAAATGGAAAATAAATGCCCTAGGATCTCTGGATATAGAAAACCATACACTCTACATTCCTTGAGGCACAAATGCATATTTATAACCTTTACTATACCAATAATATATTATATCTACAAATATGAGACACGCCGGGGGATCAACTGACATGTCCACCCCAGCAACTCTTTTTTTATTTCTTAGATATCTCCTATGATAGACGCCATTCCATTTTTTTCTTTCTTTTACTCCTGTTTGTCACAGATATAAATATGTATCTCTCTGCTTCTAAGTACTAGGTAATCAAATACATGAAACTCTATGATTGCTTATTACTAGGTGATACACTTAAACTGCTCCCCTAGCCCTGCTCCATCCTAACCATCTATGGGGCTCTAAGTGAGACATTTATGAGAGCCTCCCCCATTCACCTTTAGGAAGCAGGTTTGCCAGGGGTGTATCACTGATGCGTTTAACATCATTAGTGAGGTGGCGGGGAAGTGTCAACCTGAAATTCATGCACTGCAGGCTGCCCAGCAGCTGTGGTGGTCTGCTCCAATCACGGTTTCCCATTTGAAGAACACTGTTGAAGCACTCTTGTGTGCACATCCTATTTTGTAAAAACATACACGTCTAACAATGAACTCCCACTGCACGTTACAAAAAACGTAACAGGTTTTCCCCAGGAAAACATTCCTCCACAGAAACTATTTGGATGATGCAGAAGGCTTTTGAGGACAATGCAATGAGTGTAGCCCAAATAACTTCGCCCAGGTAACTAAGCCTTACTACAGCCAGATTTGGCACTTTGAAAAGGAAGAGATTTCAAGTGACATTTAAGAGATTCAGGTAAATACTTCGAGGCAGCTGGATTTTTCAGAGTATTTTGAACTGTGGACGAGATGCTGGGAGAACTGTGTGAGGTCCCAAGGTGCCTACTTTAAAGGGGACTGAGGTGTTTTTGTCCTATGTACAATGTTTATTGTATTTTGTATCTTACATGTCTCTATTTTTCATATTACATGGCTGGATACTTTCAGACAGACCCCATACATAAATGATGATTTCTCTTACCATTTTTTTCACCTTTGATTGTCCATTCTCAACTCACACCACACTAACTGTCTCGTAAATAAACCCAAATGTCTCTCGTTCACTACAGAAAATGATAAACAATGAATTGCAGAACCAAATAAGTGAATATAATTCATATGGATACACATTTGTGATTACAAATAACATGTGGGAACATGGCAGTAAAAATGTGTGTTTTCCCAATATTGCAAGTTCACAAAAGTAACGTTATTGTGAAAATGTGAAACTCTACCTTTAATCAATTGATTTTGAAAATCACAGTTCTCCCAGCCAGCTGTAAGTTCTCATCCAACAAGGGAAACTGTATGGGTCGGGAGAGCATTTACAGAATGTCCGAGTCAAAATGATTGTTAAAAAAGAAGCTAATAAAGTTAATAGACTTTTTCCTGTGATAATTATCAGGAAACAAAGAACAGACTTTAATCTAAATGTCAACAGCTGGTATGTTTCTACTGAGAGAACTGTGAATCCCACTAAAACTTGACCACCACCACTACAATTCTATTAAAAATAACAGACTGTTTATAGTGCAAGATGTCAAAGGGAAGTTATATATCCCAATATTATAATGATCCAATAATGGGATTTAGTAACACTGATCCTGATGTACACATTTACAACCTCTTACAAAATGAAACCTAAAAAGATAGCATATAACCTGTCTTTTTATCAGAGCTGAACATTGCAACTGTACCTGTATGCAAGCAATTTAATCTCAAAATGATGTTATTTTTACTTTGAAAATAAAACTGATGGTTGTAGCAAAGAGAGTGAGAGGAATTTAGAGTATTAATAATGACAAGGACGGGACATCCAAGCCGAAAGAAAGGTAAGAACAGTGAAAAGAGCAAATAAAATAGTCTTAATTAATAGGCCTATTTGACATAAATATTAAGAAAATAACACGCAATAGGTGAAAACCAATAAGGACAATTCTATCAGTAGAATCTTTTCATATTAAACATTATAAGGAAACTGAACAATAAAACAGTTATAAAGTTCATAGTTTTCATCATCATTCTAGTTCATCAAATAAATGTTACATTTGGTAATTATTGGTATTTTTTTTTATATTTTAATTTCTGTCTGATACCCAGCCTATTGTTGAGTTCGTCAAGAAGCGAATACATAATATACCGGCTCTCCTGCACCTTCTATTAATGTTAAGCACTGTGTTTGTTTGTAACCGCTTGACATAAACTTATTTGTGCCAGGATTGATGTGCCACTTGCTTAATATGGAAAAGCTAGTAGTTTCAAATTGGTCAAAAACGATAAGCAAGGTTTCCCAGGAGTACCTATTAAGCAGGGGATCTAGCAGACCCCTACCCCCCCATCCCTACCCCACGTCTATTTATTTACTTCCTGTGTATTGAAATATTAGAAAATGATTAATGATAAAAGACAGCCTACTCATACTCAGCTATTCTACCCAAGTCATTACAGGTGGTTTGGACCCGCAGTTAATCGGGGAGTAGCTGTCCTATAGTGAACCCTATTAACCCCTTAAGGACACAACTTCTGGAATAAAAGGGAATCACGACGGAATATTTCCGTCATGTGTCCTTAAGGGGTAAATATATAAGATTAAAGGATCACGATAGGGTCAGGAACACAAACATGTGTTCCTGACCCTATAGTGTTAAAACCACCATCTAGCCCCCCTGGGCCCCTCATGCCACCATAAATATAGCAAAATCTTACTGTATTCAAGCCTGAAGCTGTAACTCTGCATGCTGTTTGCCTCAGAAAAACAAGCAGTCTGCTGACATCATCAGAAGTGGTAGCCTGATCCAATCACAATGCTTCCCCATAGGATTGGCTGAGACTGACAAAAAGGCAGATCAGGGGCAGAGCCAGCATATTTCAAACACAGCTCTGGCCAATCAGCATCTCCTCATAGAGATGAATTGAGGAAAGTTGAGGAAATGAGGAAAGTTCAGTGTCTGCATGCAGAGGGAGGAGACATTGAATGTTTGGATGCATTTTAGGCAGCCATGACCCAGGAATGATCTCTAACAGCTATCTGAGGAGTGGCCAGTAAAGTTATCACTAGGCTGTAATATAAACACTGCATTTTCTCTGAAAAAAACTGTGTTTACAGCAAAAAGCCTGAAGGTAATGATTCTACTCACCAGAACAAATTCAATAAGATGTAGTTGTGCTGGTGACTATAGTGTCCCTTTAAGGCTTCAAATCTTTGCAGTTAATGTTTGTGCCATAGTGATAACAAGTCCCTTTGGCACTAACTAATGTGCATACTCTTCTTGCATTGTTTTCGGTACCTTTGTGTGTTTATGATTATACACCATTGGTCTTTTTACTTTTTTACTTACACATTTAAGCATTTTGAGAATAAAAGATGTAAAAGCAGATTGAAAACACAGTGCACTTCATGCTAACATTCTAATTGTTAACAACTGAGGTTATGTGACCCTGTATTATCAACTGTGAGTTTTTATTTCCATAAACCTTATAGAAAAAGAATGCATGAGATATTCAGATAAATCTTTCCACAATTCCTGTGGCCTGTGTAGGCATAGCATGTGTATGACCTCACCGTGTGGCCAGTTTGCTTCCTCAGCAGCATTCTTATAAATGTTACTGTTTCTTCCAACTTTCAATCTATTGAAGATTTTTAGAAGAAAAAAATATGTATTTTCTCTCTAACTGTATAGAAATAATGTATATTTCTAGATTACTTTATTTGGGTATATATAGAGAGAAGTTCACCCACACTTACAATAATAGCCATTATCAATAGTTAACCTACAAAATAATGGTAAGGGGGGGCTGGTAAATTAATCATAGCCCTTAAACATAAGAGTAAGAAAATGAGACTAGAAATCCAAGTATTACTCTTTGTTAATAACTAAAAGGACAGCAAGAGATAATGGACATTCATTGGTTCAATGAATTATTAAAATAAAAATGGTAAAGACACACCCGCATTTATCATGTAAGACAAAAAACTTACATTGCATCAACACAGTGAAACAGACACTCCACTGCCCACATACAAAAATAAATGAAAATCAATGTTTGGTTGATATACCCCCAATGAAAACATGCATGCATTTAATTATGCTTTTTTTTTATTGTTATATGTCTAAACAATGCTTGAAAAAATTGCAGATATCTGACCTGCAGCCTTTGAAAGCCCTCCCCTGATTCCACAGCCCAGACTTTCTGTGGCTGTCCAATCACAGACTTCCCAATGTAGCTCAATAAGAAATCTTTGCAAGGCAGGTGGTCTGGTACATTTCTTACCTCTTGAGTTTAGCTCCACTGAGCTAAGGAACCAGGAAGTAACATGACTGATTGACAGCCACGGGGGCAAATTTCAATTGAAATCTGCAGTGTTTGTAAAATAAAAAAAAAAAGACACACTCTTCATACATAAAGCACTTCAGCAAGCTAAAGTGCTTTAGGTGTTTGAAGTATTTATTTAAATGGTGTAATATAATAAAAATAAATTAAGTTCATAGTAAGGACATTTTAATCATATTAAAGAAACATTATAATACTATGCAAACTAGATAAGGAAACATTCACTTAAACAGTTTAGGTAACTAAGGGCTTCATTATTGCCTATTCAATGGCAATTCCTAGCATAGTAAATAGTGTTATGGTCCTGCCTGGGCCTTTGCTTAAGAGTCAATGTTTTCCTGAACCTGGATTTCTAATGGAGCTGGTTTGGGAGGAAATTGAATTACAATTACCCTCTCTAGATGTGATCATTGAATAAAAAGCTCAAAGCACCAAACCACTGCATCTTCATAAAGTGGTTTTGATACATAGATATTGGTTTCTTTTTTTTTTTTTTCTGGAAACATAAAACTTTTACATTTCAGAGAAGTTGCAATGTTTACATGTTGCCAAGAACACACCTGTTTGCTTGCCAAATTGACAACCACTAGAGTCACTTCCTCCTTAAGAGCTTTGAATTTGAAAGGTTCGATGTTATGATAATGAAAATGACTGATGCTTTTCATAGAGAAACATTGGATTGGAGGAGCATGGCAATTGCTCTTCTATGACAAGCATCAGTCATGATGATCTCATCAAGAGAGAAGCAGTTTCCCAGCAGAGTCCACTCTTGTGCTAGAATAACAGATAGGGTGAAAGTTAAAAAACAAACAAACAATTATAACAAGGGAAACCCACTAATCTAAACACAGTAAGGATATGGAAACCTTAAACAACATATATATATTTATTTTGAACACCAGTGTGTTCCTTCAATGTCCTATTTGAAATACGCAACAAGATATTAAGTTTATAAATGTATCTATATACTTTCTTTCACTACTAAGTTGACCTTGCTACTGTTACTTTACATGGGTGTACATTGCTATACAAACTACCGGTAGTATCATAAACTAGAAAAGAAAAATAGTAGTAAAGAGGAATCCTCTCGTAACACGACAAGGGGAATCCTCCCACTAGAACTACCCCTAAGAAAATGTGTAATTCTACAGGCCAATGTCACTAGAAAAAACTTTAATAAGACATACGTTGCACAAACGTGCGTTGGGCAATTTCTTCTCTTTTGATGTTGCTACACTGACTCTGCAGCATTTCACTAATTGTTATTTTTTCTTGTGTGTTTTTTGTGCTGTGCCCATTGTTATATTGACCGGCCGTTTTTTTCTATCAGTTGGGGCACTTTTTGAGATGTCCCTGTTTTTTTTTTTTTTTTATTTCTGTGGACCCCCCTGTGGACTATTTCCCCTTCATTCTTTATTTTCCCTTGTACTCTTTCTTCTGTCCTTTCGATTTCTTATCTTTTATGATAGGAATTTCGGGGCATTCTTTGAATTAGTATTTTTTTAATTACAAGGGGATTTATGTGCCACCTTCTGTTGATTTACGTATTAATACACAGCACACTAATTTTATGGCAACCATTCACATTTCTTTATACTGTGGGCGCATGATGATACATTGTTTCCACGTATAACAACTACTATATTTGCTACAAATGTGGTAACTGTGTCTCAAGCCCCCACAGATTGATTTAATCGTGACTGATTGCTGATACCATTCAGCTTATACACACACTTATAGTTTTTTCTACTTTGTGAGATGCTTAATTTATATGTGCAACGTATGTCTTATTAAAGTTTTTTTCTAGTGATATTAGCCTGTAGAATTACACATTTTCTTAGGGGTAGTTCTAGTGGGAGGATTCCCCTCGTCGTGTTACGAGAGGATTCCTCCTTACTACTATTTTTTCTTTTCTAATTGTTTATGTAGAGTTATGCCCTTTTCTCTATCCCTTTAACCCACCTTTTATACTACTGGCTAGGGTTTGGTAACCTTACCTGGTGGTATCCTTTTTTGTATATAGTATAATAAACTAGTTCCCAGTGAATAAATTGAATAAGCAGTAGCTATTGTTTAATCCCTTAACAATGTTAGGGCATTCCATAAGGTTCTAAAAATAGTGGGTTTTAACGCTGTTAGTATGGCATCCAGTAGTTTTGGTATGAGCAGGGTTAAATCAATCAATGACAAACAAAGAATGTGCAATTTCAATGTCGCTAAGAAGGTGCCGCCAATCCTTAAATGGGAATAAATCACCCAATTCCACAAATACAAATGCAAGACACAGACAAAACAGCGGGTGGTGTACTCCACATGCAATCAAAAGTGCAAGTGCAGAATAAATGGTAAAATAACATACCTAATAAGGTTTGTTCTCCTCAAATGGCTGTAAGAATTAAATAAACTTGACATAGAGTAGTATAGCCAACGAACAACCTATATAGTGTATGTTATGAAAGGATATATTCACATCCCATTTAATAGAGCATGTAAGAACTGGCTCAGGTAAAAGTGCTTATGAAGTGGTGATGGTTATCCAATCTCCCGTCCGGCAGATGACCTCTCTCCAAACACATATAAATGGAAAGGCACCAGATTAAATGTAAGCATAAAATTTATTAAACAAAAATTAAGTAAAATCTTACATGGTAGTATACAGTCTTCAGCTACAAAGTTCTTTGTACAACACAACGCGTTTCGACCACTTAATGGGTCTTCATCAGGTGTAATAAAGTCTGATCGTTCTGTAGGGAAATATATACCCCTCTTAATTACCCAGAACTATGAACACATGGGATAAGAGCCCGTGCCAGGTGTGCTTTCCCCAACCTCTAACATTTCGGACCTTCCGGCCAGGACCATGGTACATCAATCCCACACATCATTTGACACATTCAACATGGCGGAGCGCTCTGTCTCTCTTACCATGTTTTGTCTGTGTCTTGCATTTAAATCAATCAATACCTTGACCTCTCTTCTGTCAGTTGCCACAGATTCACAGATGAGCAGTATGCAGTGCTCAGAGTAAATGCAGTATACAGCCCTTTAAATCCATCTACATCAGCGTGCCTGAGTGAGTGTAACTGTGTGATCAACGGGAATAGCATTCAGGAGCTGCAGCATGTGAGGGAGATCTCTCTCTTTCATGCTACAATCACAAAGTAATGGGCACTTACATTTTACTGTGTGAGCTACGGAATCCCTCTGCTGATGTCAGTATTGAAGTCAGCAGAGGAAATCCCTCTGAGTTAGGGTTCGATTTTGTAAGTGTATGGTAAGTGTTAATGTTGTGTTCGCATAATGCTGTTTTAGAGTTAGTGATAGTTTAGGTAAGTGTATAGTTACATTTAATGTAAGCATAAGGTTATGGGTAGGGTTGCATGCTCCCTACAGAAAAGCTCACTAACACAAACATGCTCATAAAGAAAAGCTCATTGACACACACATGTTCCCTACAGAAAAGCTTACTGACACACACATGGTCACCACAGACTGGCTTACTGACACATACATGTTCACCACAGAAAAGCTCACTAACACAAACATGCTCATAAAGAAAAGCTCATTGACACACACATGTTCCCAACAGAAAAGCTTACTGACACACACATGGTCACCACAGACTAACTTACTGACACATACATGTTCACCACAGAAAAGCTCACTGACACACACATGCTCACCACATACAAGCTCACTGACACACACAAGTTCTCTCACTAGCAGACACACACACAGACACACACACAACCTCTCTTACTAGCAGGCACACAAACACAAGCTCACTCACTAGCAGGAACACACACACAAGCTTTCTCACTTGCAAGCACACACACACACAAGCTCTCTCACTAGCAAGCACACACACACACACACAAGCTCTCTCACTAGCAGGCACACACACACACACACACAAGCTCTATCGCTAGCAGGTACACACACACACACAATCCCTGTCAGTGCTAAAGCTTACCTGCCACTGGTAGGTGAACTATGTTACCATTTTGTGGCCTCTTCCTTCCAGCACGGTCAGCAATGTGAATGGGGCAGAGCTTGTTTGCATGGGGCGGAGCTATGTTCAGGAGGCGGGGCTTGCGTGCAGAGGAAGGGCATGTGGCCAAAATTGCTATAAATTGTGCAGGGAGACTTGACAGGTCTCCCTCTGGCCACCAGCAGCCTAATTGCGGTTGCACCAACCCCCAGCGCTTTACTCCCCTCGGACTGACACAGCCTGGCACAGTCCGAGGGAAAAAAACTTAAACTACATTTGCCTGATGATTTGGGCTTTCTGACTGGCCCCAGGTGCCGCAGCCCACCGGATAATTTCCCGGTATCCCGATGGGCCAGTCCAGCCCTGGGTTAGGGGTAGGTTTGGTCTAGGGTTAGCGTTAATAACTAAAGATATATTTAGATCCTAGACATATACGTGCATTAGATCCTCCCCACCAGAAAGCATTATCGCAATGCTTCACTATGGGGATTTCACTGACGCTGGATGCCCTCATGCAGATCATGAGAACGTCCAGCGTTATGTAGGCGATTGACACCCTCTAGAGGGAGTCTTAGTCCTGCAAGGTAATTATTGCAGTTTCTCTAAAACTGCAATGATTTACATTGCAGGACTAAGTGTGACTGGGACACTGCACCCAGACCACTTCAATGAGATGAAGTGGCTTGGGTGCCTTTAGTGCCTCTTTAATTCCATCACTAGGTGTACATCTTCCTAAAACTGGCAATAGAATGCAAAAGAATGTGCTTTTTTTACTATAATGCCAACATACAGCCAGTACAGTTAAACACTGCTGTGCTTTTTGCAATTTTATCTGACTTTTTGGGGATACATTAGGGGTTTCAAAGCAACAAACAAATGTCTGTATTTGTTTTAGTTAACTTTTGTGCAACAATAAAAAGATTTGTACTTTCAACATGTGAGGTATTTTGTGAAAAACACATGATTAAATCTACACCTACCAGAATGTAAGCTTGTCATCACTCCGTTTGTAGGTGAAAGGTTTGCTTAGAGCCAACCTGCTTGATATACAATATTGGTGAGTGATTTAACATTGACTATAAGGTCATTCAGCTAAAGATGTAATTTAAAATACACTCAGTTTTTCCTTAAATGTCACCAACAAATTTTTTTTTACAGCTTTCTTAACTATAACCCTGAATCCACCTTAAAGGAACACTCCAAGCACCATAGACACAACAGCCTGCTGTGTGGGATATGGTGCCAGGAATCACTGGAGTCTTTCTACTGTAAGCTGTCAAACTGTTATAACACGTTCTGACATTTATCTGGGTCATGACGGACTGCTGCTTCCTATCTTCTAAAGCTGTAGAAGTCAGATGTCAGTTTTGTGCAAGATAGGAACTCATTTATTGGTTGAGTGTAAGCTGAATAAAATTTACAGCTGACTTCTACAGATCGAAAAAGTCCAGAAGCAGTGAAGGCACCTGGCAAGACCCAAGTAAGTGTCACACTTTTATAAAATCGTTTGACAGGTTATAATTGGACGTTGCCAGGGCTCTCTTGGCACCATGACTGCTATAGAAGTTTGTAGTGATGATGGTGTTTAAGGTGTCCCTTTATTTAGCACATTAGCTGCTCGAAATGCTTATTTTTTGCTTGCTGGCAATGGTAGTTAAGCATTCATGATCAAAAAGCTGATAATAACTCTACAACTTCCAGACACTTGTAAATCTCTGGGATGGGATAAAGTAAACACTTCGAAAAGTGCTATAAAAAAAAAGTTATTAACAAGACTAAAAAGAAGATCTGGCACACACAAATTGTCAAAAGCTTAGTGGGGCTCAAGTGTTGCTGGAGGGTTCCAAATAAAGTCACTATTTTAGGAATTCATATGTGTGCAGGATCTTTTTTTTTCCCTTCTGTTTATAACCCTGGTTGCCGTCCTGGTCCTGCGCACCACATAAAGCATATCCCTGCCCATTCGGTGCCATCTCTTGGTATTGTCACATAAAAAAAGTTATTGGACAATTCTGATTGGCTGATCATGTACCCATTAGTCGTCAAATGAAAAGCTCTGAAATTTATTGCAGATGTAGTAACTTCAAATGTGAGTAACGTGTATGAATTTCATTATTTTGGATTCGTGGTCCATGCACACATTTTTTATTTTATCTGTAGAATAATAAAAAAAAAATTAATCAGTTCCAGTCCAGAGCGATCCTTTAATTCTAGAGGAACTTTTGATTTGCAACAAACCCAATTCACACTTACCATCAAAGTATCACCCTCAACCTATGAAGAAATAAAATAACTATAAAACAATATTTATTTACAAAACTTCTTCTTAGAAGGCATGCAACTAGTCCAAGATATTATACTATTTACTAACGAATTCCCGTGATCCTCAGAAAGACAGTAGAAATATCTGGATTGCAAAGGTTAGTCATTACTGTACCTGAATCTCCATCCATCTCCCTCCCGCACAGCTGATGATATGTGAAACTGACATCTCCCATTCAATAAACAGCTGCAGATTCAGGAGTGAGAATGGTTAGATTATTATTTTTCCTGTTGAAACAACAGACCTTAATGAAGATGACACTATACAATGGACAATGTAAAAAACTAATTACACAATATAAAATTTAAGTTTTGATTATTTTTCTTTAAAGTTCAACACCGAAAGAAAAGAAACCTCAGAAATTCAGCCTCATCTCCATGGACGTTGAACGCTGTAATTAAGATTTTTTTTGTATCCTGTCTTAGAGAATAGTGCCTCTCCTCCTATGTATTATAGTCACAGTGAGAACAGAATCTTCGAAACAGGTCAATGTAATTCATGTAGTTATCCACTCAGCAAGCAACAGCCAAATCTCTTAACATTACATCAAAGTAAACTTAACACCTTACACAATAAGCAGATCACTGGGACAATTACACTAACAGATGTGTTACTTGTTTGATACGGAAGACAAATGCTTATCAGGTGCCCAACATAAAACATAGATATCATATGTTAACTAGGAATGAAGATATATAGACAGACAGATACACAGACACATAGATAAACAGACAGTCAAACAGACAGACAGACATAAAAATATCAGGAAGGATGGATGGCAGAGAGACAGAAAGACAGATACCAAAATGAATCTTTACATAGTTGCAACTTTCTATTTTACTTTCTTTAAAAAGTTCCAGATACTGCAGTTAAGTCATTTAATGGAAAGTAGTGATCTAAGTAGGATATACCTTTTCCAGGAAATCTTATATTGAGCACATTTATGGGGGGAAAAAGATTGGCTCGGATATATTCCATTGACACAGCAGTTTTGTGTTACAGTCAGTGTCCATATATTTTTTTTGTTGCACTATTCATTTTACTTTTTTTTGTTGGGGTTGCAAGCTTGTAGGATAACACCAAAATATGCAGACTATCAGCAATGTGTGGTTTTGGCTAAAACAAATGTATGTTTATAATTTAGCAACCTGACCTGCACTGCGTTTGAGTATATATACTGTAGGAAAACTCACAAAAAAATTTAACAGTTAAACAGTTTAACCCTTTGTCTCTGTCAGGGTGAGTTGGATGGGACTGGTAAAATATAAGTGATTTACAATTTGGTAATTTTAGCCTCGGTTTTGCATGTGAGCTATGATTGTTTAACGCACACTAATGAACGAGTAACCCCCAAATTATTGCATGCACTAACTGGCACAGATGGGGTTATTTAAAAAAAAAAACAAGCATATCTCATAATGAACTGCACTTAATGTCAAACATAATGTATTTATTTATATGTAAACTATTTCACTAGGAATTATACATTGACATTTCTCTTGTTTTCAAGTATGTATGTCAGTTATGTATGTCTTGCAAACACTATTGTAACATGTTAAAGGGGGAAAGTGCTTTTTTTTTAAGAGACTCAACGACCAAAGTGGGCCACGCGAAATGTTAAATAAACCCCATGCGTAATACACAGGTCCCAAGGGGAAGATTTGTGCAGGAAAGCGTCTCTAGGCTGTATGACCCTCCATCTATAAATCTCTATTAAATCAGTCTGAGCAGTGTGAGTGTTAGGGCCAGGGCTGCCAGAAATAGCTCTCTTCCTGCAAGATGGAGAAAAGATTGCAGCTGCAGAGCAGAGGGAGGGAGGGCCAAAGAGGGCTGTGCAAGGTAACTCATAAAAGTCCCATTTTGTTATAAGGCTGGAGGAAGGGGAGGCAGCTTTGGCACACGTGTCGGTGGTGCTAAATTAACTGTTAACACAAATAATCAAAGTGCAAGAACCATCAAGGAGCTGGCGCCAGTCATATAAGGGAGAGGCTGGGTCATCACTGCCTCCAGAGCCGACATTGCAGGTGGAGACCAACCAGGGACTTGACAGGATGGAAGTGCTTACAAAATACATTGACCAACTGACAGAGGAAAACACCACAGAACTACTGCTTCCCCCCTATTGTGTGCTAAGCTACAGACTTGTTTGCTGCGGGTGTTTGTCTTTGTATTTTTAAAGGGCTGCTACTGATGTCATGATTTAAATACAAAGGGATAAACCAGCGCTGTCTGTTCCTTATTTGGTATAGTTCTATATGAGAACACAGGTGTAGAATGCTGCTATTTTATCTAGTTCACAATGACATAATGCTGCTATTTTACCTAGTATAATTTACAGGGGGTTGGTTTGCTTACACACATTTATGTACAGCATAAAATATAGGGGTGGTCATAGATCATTGTGTTCAGCGATCTGTAAAAGTAACATACAAAATGCACAGGGATATTCACTAAAACTTGAATTGTAGAAAATTCTAATTTAATTTCCAAATTTAACCCAAAATAACTAAATTGGAAAAATTCTTCAAGTTAGATATGTTTTCAGATTCTCTATTTTGCCTTAAAATGTTACATTGTTCTTGAAATTACCTTCAACTCCTGACAGTTTGCACTTAAGCAAATGCCCATGCCAGTGGCGTACACATGACCCATGGGGCCCCGGTGCGAAAATTGATCTGTGCCCCCCAGTCCGGGCCGTAACACATGGCGGCGGGCACCTGGTCGCAGGGGTTGCAGGGCTGTGACCGCGGTATGCACACACACTTAAAGGACCACTACAGACACCCAGATCATATCAGCTCAATGAAGTGGTCTGGGTGCCAGGCCGTAACACATGGCGGCGGGCACCTGGTCGCAGGGGTTGCAGGGCTGTGACCGCGGTATGCACACACACTTAAAGGACCACTACAGACACCCAGATCATATCAGCTCAATGAAGTGGTCTGGGTGCCAGGTCCCTCTAGTTTTAACCCTGCAGCTGAAAACATGAGGGTTAATCCAGCCTCTAGTGGCTGTCTCATTGACAGCCGCTAGAGGAGCTTCCGCGATTCTCACTGTGAAAATCACAGTGATAAGACACTGAACGTCCATAGGAAAGCATTGAGTAATGCTTTCCTATGGGCGGTTTAAATGCGCGTGCGCCTCTTGCCGTGCATGTGCATTCAGAGCTGAGAGGTGGAGGGATCCCCAGCGCCAAGGGAGGTAAATGCTGAAGACACACACACACACTCTCACGAACAGACGCATACACACTAGCTAACAGACACACACATTTACTGACAGAGACACACTCAGCAACAGACATACATACACACTCACTTACAAAACCTACACTCTCACTGACAAACACACACTCACTAACAGACATCAAACACACTCAGTAACAGACACACACAGTAACACACTCACTGACACTCACTAGCAGACACACACTCAATAACAAACACACTCACTGACACTCACTAGCAGACACACACTCTAACACTCACGCACACTAACACACACACTAACAAACACACACACACACATTTGTTTTTACATTTAATCCCCCCTGCCTCCTTGGAGAGCTGAGGGGATTCCCTGGGGTCCAGTGGTGCAGCTGGGCTCCTGGGCAGCCAGTCCTGCGGGCAGGCGCGCGAGGTAGCACTCTAGCCTGAGTGCTTCCTCTTCAGCTCCCTCGCGTGCCACGTAGGGATGCCGGCGCCGGAAGATGACGCCATCATCCGGTTCCGGTATCAGTGCGGTGCGCAAGGGAGCTGAAGAGGAAGCACTCAGGGGAGAGTGCTCCCTTGCACGCCGCCAGCCTGCCTGCCGGGTGTCAGCAGGGCCAGCCTCGGGGGACCCTGCGGTGGCCGGCTCCTGGGCTGCCCCAGGAGAAGTTGCTGGCCCAGTGGGTACATACCGGGTTGCAGGGGCGGCCGGGCCCCCTGGTGGGCCAGGCCAGGTCGCAGCCGCGACCCCGGTATATACACCACTGGCCCATGCTAAAGAAACACTCTAAGCACCATAGCTACTTCATCAGAATTAAGTTGTTATGGTACCAGGAGGACCATGGTGCCAGCTTACCTTCAGGGGTTAAAACGCTGAAACAAGAAGCCTCAGACTTAATCACTAAACATCGAATTGTAGTAAACTGAAAAATCCCATTTGTAAAAATTTGGGTAAAATAGCCAGGCTGTAAGGCTAGTGGAAGGTTGGAATATTATTCTAAATTAGCACTTTGTGCCTAAATTTTGCATTCAGTTTTCAATTAGTATTTAGAGGTTTTGAAGTATAATGGTTCGGTTTATTACAGTGTGTCCAGACATAAAGAATCAGTGGAGAGATATTTGGGATGTTTCTCTGCTAATACAACTATAATTACAACAACATTAATGAAACACATTTGTTTAATATAACTAATATTTTATTTAAATTGAACTGTAACAACTAAAATAAAAACCAGACACAATTTGATATTTTTGTGCAATTATAGGGACAACAAGAGTGTGATGGGCCCACATTGTGTAATGGATTACACCAGAAACGCATTAACAAATTAAACAGAATCATATCAAAGCTCTACAGATTCTGCTTTGAGCTTGTATAGAATACAGTTATTGGAAGAGCATGAATCGGGAGAGGCTGTTTCACACCATATAAAGAGCTGGCATTGAACTTGATGGGCCCAATAGACTCCACAGATGGCTTACATGATATGTCATTTGATTAGAAGAATCCTTCTGTGGTGTTGAAATTGGACATTAAGGGGCAAGATATATTGCAGTTCTTTTTTGACTTGTTGGTATTATACACTCATCAGCCACACATTAAAACCGCCTGCCTAATGTAGGTCACCATCTTTCTGCTAAAACAGCGCTGATACATTGAGGCATGGTCTCCACAAGACATCTGAATGTGTTCGGTGATATCTGGCACCAAGACATTAGCAGCAGATCCTTTAAGTCATGCAAGGTGTGAGATGTAACCTTAAATGGATCAAATTTGTTGTTCCAGCACATCCCATAGATACTTAATTGGATTAATATCTGGGGAATTTGGAGGCCAAGGCAACTACTTGCACTCTTTGTCATGTCCCTCAATGCATTCCTAAACATTTTTTGCAATGTAGCAGGGTACATTATCCTGCCTAAGAGGCCACTGCCATTAGGGAACACCATTGCCATGCAGGGTTGCACATGGTCTGCAACAATCTCTAGGTAGTTGGTAACATCCACATGAATGTTAGGACCCTCGATTTCCCAGAACACTGCCCAGAGCATTCCACTGCCTCTGCCTTCTTCCCATAGTGTTGCCATCTCTACCCCAGGTAAACAATGCACACGCATGCAGCCATCCACCTGATCTAGAAGAAAATGTTATTCATCAGACCAGAAACCTTCTTCCATTGATCCATGGTCCAGTTTTAACACTCATGTCCCCATTAAAGGTACTTAAGGAGGTGAACCGGAGTCATCAGGGCACTCTGACCAGTCTGCAGCTATGCATCCCCATACACAGCAAACTGCAATGCATTGTGTGTTCTGACACCTTTCTACTATAGCCAGCATTAAGTATTTCAGTCAATCTACATTGACTCTTCTCTGCGATCAGACCAGAATGCTAGACTTCGCTCCCCTCGTGCACCAATGAGCCTCAACCCTTATGCTAGCTCACCTGTTGTCCTTCCTTGCACCCCTTTTGGCAGGTACTAACCACTGCATATCAGGAACACCCCACTCTTTTTTAGAGATGCTCTGACCCAGAAGTCAACCCTTCACTATTTAGCCCTTGTCAGAGATACTCAGATCTTTTCACTTGCCCATTTTTCCTGTTTTCCACTAATGAAATTTAGAACTGACTGTTCACTTGCTGGCTAATATAACCCACCCCTTGAAAGATGCAATTTTAATGATATAATTAAAGGACCACTCTAGGCACCCAGACCACTTCAGCTTAATGAAGTGGTCTGGGTGCCAGGTCCTTCTAGGGTTAACCCATTTTTTCATAATTATAGCAGTTTCAGAGAAACTGCTATAATTATGAATGGGTTAAGCCTTCCCCCTAATCCTCTAGTGGCTGTCTCATTGACAGCCACTAGAGGCGCTTGCGTGCTTCTCACTGTGATTTTCACAGTGAGAGCACGCCAGCGTCCATAGGAAAGCATTGTAAATGCTTTCCTATGAGACTTGACTGAATCTTGTGCCAGCTCTTGCAGCGTCGCATTCAGCGGCGGCGTAGGAGGAGGGGAGGAGGAGAGCTCTCCGCCCAGCTGGAAAAAGGTAAGTTTTTACCCCTTTCCCCCTTCCAGAGCCGGGCGGGAGGGGGACCCTGAGGGTGGGGGCACCTTCAGGGCACTATAGTGCCAGGAAAACGAGTATGTTTTCCTGGCACTATAGTGGTCCTTTAATGTTATTCATTTCACCTGTCAGTGGTTTTAACATTGTGACTGATCAGTGTGGAGATGCACACAGTGGACAGCTATGTCTACTTAAAGCATCTTAATGCCTTATTTACCCCAAGTTGTCACTGGCTTATACAGCTTAATCAGCTCAGATGGACGAGTATGACGATGGAAGAGAATGAGACCCTTGGTGAAGAGACCACATTTTTTTCAGTCATGTGTCAAGGACATTTTGAACTAAGTTCACTTACCAAGTAGGTTTTCACTTCTGTTATGGAGATCTGGAAATTCTAGTTCTTATTAACAGACAACAAAACAGAAGAATATTTCCAACAAGAACTCCATCAAATCAAAAATAGCCTGTTGATTTAGCCGATCTAGAAAAGATAATGTTTCTGTAAACTTTTACTGGCTCAGAGGGAGAGAGAAGACAATAAAAAGGAACGATTTTGCAGGAGCTGCAGCAGGTGTGATCCCACCAGCTTTAAATTCTGTCTTGACCTGTAGTGGAAATTGTGGAAATGCTTCATTTGGAGCCTGGTGCCGTTTTTGACATAAAGCATCTAATTCTAATTTTAATCGTTCCACCAGAGCCAGATTACTCATTAGGCGACCAAGGCTGGTAGGTCTCTATCTGGCCTGGAGCTCGGGCTGTGGGTGTAAGGGCGCCCTGTGCCCCCTCACTTTATTAAAGGATCATTGTGGTCTCCCTCAGCAAATATTAGGTAGAGACCACTCTAAGAGCACCCTTGTGGTCCACTGTAATCTGTATCTGATATTGGTAAAGCATATGGAGTTCTCCCATACTAAAAGGAATCAAGCTCACCCTTGACTGAACCACCAGTAACATGCTCAAACTCCCCATCACACACAAATTCAGTCACTACACACAACATTCAACCAGCACACACATACACACTCAACCCCCTCAATTAGCCTTCTCACACAACACACAGCCAATACACACTCTCTCACAATACTCACAGAAATATTGCCCAGCACTCCAGGAGTGGGGCCCAATCTGGCACCCTGCCAAGGGTCGCAGGCAACCTAAATCCTGCTCTGGCTTCTGCATATGGTATCTAGCTAAAGAATGGTGGAAGTTGTGTGTTTAGTTTTATAGTGAATATCTTCATTGAAGCAAGTTCCATGTATTCATGGTTTTAAGGAAAGACGTTATCTAGACAGTCACTGTTCTCTCCAAATGGCCTTTCCATATTGGACAAGCCTGGCAATATTCAGCTTGCACTAATATATTATTTTCTAAGCATAATTACCAAAAATCCTTAACTAAGTTGATAAAGTATCCAAATTTGAACCTCTTAAATGACTGACATAGTTAACAGTCTTGTCTTGATGAAATTTGTGAGTATCAATGATCCTGCCAAGTAATCCAGCAAACAATATGTAATTTGTTTTTCTTCTCAGACCGTCTGCCATCATTGGAAGGATCTGCAACTTTCCAGGCTACTTTGCTGACATCGGAATCTATCACAGTGCCTAGAATCATACCAAAGGTGGTATTTTCATTTCTTTTCTCCGAGTGTTTTGGTCTCCAAGCCACCAAGTTAGTTCCTCTTGAGTTTCTTGGTCTCATGACATTTTTCAGAACAATATAGGCAGAGACATATAATTGTGGACTTATTGTAGGGCTCAGTAGAGGAATGGTCTTGGAAACATCACAGATGATAAACATCACAGATGATAACACTAAACCAATTATTCTGGCCAAATCTCTCAACAGAATGTGTGATTAGTTCAAGGTTTGCCAAATCATATATTTGTTAAAAGATCAACTGATCCAATGAGGATGCTCCATCAGAGGCATAACTTACTGTGAAATGAAAAAGAATATTGCCTAGATTATCTATCATATACTGGTGGTTACTGTGTTTAGTGCGCTTATAGAAATAATAAAGTGGTATAGAAGCAGCTGCACACTCTAGTGGGTGCTCTCTATCCCCCACTCAAATATAAAAGTAAAGCACAGTAAGACCTGTATAAAACAAATTTTACACAATAGCGTACAAAACACACAAAGTGTGGGGGTGGTAGTAGAAGTAACAGTGCAACTCCACAGTGTTTTAAAACCACTTAAAAAACACAGATAACATACAAGTAAAAGATAGAGATAGAGGAGTGCAAATACAAATGTATATGGTATACTTAGAGACACTGGTCAGTCCTTCAGATGTAACCTATATACAAAAAGATCCAAACATAGCATAATACTGTTTTTCCAAATAATATAGTAAATAGATGTGGATTTTTCACTCACACTTTGCAGAGCCACGTATAGTAGGCTCTGACTATAGTTGCTCTTTGATAATTCCCTGGTGTATTAAACTCCACCACGCCTTCAGAATTCTCCACTCAGATTTCTAAGTGTACATTTTCTGATCCATCAAGTGACCAAGTAATTCACACCATTAGACTGTATATTCCTTCATAAATTCTGCATTTTTATGAAGGAATATACAGTCTAATGGTGTGAATTACTTGGTCACTTGATGGATCAGAAAATGTACACTTAGAAATCTGAGTGGAGAATTCTGAAGGCGTGGTGGAGTTTAATACACCAGGGAATTATCAAAGAGCAACTATAGTCAGAGCCTACTATACGTGGCTCTGCAAAGTGTGAGTGAAAAATCCACATCTATTTACTATATTATTTGGAAAAACAGTATTATGCTATGTTTGGATCTTTTTGTATATAGGTTACATCTGAAGGACTGACCAGTGTCTCTAAGTATACCATATACATTTGTATTTGCACAGTAAGACCTGTATAGACTGGACAAAAGCCCAGACCGTACTGATCAGATGAGTGGAGCGCTATCTATCATATACCCCTACTTCCCAGAAATGATGAAACTGGCCTATTAATTTGGTGAAAGAGGGGCGGAGCCTAGCTTCCAGGCTGAGCAGACATGCCAATCCCAAGCTCCTGACGAAACTCACTACTTTGGGGAAAATACCCTAGAAAATCAACACACCTGCAATTTGGAGTGCTACAGTTGTGCTGGGGTAACCCAGGTGAACTCTGGACACCAGACTCATCGTTATATCCAACCGGGAACCCAGAATCATCTGCTGAGGCCTACCGGGGATCGAGCAGGGGAGAGGCAGCCGCTCTCCTCGCTTGCAAACTGGCACAAAACTCAACTCTCCATTCTCCTACCTCTCTCCCCCCCCCATCCCCTTTGGACCGGCAGGGGATATCCCGGTCCTCATTGGGCACCCGGAGCAACCCGTCCGGATCGAACTCAAAGTATCAGTGGCACTTTCCCCACAAGGCACACACAAGATGTTGGCTGAACGCTCGCTACATATGCTGAGCCAGCTCCCAAATCAAATGCACCTTCATGATACCACTTTGGATATCATGTAGCGCCTAGAGGAATTGTTCAGTTGCTTCTGGGAGAGGCTTCGGAGACGCAAGCAGGAAGCCCAGATCGAGCAGCAAGACTCCCCAGAAGCGGGGAGCGAGGGGTACACCCACCAATGCTCACTCTCCCTAGCCCACCTGGGCTGAAAGCCAAGAGGGCTTTGATCCAACAGCATCGCTTACACTGGCGGTGGCCCACATGCCGCAAACGGCAGTAAACCACCAAGCCCTCCGCCACTCCCACACGAGGAGGAAACTCGGGCTCTGGAAGCCTCCGAATTTGTGGCCAAGAGATGCAGGCCTACACACCTGCCTGGGGCTGGATGGACACCCTCACTCGCACCTGTATGGCAGCGGTCCACCAGCAGGATTTAGATGCCTCCCGACAGAGGGAATCGGATGAGAGAGATAACCACACACAGACTTTCTCATGACAGGAGCACTCTCTCCACCATGTTCCTGTGCATATAACTCAGCCACAATGCCTCCTATAACCATGACCATAATGCTAAGAGTCTAGAGGGGTTTTCCCCTACAGCCCTGGACCACAGTGAATTGTAATCTTCAGAGTAGCCAGTTATGTTTTATAGAATCTTATTACCCGCATGACCGGTAAACCAGACTCATAGCATCCTTGTACACTGCATGTCTAGCCCAGCTCATTTCTCTATCAACTGTATCCAGAGTTCACGATACATAATCAGAGTGTTTGTCCAAACAGTTTCTACCTATGTCAACATGTTCACTTACTCTAACATCCTGAAGTTCATAATGTGCAATTTACAAGACTGTACCAGGCTACCGATATCAGCATGTTTAAGCACATTTACCATCTCTAGCATTAATCAACATAGCTACTGTGTTATTGTTTACATTATAAAACTGTGCATGTCTCTCCTTTTACCCCAAATGTAATGCATGACAATGAGCCTGTATGTACAGTTCCTATGCACTGCAAAAATAAAAAATGTAAAAAAAAAAAAAAATTTTAAATTTTAAATTTGGTGAAATACCAAAGAGTTGATGTAAGAACGGAATTGCCATTTTATTTCAAACCTATAATGAAGTGCAGAGGTTGACAAAATTTATTTTCAGTCAGAATAGTCAGGTCAGCTCCTTTCATAACTGTATTTGCATTCTAATCTGAATGTGATCACTATACTGGGGTAGTCCACACTAGAAAACAAGGACTAGTAACCCCTCAATGTCATGTAGTCAAAAGAAAAAGGTGGTTCAGGCACCCAATCAATTCAAGCAGATTTATTGGATGTGAACAGACATTGCAATGCCTGTTTATGTTCAATAAAGATCCTTGAATTGATGGAGTGCCTGGACCACCTTTTTCTTTTGACTGTATCAGGAGTAGGCAACTTTTGGCACTCCACACATTGTGAACTACATCACCCATAATGCTATAATGATGGCAAAGCATCAGGGAAAATGTAATCCACAACCTCTGGAATGTTGAAAGGTGCCTACCACTGAACTATAATGTGAAAAATATAATCTTTACACACATCTCTGTCCAGCAATACAACTTGCAGGATGCAAACACTCTATCAAAAGGAATATAATACCTAGAATATTTTTTATGTTACAAAGAGTCACTCACAGAAATTTAAACAGATTGCAAATTTTTGCAGATTGGCCTGCAACCTTCTAAACTGACCAAAACTAACAAGGGGTCAGAGGATATCCCATTTATACTTCTAATATCTAGCCGCCGCGCAGTTAGAGCAAATAATACATTGGCATGCACCACCTGATAGCACCTAGAGTCCCTCTTATGGGAGTAGTCCACCCACAATTTTATAATTGTGTACCCAAGACACAGATAGCCCTTTTGTGAACAGCATGCCAGGCTATATTAAATTTCTGTCAAATATGGAATAAATTTGACACACTAAGATCCTCACCCTTTCCAATGAACCCCATATCTATAAAACAGAGCATTCCCACATGGAATGAGACCCAGGGACTTCAGTGGTATAGAGGAAACAGGGCTATATATTTTCTTACAAATGTATGAAGAAAAAGATGATAATATGCTTATCAGAAGTTCAACAGGCAGCTTACTAAACACCTGGTGACTACTTTAGGTTAAGGCAAATGAGAGACTTCCCGACACACCCAGAGGTAAAAAGGAGCCAACACCTCCTTAACTTTCTATGAAAATCTTTGCTGGAAAGAAATATGCTTTACCTCTAGTGAATGGGATATACTCAAATATGGAGACCGGTGAAAAGCAGATCTGGGAGAGGTGTTGGAAGAAGGAGAATGGTAAGGCATGTGTTAAGTCATCCATTTGTGTCTCCCTCCAAGAGCAGTTCTTTAAAACTGGGCTTAGCTGGTATACTACCCTTGTCAGTTCTTTCAAATGCGTAGGACCACCAAAACAAGGGAACCATGGCGGGGGGGGGGGATGATTAGAGAACCAGTACGGAAAAAGAATAGACATGAAGAGAATGGGTTCAAGGTGTGGGAGTGCATGCGTAAACATGAGTGTATGGAGACCCCCCCCACCCCTACCAAGACTTAATTTATTTTATCTCTTTGAAACTTATCTCAATTTCCGTTGTATATTTTTTTTTTATGTTGATTATTGTTATAATGATACAGAGTAATCACAGGCTGTTACATACTCAATCTTTATGTATTGTATGGTAATCAGCTGAAGCATATGTCACTGTCATATACTGTTGCCTATTAACAAATAAAGAAATTTAAAAAAAAATAATTACAGGCTGCAAAAAGTCAGAAATTATATGGCAAAAAAATGCCATTGCAAAATTTGCCACATCCAAGATGGCATAGGTTGGTGTGTGTAGGGGGATACAATGTGTGTGTGTAGTGCACTGGCGGATCCAGGGGGCTAATGCAGGGCCACTCATACATACACTGCCCCACACACACACTGCCCCCACAAACACACACAGACTGCCCCCACACACACACACACCGCCCCCCACACACACATACACTGCCCCACACACACATACACTGCCCCAATACACACACTTCAAAAACACACTCCCAAATAAACACACTTCCCCCACACACACACACACTGCCCCCCACACACACACTGCCCCCACACACACATACACTGTCCCCCTTATACACACACACATACACTTGCCCCCACACACATATACACTACCCACCCATACACACACACATTGCCACACACATATACACAGCCCCCCATACACACATTGCCCCACACATACACAGCCCCCCATACATTGCCCACACACACACACACACACTGCCCCCCATACACTCATTTCCTCACACACCCTACACATTCACACACTTCAACCCCCACACACATACACACACTGAACCTTTCACACACACTGCACCCCTCACACATTGTACCGCTCACACACCACTGCTCCTATGCCCTACTACAGCCCGATATCTCAGCAGACCCCAGGTAAGTTGTCAAACTGTTCTTAAACGGTTTGACTACTTAATCTGGGAGGGGGTCCCAGCACTCCCGGCACCATAACAACTACACAGAGCCTTAGTGGTAATTGTGCATGGATTATTTATTTAAATAATCTACAAGTGTTCCATCCAAGATCAGACTCTAGATCCCCCACTGGAGTAGTGGCTATAGTGTGCATGCGAATGTGTGGGATATGATGTATTGGGGGTTAGAAAAGGATAAATTTTAAAAAAACAAATCATCATTCTTATTTAAAAAAAATAAAACTTATTCCACACTCTGCTTCTTACCTTATGTCATCAAAGGGGATATTCAAAACTATGTTGATCCAGTGGTTCTATACTCTAGTCTGCTTCTCCAATAGATGCAGACTGCGTAAATGCCACTTGCGAGCCCCGGCACTGAACAGTGCCAGAGCGCAGTGGCAGAACTAATGTAGAGAGGGCCCTGGTGCAAAAGATTTTTTTGGCCCCCTCTAGCGCAAGGATGGCTAAAAGGTAAATCCATAATGCTTTGCCAGCTGGAGTTCTACCATTTCCCCATCCTTTCAGGATTGTATTTGTTAGCAGTGTATGTGTGTTTTTGAATGTAGTAGTGTGTTTGTATGTTGTGTTGGCATTTGCATGCAGTTGTGCATTTGTGTGTAGTGTTGGCCTTTTTAATGTTGGTGTGCATATCTATGTAGTGTTCGCATTTGAATGCAGGGGTGTATTTGTGTATTGTGTTGGTGTTTGAATGCCTAGATGCATTGACATATACCTATGAACTTCCACACACAGATACACAAATATACTGACATAAATACACAGACACACACATAATGACACAGATACACATACAGACTGGCACACATATAGGTACACACATACTGACACAGATACATGAATTGACACACGTACGTACAGACTTACATACAAACTAACACACACAGATACACTCATATACTAACAAAGATACACATGCACACTATATAGTGAGATATACACAGATACATAAACACTTACACATACTCACACTGCTGGAAACAAATACTGACACATACAGACCCATACTAACATGTATACAGACCCATACTGACACAGATACACACAAATACATGACCTATAAACACACAGTGGCCCACACAAACACAGTGACCCTCTCCACATACACCGTGACCCCCCACACACACACACACACAGTGTGGCCCATACACACATAGTAACCCCCACATAGACAGTGATCCCCCTAAACACAAAGTGACCCCCACACACATACAGTGGCCCCCCTACACACACACTAGCCCATACATATGCACAGTAGCCTATACACACTCACATTGACTCATGCAGTCCTACCTTTAGTGCAGGATTATTCACATGCAGTTTCTGACATTCCAATCTAACCTACTCTCTCTCTTCTGCAGCCGGGATGACATTATAGGGCCCTTGTAAAGGGAGCCGATAGGCCCTGCGCTTCTGCCTGTGCCGCCTACTCCCTCCCGCGTGGCTCTCTATTTATACTGGGAGGAAGTGATCGTTGTCACTTTCTCCCAGCCGACACTCACAAAAGGGGCCCGGTTGCGGTCTTATAGGCCATCACATCTGACTGGGCTATTGTTCAGAGAGAGCGTGTGGGCCTTGGTGCAGCGGTAGTTCTGCCACTGCCATTGTAATCCGCAGCAAACCTCTGATAGGCTGAAGGTTGCAGGAATTGTAGGTGTGGACATGCAGGCAATCTGACCTACTCTCTCTCTTCTGCCGCCGGGATGACGTTATAGGGCCCTTGTAAAGGAAGTCGATAGGCCCTGCGCTTCTGCCGGTGCTGCCTACTCCCTCCCGTGTGGCTCTCTATTTAAACTGGGAGGAAGTGATCGTTGTCACTTCCTCCCAGCCGAAACTCACGAAAGGGACCCGGTTGCGGTCTTATAGGGCCATCACGTCTGACTGGGCTATTGTTCAGAGAGAGCATGTAGTCCTCGGTGCAGCGGTAGTTCTGCCACTGCCGTTGTAATCCGCAGCAAATCTCTGATAGGCTGAAGGTTGCAGGAATTGTAGGTGCCGACATGCAGGCAGAGCCTACTGCAGCAAGGATACTTTGGGCTAGCAAAGGAGATCTCCATCACTGGCCAATGAATGCACACAGCAAGGCCCACACTTGGATAGCGTTGGCCCTGCATGAGCCAGCACTGGTGATTCTTTGATTATCTCTGTCAGCCTCGTCCCACTGCTATCATTTGCCCAGTTGGGCCTGGCCCCCTGACCTCGAACACCAACACTTTTCTTCTCTTGACAGTAAAGAAAGTTGTAAACATAATATAAGCAGTAGTGTCTTGTTAATTAATTCCTGATCACGTCCTGTTCTAGTATGGTCAAGTTACGGGAAGGACATGTACCTTGAAAATGCTTGAAAACTATAAATAATGAAAAAACACCACACCAAAGACAAGAAGACATATATCTTTAGCCAAAGAAGCTTCTTCCAAAAGTCCCACCCAAGGTTATAAAGTTCACAGTCCCAAAGCACTGTGAATCATTCGGCAATCAGAGGTCCAACAGCACTACTCACAATAGCAAGAGATAAAAATATGTTATCCTGTATTGAATTCCCATATATGTCAGGCACACCAAGAAAATGCCTAACAAAGTACATCACAGACCAAAAAGTTTCACATCTTATTGGTTTCCTCCCAACGCTGAAATCACTGGTAACAGATAACATAATTTATATTATGCAACATATTGCAAAACATTTTAGGTTTTTAATCACACAATATTTCTGCCTCTTTCTACTGTACTGGAAATTTTCTCTTCTTACAAAAAATGTGTATGGAGAGAGAAGCATTTCTGCCGGGGTCCCTCATGCTGCTACTGCAGTGCTCTACTGACTATGGATACGTGGAGGGCGCATCAGAGGTACTCCTTAAAATATCACTATTAAAATTTTGAGCATTGTATGTCTAAAGACATCAGAATCGTTACAGCTCTTTCTATAATTCTTCAAGTACATGATATAATTCTTCAAGTAGAGTACTAATAACTATTACATACTCCTACTCCAATGTACGTGTGCCTCTATCAATACTCTACAAACAGGTGGACCAAATCCCTTAGATACTGTACAGTGTAAGGCAAGCATGTCAAACTCAAAGGCTAGCACGGGCCACATAGACAAGGTTTAAGTTTATGTAGGCCGCAAAGAAAAACAACCTTAAAGGACCACTCTAGGCACCCAGACCACTTCAGCTTAATGAAATGGTCTGGGTGCCTGGTCCAGCTAGGGTTAACCCATTCTTTTATAAACATAGCAGTTTCAGAGAAACTGCTATGTTTCAGAGAAACTGCTATGTTTATAAATGGGTTAAGCCTTCCCCCAAAGCCTCTAGCGGCTGTCTCATTGACAGCCGCTAGAGGTGCTTGCGTGCTTCTCACTGTGAAAATCACAGTGAGAGCACGCCAGCGTCCATAGGAAAGCATTGTGAATGCTTTCCTATGCGACCGGCTGAAAGTGCGAGGAGGAGAGCTCCCTGCCCAGCGCTGGAAAAAGGTAAGTCTGTACCCCTTTCCCCCTTCCAGAGCCAGGCGGGGGGAGGGGGGACCCTGAGGGTGGGGGCACCCTCAGGGCACTATAGTGCCAGGAAAACGAGTATGTTTTCCTGGCACTATAGTGGTCCTTTAAATTTTCATAGAAACGTAGGTTTGTTTTAACAAGTACAGTATATATATAAAAAAACAGCATCCCCCTCTACTAAACCCCAGTCCCCCCTCTGTACTAAATACCAGTCCCTCCCTCTGTACTAATTCAAAGTCCCCCCCCACTCTGTACTAAATCCCAGCACCCCCTCTATACTAAATCCAAGCACCCCTCTCTAGTAAACCCCAGCCCTTGTTTAAAAAAAACAAAAAACAATATTAGCCAACAAGTAGACTCCACTCACATTGCTGCTGCCAGTATGCGACTCCGGAGTCCAGCCTCTGGTATACCCCCAATGGCGCCGTCCACATTCTGTGCCAAACGGATCCTCCTGCTACTCCTTGAAAACCTGTGAAGGTGGACCACGTTAACGTCACGTCAGGATGTGGCGTTGCATGCCTCTGCAGGTTCTCCACTGTCCAGCCGCCGCCATCGCAACACTGACCAACACACACTGACATACACACACACACTGACAGACAGACAGACACACACACAGTGACAGTCTCACACACACACACACACAGTGACAAACATGTTGCAGCATGATAATGCACGGCTCCATGTTGCAAGGATCTGTACAAAATTTCTGGAAGCTGAAAACATCCCAGTTCTTGTATGGCCAGCATACTCACCGGACATGTCACCCATTGAGCATGTTTGGGATGCTCTGGATTGGCGTATACGACAGCGTGTTCCCGGTCCTGCCAATATCCAGCAACTTCGCACAGCCATTGAAGAGGAGTGGACCAACATTCCACAGTTCACAATCAACAACCTGATCAACTCTATGCGAAGGAGATGTGTAGCACTGCGTGAGGCAAATGGTGGTCACACCAGATACTGACTGGTTTTCGGACCTCTAGGACACCCCCCAATACAGTAAAACTACACATTTTAGAGTTGCATTTTATTGTGGCCAGCCTAAGGCACACCTGTGCAATAATCATGCTGTCTAATCAGCATCTTGATATGCCACACCTGTGAAGTGGATGGATTATCTCGGCAAAGAAGAAGTGCTCACTAATACAAATTTTGACAGATTTGTGAACAATAGGCCTTTTGTGTACATAGAAAAAGTCTTAGATCTTTGAGTTCAGCTCATGAAAAATGGGGGCAAAAACAAAAGTGTTGCGTTTATAATTTAGTTATTATTATTATTTTATTATTTATATAGCGCCATCAGATTTCGTAGCGCTGTACAATAGGTTTAATGTAAATTCTGCAAAATAAAATCATGTCATACATATCATGTGTAGACTTTTCTGGAGCTTAATTCTATGGGCAGCAGAAGATAATGACAGCACTGAAAAAGTATGAATGTACTTAATTATACAGCTTTTATATTTGGTAAAAAAAAAAATAACATCCTAATATTAATTGTAGAATGTAGAGGTTGGTGTGGATCTGTCCATCCATCTATTTAAGTGTGTTTTTTATTGGTATTGTGGCCACTCTAATGTCCTGTTTCGTTACACAGATATTGGGCCAGGTTAGGAACCCTTGAGTGAGGTATGGACTAAGGGAGCAGAAATACTCCATCCTTTATATTTATTAACAGTACAATTGGCTGTGGTCCACTGAACTATCATCACCACAATTATCCTCTATCCAATAAATAGGGCACAGAAATAGGTATATTAAATTGTCACAACACCACTGAAAAGGAGGTGAAGTGGGGATAATCAGAGGCTTGTTTTTGATAATGTATGATCTCGAGGATCCCAGTTAGATTTTTTTTCTCAAATTCCATCTGCTAGCATGAAGACCCCCATGCTAGCAGATGGAATTTGTTTGTTTGCAGAGTACTGAGTGAGACAACAGGCAAGAATTTCATAAGGCCTTTGCAAGATTTTAAGACTATATGGGTTTTTGCATGGGCTGGTGATCCACAAGCTCACTGACACACACACAGACTCACTACAGACAAGCTCACTGACACACATGCTCACTACAGACAAGCTCACTAACACACACAAGCTCACTGACACACACACAAGCATACTACAGACAAGCTCATATACACACACAAGCTCAATACAGACAAGCTCACTGACACCAACATGCTCACTACAGACAAGCTCACTGACACAAGCTTACTAGAGACAAGCTCACTAACACAAGTGCTCACTACAGACAAGCTCACTGACACACATGCTCACTACAGACAAGTTCACTAACATACACAAGCTCACTAGACAAGCTCACTGACACGCTCACTGATACACACACAAGCTCACTGACACACACATGCTCACTACAGACAAGCTCACTGACACACACACAAACTCACTCAGTAGCAGGCACATACACATACAAGATCACTCTGTCATACTAAGTATTGGAAGCCTACCTGGCACTGGAGGCTGTAGCTGTGGGAGAACTTGGAGGCCATTTTCAGGCCTCTTTCTGCAGCAAGGTCCTCTGCTAGAGAGTGGGGGCAGAGCTTGCGTATGGGGAGGCGATCTTCCACTAACATAGAGAGGGCCCTGGTGCAATACAAATTGTGACAGATTTGTGAACAATAGGCCTTTTGTGTACATAGAAAAAGTCTTAGATCTTTGAGTTCAGCTCATGAAAAATGGGGGCAAAAACAAACGTGTTGCGTTTATAATTTTGTTATTATTATTATTTTATTATTTATATAGCGCCATCAGATTTCGTAGCGCTGTACAATAGGTTCAGTGTAAATTCTGCAAAATAAAATCATGTCATACATATCATGTGTAGACTTTTCTGGAGCTTAATTCTATGGGCAGCAGAAAATAATGACAGCACTGAAAAAGTATGAATGTACTTAATTATACAGCTTTTATATTTGGTAAAAAAAAAATAACATCCTAATATTAATTGTAGAATGTAGAGGTTGGTGTGGATCTGTCCATCCATCTATTTAAGTTTGTTTTTTATTGGTATTGTGGCCACTCTAATGTCCTGTTTCGTTACACAGATATTGGGCCAGGTTAGGAACCCTTGAGTGAGGTATGGACTAAGGGAGCAGAAATACTCCATCCTTTATATTTATTAACAGTACAATTGGCTGTGGTCCACTGAACTATCATCACCACAATTATCCTCTATCCAATAAATAGGGCACAGAAATAGGTATATTAAATTGTCACAACACCACTGAAAAGGAGGTGAAGTGGGGATAATCAGAGGCTTGTTTTTGATAAAGTATGATCTCGAGGATCCCTGTTAGATTTTTTTTCTCAAATTCCATCTGCTAGCATGAAGACCCCCATGCTAGCAGATGGAATTTGTTTGTTTGCAGAGTACTGAGTGAGACAACAGGCAAGAATTTCATAAGGCCTTTGCAAGATTTTAAGACTATATGGGTTTTTGCATGGGCTGGTGATCCACAAGCTCACTGACACACACACAGACTCACTACAGACAAGCTCACTGACACACATGCTCACTACAGACAAGCTCACTAACACACATAAGCTCACTGACACACACACAAGCATACTACAGACAAGCTAATATACACACACAAGCTCAATACAGACAAGCTCACTGACACCAACATGCTCACTACAGACAAGCTCACTGACACAAGCTTACTAGAGACAAGCTCACTAACACAAGTGCTCACTACAGACAAGCTCACTGACACACATGCTCACTACAGACAAGTTCACTAACATACACAAGCTCACTAGACAAGCTCACTGACACGCTCACTGATACACACACAAGCTCACTGACACACACATGCTCACTACAGACAAGCTCACTGACACACACAAACTCACTCAGTAGCAGGCACATACACATACAAGATCACTCTGTCATACTAAGTATTGGAAGCCTACCTGGCACTGGAGGCTGTAGCTGTGGGAGAACTTGGAGGCCATTTTCAGGCCTCTTTCTGCAGCAAGGTCCTCTGCTAGAGAGTGGGGGCAGAGCTTGCGTATGGGGAGGAGATCTTCCATGCAGGGGCAAAGCTTGTGTGCCATGGATGCTGCTGCATAGTGGAGTAACTAACGTAGAGAGGGCCCTGGTGCAACAATTGTTTTGGGCCCCTGAAGAAAAATGCCCGTGGCGTGGCTCTAAGTGCATGGGCCTCTACATTGGCCCCAGTGTAACCACAACATTAGCACTGCCTGTAGTTCCACCGCTGCACCTTCCTTATTACAGGCAAGACACCTTTTCACAGAAACTTGAAGACCTTTTCAGGAGATGCAAGATAATTGTCCATGGTGTTTAGATGGGGCTGTAGTGAAATGTGTATATATAGGAGTCTATTTATAGTGTACTGTGTATAACTAGGGGCTGTAGTATGAGCTTTTGAGATTGTGTGTGTGCTGAGAGGGCCTGTAAAGTGTGTGCATGTGCATCTAGGGACTACAGTGTGAGTGCATGTGTATTGGGGTTGCATTGTGTTCTTATCAAGGAGCTGTAGTGTGTATGATTGGGTGTGTAATGGAGTGAAGTATGTATGTATGTGTATGTGAGGGTGAATGTACATGGGGATGAAGTGTGTATGTGGGTGAAGAGATGATGTGTGGGACGAAGTGTGTGAGGGGAGCACTGTATCTCTCTAGGAGTCCAGGCACTTACAAAGACTGACCCATACAAACCCACAGACCGAGCCCCCCTGTCCTCCTCACACACGCAGACTAACCCATACACACAGACTGCCCCCTCACAGGCTGACCCATACACACACACTCAGACTCCCCTACCCCACAGACTGACCCATACACAGACTGCCCCCTCACATACACAGACTGACCCATAGACACACAGACTGACCAATACACAAACACAGACTGAACCCCCCACACACAGACTGACCCATACACACAGACTGCCCCCAAACATAGACTTACCCATACACACACAGACTGACTCATACACACACAAACTGAAACCCCACACAGACTGACCAATACACACACACAGACAGACCAATACACACACACAGTCTGACCCATACACATACTGACTGACCTACACACACATACTGACCCCCACATACAGACTGACCCATACACACACACACATACTTATCACATACATACACAGATTGACCCAACCCACAGACAGACTGACCCATACACACACAGACTGACCAATACACACACATACTGACCCATACACACATACTGATCACATACATACACAGATTGACCCCCCCACAGACAGACTGACCCATACACACACAGACTGGCCAATAAACACACATACTGACCCCCCACACACAGACTGACCCATACACACACACACAGACTGCCTCCTCACACAGACTGACCCATACACACATAGACTGCCCCCACACACAAGACTGACCCATACACATACACAGACTGCCCCCTCATACACACAGATTGACCCACCCCACACCCAGACTAACCAATACACAAACACAGACTGAACCCCCCACACACTGACTAACACACATACTGACCCCCACATACAGACCGACCCACACACACACAGACTGACCAGTACACACACAGACTGACACACACACAGACTTTCCCTTCACACAAACTGACCCATACACACACATAATGACCCATACACACACATACTGACCCCCCACACACACAGACTGACCAATACACAAACACAGACTGAACCACCAACACACAGACTGACCCATATACACACACACACACACAGACTGAACACCCACACATACTGACTCCCCACACACAGACTGAGCCATACACACACACATAATGACCACATACATTCACAGATTGACCCCCCCACAGACAGACTGGCCCATACACACACAGACTGACCAATATACACACAGAGTGAACTCCCATACACAGAATGACCCATACCATACGCACAACCATACTGACCCCAACACATAGACTGACCCATACACACACACATACTGACCCCACATCTACACAGACTGAGCCATACACACACAGACTGACCCCCCCTGCAGACAGACTGGCCAATACTCACAAAGACACATGGCCCCCTCACACTGGCACATACACACAAATACACCCACACAGATACCAACACAGATACCCACACTGGCGCACAAACAAATAACCACACTGGCGCACACACATTCACACAGATACCCACTACAGCACACACATACTTTGATATCCACACTGGCACACACACACACTCTGATGCTCACACTGGCACATACACACATATTCACACACATATACCCACACAGATACACACACACATGTACCCACAATGGCACACACACCGATACCCACACTGGCAGGCACACACACTCTGATACCCACACTGGCACATACACACAAATACACCCACTGGTACATACACACAGATATACACAATGACACATACACACAGATACAAACACACATGTACATACACTGGCAAAGACACCCAGATACACACACTAGTACACAATCTGACATACACTGCAGCCACCTGTTAGGTTACCTTTTGGTGTCTGGGCTGAGACTGATGGGAGCTCACTCCAGCCTCTCCATACTGCCTGCTCGGATGCTGCTTCCAGCTTCCTCGTCGAGCAGTCTCTTAAAGGCCAGGGAACTCGACCGGGCTCATGTTCAGGAACTATACCCATAAGTTAGGTAATGAGTAGAGGTAATTTATATTGTGTAATATCCTTGAAATCAAGTACACACAGTCTGACATGCATAGTATGTTAGATTGTGTGTGTGATTTCCAGGATATTACACATAGTGTGCGGGTGTCCGGGAACCTCATTAAACATGTGGGAGTCTCCTGGACCTACCGGGAGACTTGGGATGTCTGTTAATTGCTTAAATATGTGAGCAAATGTACCGAAAATTGGATATTACCTTTGTAAAAAAAAATCTCAGTCACAATAATAAAAAGATGCCACTAAGACACTGGAAAAAAACAAAGGGGCTCTCAAAGAGAAAAAAAATTGAGAAAAAAGTGGAAGGGAAAAAAAATTCTTTAAATGTAACCGTTTTGATAATAGTATACTTGGTCTGCATGTATATCGGAACCATCACTATTATGAAAGGGTAATTGCACTATTACGAAAGGGTCCATGCTTAGTTTCGCATTAGGAAAATTTTGTTAATACTGTTAATAGAGCAAACAGTCAAATCAACTGAATAAAATTAACAATAACATTCAACCGATTAGAAGGGAGACACAACTGCAGCTCGATGTGGCATACTCAGACCCATTAAGACCATGGCTGAGTTGAGTTGAGCACTGGGGTACATAGGTCCCTCGATCCCTACCTGAAGGACAAGTTACCACATTTTTCCAAAATGAGGAAACTTGTAATGTACCCTCCTCGAGTATATCCATCAATGGATCTCATTGAACTCTGTGTCACTACAAAATCCAACAGACATACTAGGACCTGAGGTAGGATGATCCATGCCTTGATGGGTAGCAACGTCATGAACCCCCTGCCCTCCACCCCGTTAGCATGCTAAGCTTCATGGATCACTTATCCTAGGATATTGATTCTCAGACAGTTGTGATGACATGTATTTATGGGCATCCGCAGGGGGGGCAAGAGCGGGCAGTGAGATTAAGAATACAGTGCAATAAAGGCGCCAGCCAGTAGGTGGCACAGTGTGTGGAGAGAGGCAGGGAGAGGACGCTACATCTTATTCCTGCTTCTCTTCCCTGACTGAATGCGCAGAGGAGCAGCACATGCAGCCAGCAACTCCCAGACTGCAGAGACAGCCTACAAATCAGGTAAGTGAGGGATGGGGGAGGGGAGAGACAGCCTAGAGATCAGGTAAGTGAGGCATAGGGGAGGAGACAGCCTATAGATCAGGTAAGTAAGAGATGGGGGAGGGGAGAGACAGCCTAGAGATCAGGTAAGTGAGGCATAGGGGAGGAGACAGCCTATAGATCAGGTAAGTAAGAGATGGGGTGGCAGCCTATAGATCAGGTAAGTGAGGGATGGGGGTGTGCAGCCTAGAGATCAGGTAAGTGAGAGATGGGGGGATCCACCTACAGATCAGGTAAGTTAGAGATGGGGGATCCACCTACAGAACAGGTAAGGGAGGGGTAAGGGGGGCAGCCTATAGATCAGGTAAATGAGGGATGGGGGAGAGAGCCTACAGAAAGGGTCAGCAAGAAGGAGGAAGGTAAAGTAAGAGAAGGAGCAGAAAGGAGAAGGAACAGAAATGAGCAGGAAGGGACATCAAGGAGCAGAAAGGGGCAGCAAAGAGCTGGCAGGGATAGCAAGGAGCATAAATGTAAAGTAGGAGAAGGAGCTCAAAGGAACAGAAATGAGCAGGAAGAGGCAGCAATGAGCAGGAAGGGGCAATAAGGAGCAGGAAGGGTCAGCAAGAAGTAGGTAGGGTCTGCAAGGAGCATGAAGGGCCTGCAAAGAGCACGAAGGGTCAGCAAGGAGAAGGAAGTGTCAGCAAGAAGCAGGGAGGGGCAGCAAGGAGCTGGAAGGTAAAGCAGCACAAAGGTAAAGTAGAAAGAGCAGAAAGAGTCAGCAAGGAGCTGGAAAGAGCAACAAGGAGCAGGAAGGGACAGAAGGAGTACAAAGGTAAAGTAGGAGAAGGAACAGAAATGAGCAGGAAGGGACATCAAGGAGCAAAAAGGGTCAGCAATGAGCTCGAAGGGGCAGAAGGAGCACAAACAAGTAGGAGAAGGAGCAGAAATTAGCAGGAAGGGGCAGCAAGGAGCAGGAATAATCTGCAAGGAGCAGAAATTGTCTGCAAGGAGAAGGAATGGTCAGCAAAGAGCAGAAAGGGACAGAAGGATCACAAAGGCAAAGGAGCAGAAAGAATCAGAAGGAGCTCAAAGATAAAGTAGGAGAAGGAGCTGGAAGGGTCTGCAAGGAGAAGGAAGGGGCTGCAAAGAGCAGAAAGGGACAGAAGGAGCACAAAGGTAAAAGAGCGGAAAGAATCAGAAGGAGCACAAAGGTAAAGTGGGAGAAGGAGCAGAAAGGAATACAAATGAGCAGGAAGGGTCAGCAAGGAGCAGAAAGGGGCAGCAGAAGCAGGAAAAGACAGAGAGCACAAAGGTGAAGGAGCAGAAAGAATCAGAAGGAGCACAAAGGTAAAATAAGAGAAGGAGCAGAAAAGGGTAGCAAGGAGCTGGTAGGGGCAGAAGGAGCGCAAAGATAAAGTTGGAGAAGGAGCAGAAAGGAACAGGAAGGGACAGCAAGAAGCACAAAGGTAAAGTAGGAAAAGTAGCAGAAATGGTCTGCAAGGAGCAGAAAGGGATCAGAAAGAGAAAGGAGCAGAAGGGAGCAAAATAAGCAGAAAGTAGCAAAAAGGTAAAGGAGCCAAGGAGGAGAAAAGACAGTGTCAGAAGAAAAAGAAGACTGTGTCAGATGAAGGAGAAGAAAAGGAGATTGGAGCAGAAAGAACAAGTGAAGTGAACCCTCCACTTTATTCTGGACACCACATCATAAGGCTTTGGTACCTGGGCCTGGCAGGGAAACTTTGGACCTTCTTTGGACAGTGTTAATGTTTTCACTTTTATTTACTGAGTGTCAGGAAGCACAGAATGCCGCTGGGTAGGGGTGTAGAGCGGTCAGCTGGCACTCTAAGCCAATCAGTAGCTCCCCATTCAAAAAAAGTTAAACATTATTATGAACCGGGAACTAGCGATTAGCTTAGAGCCTCAACTGACCACTCTAGCCAATCTGCAGCACCCATGCCTGACGTTAATCTGCACTTCCTGACACTCTGTTTAAGAAGCCGAATAACACTGAGCGACCTGGAGATCTGGAGCTGAGGAAGCCTTTGGGGTTAAACCATTTGAGTAAATAATAAAACAGGAAAAGGGCACAGTGGTGCTAAACTTTCTAAAAACTGGTGCAGCTAAAATTACCCAAGCGTAATGTCACCGTTTACACTTTAAAATGTGATAAGATAAGAAAAAAGGTGATTTGCACACACAAAAAAAGTGGATTTTACCTTACACATAAAATTTCTCATGTAACCATACTACAGGTTGTCCTTAATAACCTATATACAAATAAAACACACATAGTGTAACCTGTATATAATAAATAATAACGTGAGAGGAATACTTCTTCAAACTCACAATTTTCAGAGCCTTTTCAAAGTTGGCTCTAAACTTATAACGCTCGTCATCTCATCCTTGAGATATGTAGTAGAATTGCATCAGGTATGCCCACAGGAACTTGGAACAGGTAAACCTGCAGCAGACTCCAAAGTCCTAAGAAGGTAGGTATAAGAAGTTTTATTTAAACAAATAGTTTAAAATAAAAGGTGTATATATATATGTACAAATAAAATACAAAAGTAGCACAACGCGTTTCAATCTTTGAATAGGTCTTTCTCAAGTGCATGTAACTTAACAATGAGCTTGGGGGCTCTTATATATCAGAAGAAAACAAGAGACAACATGTATAATTGCAAACATATGTATAAAACTCCCACCCACATCCATATATGGTCATAACCGGAAGTGTCATGCCAACCAAAATATGGCCGCACCTCCGGCTATGTACACATTCCTCTAACCCTCCCCAACATGTCCGACGTATTCCTTCATTACTATTAATCTCCATCGAGTATGGAGTCTTTGTTCATCCGATCATGTTTCTCCGAAACGTCAAATCCTGTGATGCCGGCTCGGTGTGTTCCGACACGTCACTTCCTGAACTTGATTTTAAGTCCATGTATTAAGTTTAAAAATACATTCCATTTCACATTTGCTAATTTTTCCATCAAAATTACCTCCTCTCCAATCTTTATTCACTTTTTTTATACCTAAGAATATTGTATTTTTAGTTTCACAATTATGATGGTATGGAGTACCAAATTAAAGACTTTGTAACTTGCCATTCCATAATATACATAAAGGTTTAAGATAGAAATATAAAGAAGATATGAGAAGAGACTTGTTTTTTTATTTCTGTTTTAAAATGGAAACTTATACAATATGCCAATTTAGATTATGTATGCCTATATGGGTAGGGATAGATACACTAATTTTCCTTCTATTCCTATAATTTTGTCGGTCCGGATACACTGGAGGGGAGATGGGCCGCAAGCTGGAACGCACGGAAATGACGTATCGGCTTGAGATCGCGAAACCGGAAGTGACGAAACCACATGGATACCCGGAAGTATGCAAACAGGGAGGCTTGACATGCTGAGCGTCACCGTTGCTACGGTGATTGCCCGCGAAAATACATGCCGAAAACCAATTAACTTGCCCCTGAGAGTGGTACATATAGCAGGAACTGGTCCAAGAGAAGATACAAAGACTTTTTTCACATCCAGCTGAGGAAGCCTTCACGGCGAAACGCGTTCTGGGAACTTTGTGAGGAACAGACTTTAAAGCATTGGACTTTTTTATGCCTATATAGTGTTATATTTTTTATACATATATATATTTTTATTATATATATTTTTTTTACTGTTACAATAAAGTGTATATATCTTTTATTATCACTATTGGCATTTTTTCCTGCTATTGGCAAAGAAGATGTGTGGTCCTTAACTACATATGCTTTTGGATCAGAGCCGATGTGGAAGGCTCTGGGTTTGTAAGTACCCTATTTTCTTACTTGCCTTAAAACTTAATACCTACTTTACTACACCAGATGTGCCTTTCCTTATCCGTTTTTAGAATACAAGAAAGAGAAGATCTTACATTAAAGAAGGGATAAGGGTCGCCTTTACGGACCTGAAAGCGTTTTTATTGAGCTATATACATTTAGCTCTTTAAAGTGTGAGTGGGAAATTTATATTCTTCCTTATAGATATCCACCTCTGTATTACAGTTTGCACTATGTTTTGGTCTTTTTGTTTTTATATTTAGGCTATTACATGAGAACCATTTTGATTTAGAATTAGACAAGCCAAGGTATTTCTGTTCCACATTTCTGTTCTCCATCACACGGAACACTGTTGGTTTTTTGATTACCCATTTATATAGCGCTTCACCTTCACACTGGCTATACTTTACTGTTGAAAGATAAGACCTGGGTGATATAGCAGCTGATTACTAGTGGTAATATTACATTGTTACATTATATTTATCAGAATATTAGCGCTGGTACTTTCCTTTGTTTCTTATTTCAGTTTCCATGGTTAGAATTTTCATAGATGGATTTGATGGGCTTTTGCCTCAATTTTTCTGCTGCCAGGCAACACTGATGGTTCCCCACTGTAGTATTCAGTGAGCAGCCCAGAAATCAGCTGAAACTAACATGTCAGAAATGTACACTTCAGTTCAGCATTTGCCTTTTTGAATAGGATAAAGACATTGTGGATTGCCATCTGCATTAGATAAATGCCAACTTTTTTTATACCATGCTTTGGTCTTTCGCATAATTAAGTATGGCTGCAGCAGTAGATCGGACTGGTCAACTCCCCCCATGTGCTTGTTATAATGCTTAATGCAGACTGGAACCTATTTCATTTCCCGTCTTCCACGAACTACAACCCTGCAAGTGTGTTCACTGTAGATTGCCGTTAGGATGAAAACTCTTTTTTGTCTTTATACTTTAGAGCCAGTAGTTAATCCTGGCAGAGACCAGCTGCTTCCCCCTTTTTAAGCAGTCTTTGAGAAACCTTACTGTCTATTTCAGATCATGCCAGAAGCCACAGCTTAAAGCAGAGAAGCATTTTAAGTAGTTGGATACTATTGTAATAAATTGTCAATAGGCAGGTGATACCCCTTATTTACCCATTATTTAGTAAAGGGTTTTTTTTTCCTTTCCTTCATAGACACAGAAGGTGTATGCATAGCATTTTCACATAGTTTGTACTATTTTATCACATACTGGGATCTTTTGGTTGGGATGCATTGTTTGAATCACCATCTTCCCTTATATTTCATCACAGACTCATCAATGCAAATATTATTTAGAATTTGGAGGTACCACATACTGGGTTTTTGGACCAGTACATGCTAATGCTGGACTTTTTAATTGTGTCCATTACTTGGTAATGCCCAGAATTCCTTCAATGGCTGGAATACCAGCTCAATTTTATGGCAATGAGATTCTTGGTTTTGTGCCAGGGTGTAAATGTTTGTTTGGATGACAACCTTCCCTAAGATACCATCCCCTAAGAAGAGCTGCATAAAATCCAGTGAGCTATAGTGAGACATGTCATCCTGAATTCCTGGAGTGGCAGTAAACTCAGGGCTATAGCTATAGTGAGACAAGTCCTCCTGAATTCCTGGAATGACAGTGAATTCATTGGACCCAGTCAAAGTCCAATTGAGAGGATTGCAATACCATTTTTATGCTGCTGTGATGCCTAGGCTTGCACATGCATAGTCATTTGTGTTTTTAAAGGGAAAGGGGAAGTTCATGTAACAAGGGGCATGTTGGTGATGCGAGCATGAGGTGGAAAGGCGTACTTCCTCCTACCTACAAAAAGATTGCTCTCTCAGTGTTAAATGTTACTGTGCTCCTTGTTCAGTCAAATTGTCACATTTGCTCCTGCTGATTACATGTTGTATTCCTGATATCTGGCCCTAGGCCTGTTATCCTTTTATGAACCTGTGCTGCCTGACCTGACCTCTTGTTATCCTTACAATGACTTTGTCTTATTCTTGCTGGTACCTTGCCTTGATTTGTATTCAGCCTACTACGGCATATTGCACTCTCTTACTAAATCCTTGACATAGTGTGGCCCAGCTAGTGCCTAAGACAGCTGATTGAAATGTCTGCAAGCAGACAGAGAATAAATGAGAGACGGGCACAGGTCTAGGATAACAGAGATACACAGAATTGATAGTCAGGCCTAGGTCAGGGTAACAGAGAGCAAGAATCATCAAAGAGTAAATCAAATACACAATGTAAACATACTCTCAAATAACCACGACAGAGCAAGAAAACAAGGACAACCAGGAAGTATATATATACCCTCTACTGGCTTGTGATTGGATACAGATGACAATGATGTCACAAGTGTGTATACATCACCTCATAGACTGACTTTATGTAAGGAGATCAATTGAAGGGTTCCATGTCATATATGATGTCATAATATGGCACCAGGAATCTAGGGAGAGTGGGTGTACATCACAACACCACAATCAGGGACAGGTATCATGACAATTTTACATCAATACAGACTAAGTTTTGTTAATATTGTTGTTACCACTTACATAAAAGTTTCCCTCATATTAAGAGGCAGGCGGAGTGAGCAGCTATTTTAGAAAACAGCCTCACCACTTCCTTGCCCTTTATAAATTCCTGCTATTTCCTCTCTCTGATTGGCTTCAGGCTATGTAGCTGCTGCACTGTGTGGCCCATAATCTGTACACTAAAGGTTATGTCTCCATGCCCCATGCTCCAACTACCATCATGGCAATACTGACAATGTATACTGTAACTCACCTGAATGGTGAGTTTGCAGTGTTATCACATATTTGCACAATACAGAACTTCTCCAGGGTCATCCAACCTCTTACACATCTTATCAAGAATAATCTCAAATGGTCTTTGTCTCCAGTATTTTAAAAGTATTTGACCTACTAAAACACTTCTTTAACTCTGCCCCTATTCTTCCTCTACCCGATCCCCCCAAATAACTACTTCCATAACACCGCTATTCCTGAGATGCAGTTTGAAGTAGCCTCCCTGCCACCATTGCCAACCCTCCCCTGTTGAAATAATAGCTAATAAATGAAATTTTTAATCCTTTGGTTTTACACGGGTGTGGAAGCACACTGCACATTACTACTCTGGCACTCAGTGGCTTTGGGGCTCTGAATCTGATACAAATATGATATTATCTCATTCGAATGGGAAAGAATTTTTATAACAAAACCAGTGTGGGTAATTCAGTATTTTGTGGTATATTCAGTCAAATCTGATTTGAATCATTTCAAGGCAAGTTTGTGCCATTTAAGGTAAGATGGAGTTCATTTAACATTATCCACACAGTAGAACAAACACGTGAATCCAGGTCACAAATTGGAAGCTGGGTAACAAGTAGCAGACAAACACTGCTCAGTTTTCCTCATAATTCAATCCCTGTGCTAACTCTGTTTATAAATGTCTAAACAGACACCGGTCTGAAAAAGGAGGTTAAAAATGTGAAACCCAATCTTATACTTAAGGATTGGTAAATGTACCCCAAATTTATAATTTCAGTAAAATTCAACACATAGCAGCATCTCTGGCTAGAAAGATCTGCAAATTGTTGGTTTTATTACCAACTTCCTACTATCCACGTGTTTTCTTTTGTTTTATTTTGAGTGGGGGTCACCCATAATGCCACAGTATAATATACAAAACTACCATAAACAAGTGTAGGACATTTTAACTTTTTTTTTTTTTTTTTTAGGTAACTGACAGCACATATAAATATACCTTGTTCTTGAATTAAACACGTTGCTGCATTGAGTCTTTTTACATGTGGTATAATTAAAAACATCCATCAGTGATTCATTGGATCCCACACGGCAGAGACATGAAGTCTAGAAATGTTCTTCGTGTAAGGTTAACTCCTCAGGAAGTACAAGGAGAATGAAAATTACCTCTTCTGAGGGATTTATACCATGAAATAATTCCCCTGCAAACTGTAAAATTAACCAGCAACAAAGGGATCATGCGTAAACAGCACTTCCAGTCTGCAGCAAACCTACTGCATGTGGCATTGCATGCCAGACATTATTACATGATGGGAAACATACACTATATTTTAATTGCTGTAAGTGTTTCCTAAACACAGTCGTAATTTTGTTTGGCACTTCTCAATGGCTGAAAGGGTATAATCCTTTTAGTACTTGATGAGTAAAATTAAAGGAATTCTATAGTGTCACCAATGCAAACATGTATTCCTAACACTACAGTGCAGGGATCAGCATTTCATTGAGAACCGAGTTTGATTCAGTTCTCACAGGGAAACACCCCTCGTGGCTGTCAGGAAGATAGCCACTAGTGGTGTTTAAACCTGCAATGTAAACATAGCAGAACACAGTGTTAAAGTAAAGGGCAGCTGCACCCAGACCACACAGATACTCTGCACACACATGCACCTACAGAGTCACAGTGCCACGCACAAATTAACATTGACACACATGTACAAATCCATATTTTCAGCCATGCTACTGTTTGCGTTTTGCATACGTTGGCATAACTAGGATTTCCATACACCTACATATATATATAAAATGGATATATAATTTTTTTTCTTACATTTTCATTGTCACAGCTTTCCTTCAGAACTGCAGTGTGACCAACAATCCTCATCCAGAGTGGGTCTTTTATTCAGATAAACTTCTTTGTTAATTAAATGTCTCATAGAGGTCAATAAATAGGCAATGGTTTTGCTGTTAGGGCATGTTTTTCTGCTATAAACACAGAACTTCCAGAGCAGAGGGGTTGACACTTTTCACAAAATACAAACTGCTAAACTTTAGAGTATTTTTCAACATCAAAGCAATGTCAGCTAAAATAATTTATTGGGGAAATTCAGATTTTTTTTTGAGAACAAGGATCACCCAAAACAAAAGTTCATTGCATAGACCTTATCTGTAAGCTCATTTGAGCAGGGTCCTCTTCAACCTATTGTTCCTGTAAGATTTCTTGTAATTGTCCTATTTATTGTTACATCCCCCTCTCAAAATATTGTAAAGCGCTACGGAATCTGTTGGCGCTATATAAATGGCAATAATAATATAATAATAATAATTAGTAAAACGTGAGAATTGGTGTCTGTCTGAAAAGTTTTGCAAGGCAATCTTCACTACCCAAGATGTTGTGGACTACATATCCAATAATGTTCTTACAGCCTTAATGCTGGCAAAACATCAGGGAAGGAAGGTGTAGTCATCTGAAATGCCTAAGGTTGCCTATCCTTCATATAATGCTTAAAAAATAGGTTGACTTTAGTCCAGACTGTCTCATTATGAGAAGAGCGGCTAACCTTGATTTGACGTTATGATGGTCCTTCCACTGCTTATTCATCTGTTTGACTATACTCCTACTCCTGCTATTTTTTTAATAAAGTTTCCAAAGCCCAGCGTCCATCAAAGTTCAAGGGCTCAACTTGCAAGCAAATGGCTGTTAAGGTAAAAGCATTGCCCGTTCAACTATATTTGCAATGACAATTTGCCTATCATGTTGAGCTTCACAGCACATAACTTGTGAAATATATATATATATATATATATATATATATAAATATATCTAACTATATCATGGTAAAACAAACTTATTGCTTACGTGTTAACAAAAGGTCACGTGCACTAGAGCCCTGGTTATCATCTCAATAAATCTAGATGTCTTGACGGAGAACCAGGAAAGTATTGCAAAGACCATGTTTACAAAGGTGGCATACAGTTCAAGAAGAATAATTGGAGAGTTGTGTGACCTTTGGATTTAGTGATCAAATGGTCATTTTGGTTTGAGAAAATTCAGTTTAATGTTAAGATCAGAATTTTTTTTCAAGAAAATCAGGTAGAAAGCTAGGATAAAAGTTAATTGTAGATTATGCTAGCTTTAGTGTACCTATAATCTTAATTTTATTAATGACAGGAGGCGAGTATTTGCTTAAGTCTCTCTTTACTAGAATTCCACAGCAGCACAGAAAAACAACCGATCAGAAAAAAGTCAGGTACTATAAAACTCCCCTTCCCATGCATCATTTCCTCTTTCAAGCTGCAACAGAACAAAAGGCAAAAAAAATATAATGGGGAAGAAACAAAGTCCTAGATATAATGAATACAACAATGTCCACCAACCAGATAGCGTTGATGGACTGTAAACTGAAACGAGAGAAAAAACAGAATCGAACAGGTTGGTTAGCCATTGAAATTACTCTGTACAAACATGTAGGTACACCATGTAGCAACCAAAAATACCATAGCCTGCACAGATCCCAACCACACTTATGAAAAGACAGACATAAGAACAAGAGACAGGTAGCAGAGACAACAAGCAGAGTTGCATACGTACCTGAGGAACCCAAACTATAAATTTAAACAAGGGAGGGCTAAGAATGGGCGGGAAATACTCGCCTCCTGACTAACAAAGAACCCGATGTGCGTTTCAGTGCATTTAGTTGCACCTTCGTCAGGGACTAAGAGGCCCTCTTAACCACTGACGAAGGTGCAACTAAACGCTCCGAAACACGCGTCGGGTTCTTTGTTAGTTTTTTTACACATGGTGGCACTAGGTGTTTGATTTATTATCTTCATTTTTATTTTTTCATCTTTTTCAGCCTTGAGTTATGTGGTCTAGGGGATAATTGGTAGGGAGCCACTTTCGTTTCTATTTCTCTTCAGGGACAGTATAGAACACCCTTGAAGGTGTTTGGTTTAGGAGCAATAGGGACTAAACTCTGAACCTGCACTGTCCGCTTTACTGCTATTTTCCAAGCATTCTCTGATGATTGTTGAGCTCTCGCTATATACTACTAGAGACAGCATAGAACACCCTTGATTCAGGAGCAATAGGGCAGATTCAGTCCTATATATATCCCTACTGGTAGCCTTCTTTGATCTACTTGTAGTATGGCTATTAATCCTGTCCCATTTCTGATGCAATTGCTCTGTTAGGTCTCTCTATCTCCCCTATTGACCCTGGTATATCTATCCATACCAATTTTGAGTCACAAGTTGGATTGTTCCACATATAGTGCCCTTTTACACATCACAATAAAGTATTTTTTATTATTTTTTCTATGCATTTTTGGAACTAGTATGTGAATTTGTATATGGGCAATTTTTATTACCAATACTCAGTGCTGATTTTTCTGAGTCATTATATGTTTTAAGAGAGTTTCCTGTACTTTGCTTAAAACCAGTTTTGAGTCTCATTTCTTTTTTGAGACTCTATTATTTTAATTTCTCTATTATTATATCTTGGGTACAAGCCCTTTACTAGGTGGATCTGGAACCACCATTCTGACCTTTGTGTGTTCCATTCTTACATTCTGTGAGATTTGAACACATATCTATCTTTTTGTATTTAACTATACCCCTGTACAAGAGCTAAAGCATTAGCGGTAAGCTCGGTATGATGTACGGACCTCCATATTGAGTGGAAAGCAGGAGGGACGCCCCTCTATGCAGTCATCGTTGTCCTGTACAGGTACAAGCCTGTGTGATGAACAAATGGATGACACCGTAGTGCGTTGAGTGTATGAGAGAGCCACACTCTCTAATAATGTAACCGAAATCTGTGACAGCATCCGGCTGATAGCATGCTGATAGCATGTTAATAACAAAAAATTAGAGCCTACATCCGTTTCTGGTTTCTTCTATGAGTGTGTGTCACACTCCACACATGTCCCCTGTATCCTTCTCAGTATTGCGCTGAGGTTGAGGGAGGGCCACACCCTCCAACAAGGAATCCGTGTCCAGTTCAGTATATGAGAGGGGTTCGTCCTCTACTCGTGGAAATAAAAATAGATATCAGTCTCTGGTTGAGGCGATGGAGGGCTGCAGCCTCTTGTAATCCAAACTAGAGTCCCTATCAGACTCAGGGTGACCAACTGCGGGGGTTTACCATATAATAATATCAGCGTTTTAGGACCGAGATCCTGAGGGAGGTCACTCTCTGACCACGAGACCTCTCTCTGAATCACTCACCTGAGAGATGGGATCAACTGATAAACCTGACCGATGGTAGACGGAGTAGTATACAACCTTGGGCCGTGCCCATCTATAACAACCGAAAGGGGTGATGAGAGAGTGCAACCTCTGGGAACGATGATGGAATCTACCAACGGACCGCCCGGATCCCATACGCGAGCGGGATCCAGGATGACCGTCGGTAGTCTGAGGAAATCTGGAGACATTCTCCGCGTTCCACGAGAGCCCGGGAGGTCGGAGGAGATCAAGGCAGGCCTCTCGACGACCTGAGCGATAGGAAAAGGGAAGACACGAAACAAAGAAACGATAATGTAGTGAAAGGTAAATACGTACCTCGGATAAATAGCAGACCGGAAAATCAAGTCAAGTAAACCCCTGAAAAGGGCCAGGAGGTTAACATGACACAGGAATAACTACCAACACCTAAGGTGGATACCGGAAGGCGGCTAAAGGGTTAGTTGCTAAAGACAAGGGAACACCGTGCTTCCCTGTTGGCGTCCGAGCACTGGTCCCTGCCTGTGCGAAAACTCTTTGGAGATGTGCCACCGCCAGCTGGTGTAAACTGTGGTTGCTTGCCTGGGGATCTTCAGAAAAGCCTTGCCCTTCAGGGCATGAGGTTTAGGGCCTTCACCCTTCCAATCATACTTAGGTGCCTGTATACTGGTGTCCTCTTGGATAGTATGCCTGGACACCCACCTATCTCCATGCCAATAGTGGGCTTTCCTCAGTGATATACCCCCAGGCCTGCAGCCAAAGATCAGGCCAACAATGGGCACAGAGAGCAGGCCCGACAGAAAGGCACAGACATAGCAGGCCAATCAAAGGGGTACAGACCCAGCAGGCCTTCAATGGGCACAGACACAGCAGGCCAATCAATGGGGCACAGACATAGCATGCCAATCAATGGGGCACAGACAGAGCATGCCAATCAATGGGGCACAGACATAGCAGGCCAGACAATGGGGCACAGACATAGCAGGCCAGTCATAGGGGCACAGACAGAGGTAGCCATACACAGGTGCCCATCCGCGTGGGTAGAACCCCTTATATATGTGTAATGAAAAGCAGGGGAACCTTGGGTTGAATAACTCCAATCTGTAAAACCTACTAGCAGGGTAGTAATGTGCCCATAGCACTATACAGGAGACTGGTAGACCTCTAATGCTTGTGGCCAAATACAGAGCTATCCAAGCTGCAGGGACCTCAGAGCAGCACATGGTGTACTGCTTATAGACTCTTCTCCAGCCCAGTAAAAATATATATGTAAATACATGGTAACTCCTAGAAGTGTTGTCACTTAGGCTGTCCCTTTATTGAAATTCTAGCTATCTGTATGCAGTCACCATAGAGAAATAAACAGACCCACAAGTCAATGGCATGTACACCGAATCAAGCCCTGACTCACAGAGGGGAAGAAAGCCCCTCAAACAGACCTCCGTCGAGCAAGGTACCGATGGGGGAGGGTCGCACCTCCCCAGCCCGGTCGAACACACGTGGACCACGGGCGGAGGCGGCCGCGCCGAAACGGCCACATAGGAAAAAAGATCCAGCCGCCAGGTACACGTGCTCGCTCGCGAGTATCCCTGCGACTGGGCAGAACTCACAGGACCCACGCGCTCCGCGGGCGGAGACGGCTGCAGCAAAGCAGCCACTTGGGAAAAGAAGATCCAGCCGCCAGGTACTTGTGCCACACGCGAGTATCCCCACGGCTGGAAAGCAACACATGGGACCGCCGGAGATGAACTCTGTGGTCCCGGAGCTCGGGGGATCAGAGGAGGCATATGTAGTCCGCCTCCTGAAGCCCCGCCAGAATAAGGACAAAGGCGGAAGAAATATAAAACGGGGAATAAACATACGTGGTAAACAAGTCCAAGGGAATGACAGAAGGACCCCAAATCCAAGCGATAATAGAGAAATAAACAGTGATAGCCTGAAGACACAGACAACTAATAAAATCCTACATAGACTAAGACAACACTGTATGATAGGAATCAATCCCACAAGGACATAACAAATACCGGATATATAGGAATAAAAATCCCCAGACTAAATCCCACAAGGACAATATACAATACTGAACTTATGTAACAATAAAATCCCACGAGGACATAAATACTGAATATATAGGAATAAAATCCCACAGACTAAATCCCACAAGGACAATATACAATACTGAATATATATGGCAATAAATCTCACAAGTACAATATAAAATACTGAGAATATAAGAAATAAAATCCCAAAGCCACCCACTAATATTAGCAGGAGGCAGTGGTACTCTGACCTGTACTGATGCGGAGCAGCAAAGAAAAAGGGAATGATGCATGGGGAGGGGAGTTTTATAGTACCTAACTTTCTTCTGATTGGTTGTTTTTCTGTGCTGCTGTGGAGTTCTAGTAAAGAGAGACTTAAGCAAATACGAAGCCTTCTGTCATGTTATAAAATTAGATAGGTATAAGCAAGTGTTCAGGAAATTCAGAGGTCAAATAAATTAGGTAGATGTTGGTATTTAGGCAGATAATTAGGGTTAAATATTTTTTGGTATAAAAGTGAAAATCCCATGTTTGAAATTGTTGGGAAGAGTTATAACTGTGGAGTAATCTAATCTAAAAGTTGCATCTTTAAAGGCACAAATGATCCAAAACCAGTTTGAGTTGCTTCTGTGTTGGTACAATATTCTCAGGGCCGGCCTTAGGCAATTAGGCGCCCTGTGCAAAAAGTCTTCACGGCGCCCCCCCCACCTCCCACCAAGTTGCCTGAATACAGTAACACACACAGGCACCGGGGACGTGTGTATCACGAGGCAAACAAGGCATCTGCCTTGGGCGCCACTTTGCAGGGGCGGCAAAAAAAAGCATCCCTCCAAACCCCCAGGCAGATCCCTTGCTTGCCTCGCATCCTGGGGGGCTCAAGAGCTGACCGGCTGGCCACTTTTGAGCCCCCCCAAGGCTGGCAGCGGGCAGCGAAGGAGCATACTCACCTGAGCTCTTCCTGCTCAGCTTCCTCTGCGCCGCTTAATGAAGCCGGGAGCCAGAATATGACGCCAGTCCGGCTCCCGGCATCACTAAGCGCTGCTTACTCAGCCTGTGCGCCCCCTGCCTGCCTGCCCAGCAGCCACACTGGACTGCTGGTAAGAAATCCACTCCAGCTTTCCCAGGGAGGCTGGGTGGATTTAAAATAAATGTAAAAAATATTAGTTTGTGAGTGTTAGTGAAAATGTCTGTGTGTGTGTCTGTGAGTGTTTATTTTGAAGTGAATGTGTGTGTGTGTGTGTGTGTGTGTCTGTAAGTGTGTAATTGTGTGTGTCTGTAAGTGAATGTGTGTGTTGGTCAGTGAGTGTATATGTGTCAGTCAGTGAGTGTGTATGTGTCAGTCAGTGAGTGTGTATGTGTCGTCAGTGAGTGTGTATGTGTCAGTCAGTGAGTGTGTATGTGTCAGTCAGTGAGTGTGTATGTGTCGTCAGTGAGTGTGTATGTGTCGTCAGTGAGTGTGTATGTGTCGTCAGTGAGTGTGTGTCGGTCAGTGAGTGTGTAAGTCAGTGAGTGTGTATGTGTCGGTCAGTGAGTGTGTCGGTCAGTGAGTGTGTGTCAGTCAGTGTGTATGTGTCGGTCAGTGGAGTCGTGCATCTTTCAGTGAGTGCTTGCGTCTGTCAGTGAGTGCTTGCGTCTGTCAGTGAGAGTGTGCATCTGTCAGTGTGTGTCCAAGTAATAGTGTATGTGTGTATGTCATTGTTTGCCAGTGTATATGAGAGTGTGTGTCTGTCAGTGAGTGTGCGTCTGTCAGTGAGTGAGCGTCTGTCAGTCAAAGTGCGGCCTTGACAGGAAGGGGTGGGGGAAATTTAAACTCGGTTACAGGCATGTACACACACACTCAGTTAAAGGCAGTCACACATGCAGGCACAGGCACAAACAATGGCACAGCTACAGCGACACACACAGACAGACAGTCACATAGGCAGTCACACACACAGACAGACACACAGTAACACACACATAGACAGTTATACACACGCAGGCAGGCAGTCACACAGATAGAAAGTCACACACACAGGCAGGCAGTCACACACAGACAGATAGTTACAGACAGACACACACAGGCAGGCAGTCACATACAGGCAGTCACACACACAGGCAGTCACACACACAGACAGACAGTCACACACACAGACAGTCACACACAGGCAGGCAGTCACACACAGAGACAGTCACACACAGAGACAGTCACACACACACACAGAGACAGACAGTCACACACACACACACACACACAAGGACAGGCAGTCACACACACACACACACACAGACAGTCACACGTACACAGGCAGGCAGTCACACAGACAGACAGTCACACACACACACAGACAGACAGTCACACAAACAGGCAAACAGTCACACACACACACTTACCTCTTTCCAGTGGATGCAGTTGGCTGATGGGGAAGCATCTTTCCCTCTTCCTGTACAGCAGGGGCTTCGGGAGGTATTAGCCCCGTCTCCGCCTCTCGATAGACCCGGGTGGAGAACAATTAATCCTCCAGCCAGGTACCTCTTTTAGCTCCCCTGCACTCCGGCCATGAGTGAGCTGTGTCGGCCACAGGGCGCCCCCTGTTCCATGGCGCCCTGTGCGGTCGCACAGCTCGCACACCCCTAAGGCCGGCCCTGGGTAGTGTTATATGTGGAAATGGCCAGTGAGGGACAGCAGAGGTAAGGGATGGATAGGATTTGTGAATCAATATCAGCTGATAGAATTAAGGTTTCTCCTGAGTTGAGGGGGTTAGGCTGAGGTTGTTGGGTGAGGGGGTATTCGAGAGCAAATGATAAGAGGTGGTGATCAGAGAGGGCAAATGGAGTGTCGGAGATATTAGACACTGTACATGCATATGAGAAAAGGATGTTGCGGGTATTGCCAGCTATATGGGTGAGAGAATTAGCCAACTGCGATAGCCCAAGAAAGGAAATAATTGAAAGTAGTTTAGAGGCTGCTGAGGTCAGGGGTGGGTTAATGGGAATATTGAAGTCCCTGAGAATTAGGGATTGTATGTTAGAAGAGAGGAAGTAGGGTACCCAGGCAGCAAAGTGGTCAAAGAAGGGGGGGGGGGTAATAAATAATGGCAGTATTAGCAGAGAAGGGTTTGAAAAGGCGAATTGAATGGATTTCAAATGATGAGAAAGAGAGGGAATGGGGGGCTTGGGTAGAGATTTGAAGGAGAAATGAGGTGAAAGTAGAAACCCTACACCACCACCTTTACATTCAGAGTGTCTTGGGTTGTGGGTAAGTTGAAGGCCACCAAAAGATAAAGACACAAGGGTAGCACTGTCCGAGGGGGGAGAGCCATTTATTCATCTGCCAGGGCAGTCGAAACAACTTCAATAGATAGAAGATTGCCACTGTATCATTAATCCTTAAATTTTTCCTAGTGTGAGACTAGGTTTAAGATACTGCTATATCTATCTACCTAGCTCATAGTATGTGGCACTTAAAACAACTTTGAGTGGGAAAAGAAGAGTATCATTGATCCTAGTGTGAGACTAGGTTACCAATTTACAGTTTTTACAAAGCCTCACACAAACTTTAAGTTACCTGTCTCTTAGTTCCCCCCATTCCTCTTAATGTTCCTCCCTCCCCCCATCTTAGTGTTCCTCTCCCTTCTCTTTTAGTGGTCCCCCACTACCCCAGTGTTAATTTTCCCTTCCCTGTACCTTAGTGCCCCTCCTCTCTCCCCTTAGTGTTCCTTAAGCCTCCCCTGTCCCATAGCATTCTTCCCCCTCCCCGTCCCATAGTTTTCCTTCCCCTCTCCCCCACAGTGTTCCTTTCCTCCATAATTTTCCTTCCCCCCTCCCATAGTTTTCCTCCCCCCATAGTGTTCCTTCCCCCCATAGTTTTCCTCCCCCATGGTTTCCTTTTCCCCCCATGGTTTTCTCTCCCCTCCTATATGGTTCCTCCCCCCTTAGTGCCCCCTTTCTCTCACCTTTGTCCCTGTGTCTCCTACCTTTCTTGTAGCGTGGCCAAGCGGAGCAGACCGCGGTACAGGAGTTACAGTTTCCTGTACCCAGCCGGACTGACAGGAAGTGCTCTCTCAGTAAGAACTTCCTTTTTAGGAAGCATTTTAGTTATGAAGAAAGATTAACAAATATAAATCTCTTTAGTTTGGAAAACCAGCACCCCAGAGTGTATATTATACAAATATATTTTGGGCCAATACAAGCCATTGTCTGGAAATTTATTTTGGAAGCAGAACTATACATAGGACACACAGTTAGACTGGAAGATTTAGTCTAAGGTAAAGGAAAGGTTTTTTACAGTTAGAACAATAAGGATGTGGAATTCTCTACCTGAAGAGGTGGTACTATAAGAGTTTATACAGATGTTTAAACAGCAATTGGATAAATACTTGCAAAAGATAATTTTCAGGGATATAATTTTTAATTAGTGGGGTAAGAGCATATCCAAGGAGTTATCTGACTGCCATTCTGGGCTCAAGTAGGATTTTTTCCTAGTTTTTCTGATGGTTATATGTACCCTCTTACTCAGTCATCTTTTTATCTGTCTCTGTGATGTGTAGTTTAGTCTACAATATAGGCTGATTTATAAAAAAGGCTTGATCCAAGCCCTCTATCAACTATAAGAGAAGCAGATGGTATATTTTAAATTAGCTCCCACTCATTGTAACATATTAACATATGTTGAAAAAAGAATCAAGCCCATCAAGTTCCACCTTCTACACAAATCTGTTTCTGAAGTTGTAAAAAATATTTGAAAACACAAACCATGAAAACAGGGAAAATCACAATTTTTTATTTCAAAACAACAATAAATTATAGGTAAAGAATTGAATCCAATGTTTAATGCAAATACTGTGAAAATCATTTCTATTTATCTGCATTGTCATGAACTTGTATGCAGTATGTTAACATTACTCATATGTGGGTTGATAATAAAATAGATCTTTTTGATAATAAAAAAGTGTCTCATTGTCCAGCTTCCAGAGTGCTTGAAAGGACCAGTGCCCTAAAAGTTGTTTCACACTTTTAACTCTCTTCTTCGCCCTGTTGCTCCTCCTCCTACTGACTTAACTGCCACAAACTTTGCAACTCACTTCACTGACAAGATCTCTACAATCAGGGAAGAGATCTCTTATCTCTCTCCTTACTATTACAATTCTTCCCCCAACCTCACTCCCTCTGTTGTTCTATGTTCATTTGCACTCTCTACAGCGGAAGAGGTTTCTGCTCTGCTCCGGTCCTTCCGCCCCACCACCTGCTACCTTGATCCTATTCCCTTGCATCTCATCCATACCATGTCTCTTTCTCTTGCTCTGCCTCTTACTAAAATTCTCAATCACAGTCCCTCTCCTCTGGCATATTTCCATCACCCTTCAAACATGCAACTGTGTGAAGTAATGCCCCATCACTCATACTATTCCCTTTTCGAACGCTATCATTCCCTTTATATTCATTGTTTC
>OW240915.1:255031023-255116257 GCA_933207985.1 Pelobates cultripes | reverse complement strand
CACTGAAAATGAGGTGAAGTGGGGATAATCAGAGGCTTGTTTTTGATAATGTATGATCTCGAGGATCCCTGTTAGATTTTTTTTCTCAAATTCCATCTGCTAGCATGAAGACCCCCATGCTAGCAGATGGAATTTGTTTGTTTGCAGAGTACTGAGTGAGACAACAGGCAAGAATTTCATAAGGCCTTTGCAAGATTTTAAGACTATATGGGTTTTTGCATGGGCTGATGATCCACAAGCTCACTGAAACACACACAGGCTCACTACAGACAAGCTCACTGACACACATGCTCACTACAGACAAGCTCACTAACACACACAAGCTCACTGACAAACACACAAGCATACTACAGACAAGCTCAGATACACACACAAGCTCAATACAGACAAGCTCACTGACACCAACATGCTCACTACAGACAAGCTCACTGACACAAGCTGTAGCTGTGGGAGAACTTGGAGGCCATTTTCAGGCCTCTTTCTGCAGCAAGGTCCTCTGCTAGAGAGTGGGGGCAGAGCTTGCGTATGGGGAGGCGATCTTCCATGCAGGCGCAAAGCTTGTGTGCCAGGGATGCTGCTGCATAGTGGAGTAACTAATGTAGAGAGGGCCCTGGTGCAACAATTGTTTTGGGCCCCTGAAGAAAAATGCCCATGGGGTGGCTCTAAGTGCATGGGCCTCTACATTGGCCCCAGTGTAACTGCAACATTAGCACTGCCTGTAGTTCCACCGCTGCACCTTCCTTATTACAGGCAAGACACCTTTTCACAGAAACTTGAAGACCTTTTCAGGAGATGCAAGATAATTGTCCATGGTGTTTAGATGGGGCTGCGGTGAAATGTGTATATATAGGAGTCTATTTATAGTGTACTGTGTATAACTAGGGGCTGTAGTATGAGCACATGCTCACGTATAGGAGCTTTTGAGATTGTGTGTGTGCTGAGAGGGCCTGTAAAGTGTGTGCGTGTGCATCTAGGGACTACAGTGTGAGTGCATGTGTATTGGGGTTGCATTGTAGTGTGTATGTGTGTATGATTGGGTGTGTAATGGAGTGAAGTATGTATGTATGTGTATGTGAGGGTGAATGTACATGGGGGTGAAGTGTGTATGTGGGTGAAGAGATGATGTGTGGGACGAAGTGTGTGAGGGGTGCACTGTATCTCTCTAGGAGTCCAGGCACTTACAAAGACTGACCCATACAAACCCACAGAGCGAGCCCCCCTGTCCTCCTCACACACGCAGACTAACCCATACACACAGACTGCCCCCTCACAGGCTGACCCATACACACACACTCAGACTCCCCTCCCCCACAGACTGACCCATACACAGACTGCCCCTCACATACACAGACTGACCCATAGACACACAGACTGACCAATACACAAACACAGACTGAACCCCCCACACACAGACTGACCCATACACACAGACTGCCCCCAAACATAGACTTACCCATACACACACAGACTGACTCATACACACACAAACTGAAACCCCACACAGACTGACCAATACACACACACAGACAGACCAATACACACACACAGTCTGACCCATACACATACTGACTGACCTACACACACATACTGACCCCCACATACAGACTGACCCATACACACACACACATACTTATCACATACATACACAGATTGACCCAACCCACAGACAGACTGACCCATACACACACAGACTGACCAATACACACACATACTGACCCATACACACATACTGATCACATACATACACAGATTGACCCCCCCACAGACAGACTGACCCATACACACACAGACTGGCCAATAAACACACATACTGACCCCCCACACACAGACTGACCCATACACACACACACAGACTGCCTCCTCACACAGACTGACCCATACACACATAGACTGCCCCCACACACAAGACTGACCCATACACATACACAGACTGCCCCCTCATACACACAGATTGACCCACCCCACACCCAGACTAACCAATACACAAACACAGACTGAACCCCCCACACACTGACTAACACACATACTGACCCCCACATACAGACCGACCCACACACACACAGACTGACCAGTACACACACAGACTGACACACACACAGACTTTCCCTTCACACAAACTGACCCATACACACACATAATGACCCATACACACACATACTGACCCCCCACACACACAGACTGACCAATACACAAACACAGACTGAACCACCAACACACAGACTGACCCATATACACACACACACACACAGACTGAACACCCACACATACTGACTCCCCACACACAGACTGAGCCATACACACACACATAATGACCACATACATTCACAGATTGACCCCCCCACAGACAGACTGGCCCATACACACACAGACTGACCAATATACACACAGAGTGAACTCCCATACACAGAATGACCCATACCATATGCACAACCATACTGACCCCAACACATAGACTGACCCATACACACACACATACGACCCCACACCTACACAGACTGAGCCATACACACACAGACTGACCCCCCTGCAGACAGACTGGCCAATACTCACAAAGACACATGGCCCCCTCACACTGGCACATACACACAAATACACCCACACAGATACCAACACAGATACCCACACTGGCGCACAAACAAATAACCACACTGGCGCACACACATTCACACAGATACCCACTACAGCACACACATACTTTGATATCCACACTGGCACACACACACACTCTGATGCTCACACTGGCACATACACACATATTCACACACATATACCCACACAGATACACACACACACACATGTACCCACAATGGCACACACACCGATACCCAAACTGGCAGGCACACACACTCTGATACCCACACTGGCACATACACACAAATACACCCACTGGTACATACACACAGATATACACATTGACACATACACACAGATACAAACACACACAAACACACATGTACATACACTGGCAAAGACACCCAGATACACACACTAGTACACAATCTGACATACACTGCAGCCACCTGTTAGGTTACCTTTTGGTGTCTGGGCTGAGACTGATGGGAGCTCACTCCAGCCTCTCCATACGGCCTGCTCGGGTGCTGCTTCCAGCTTCCTCCTCGAGCTGCCTCCTTCTCCTCCCTCGACCAGTCTCTTAAAGGCCAGGGAACTCGACCGGGCTCGTGTTCAGGAACTACAGGGAGTGCAGAATTATTAGGCAAGTTGTATTTTTGAGGATTAATTTTATTATTGAACAACAACCATGTTCTCAATGAACCCAAAAAACTCATTAATATCAAAGCTGAATATTTTGGAAGTAGTTTTTAGTTTGTTTTTAGTTATAGCTATGTTAGGGGGATATCTGTGTGTGCAGGTGACTATTACTGTGCATAATTATTAGGCAACTTAACAAAAAACAAATATATACCCATTTCAATTATTTATTATTACCAGTGAAACTAATATAACATCTCAACATTCACAAACATACATTTCTGACATTCAAAAACAAAACAAAAACAAATCAGTGACCAATATAGCCACCTTTCTTTGCAAGGACACTCAAAAGCCTGCCATCCATGGATTCTGTCAGTGTTTGATCTGTTCACCATCAACATTGCGTGCAGCAGCAACCACAGCCTCCCAGACACTGTTCAGAGAGGTGTACTGTTTTCCCTCCTTGTAAATCTCACATTTGATGATGGACCACAGGTTCTCAATTGGGTTCAGATCAGGTGAACAAGGAGGCCATGTCATTAGATTTTCTTTTTTTATACCCTTTCTTGCCAGCCACGCTGTGGAGTACTTGGACGCGTGTGATGGAGCATTGTCCTGCATGAAAATCATGTTTTTCTTGAAGGATGCAGACTTCTTCCTGTACCACTGCTTGAAGAAGGTGTCTTCCAGGAACTGGCAGTAGGACTGGGAGTTGAGCTTGACTCCATCCTCAACCCGAAAAGGCCCCACAAGCTCATCTTTGATGATACCAGCCCAAACCAGTACTCCACCTCCACCTTGCTGGCGTCTGAGTCGGACTGGAGCTCTCTGCCCTTTACCAATCCAGCCACGGGCCCATCCATCTGGCCCATCAAGACTCACTCATTTCATCAGTCCATAAAACCTTAGAAAAATCAGTCTTGAGATATTTCTTGGCCCAGTCTTGACGCTTCAGCTTGTGTGTCTTGTTCAGTGGTGGTCGTCTTTCAGCCTTTCTTACCTTGGCCATGTCTCTGAGTATTGCACACCTTGTGCTTTTGGGCACTCCAGTGATGTTGCAGCTCTGAAATATGGCCAAACTGGTGGCAAGTGGCATCGTGGCAGCTGCACGCTTGACTTTTCTCAGTTCATGGGCAGTTATTTTGCGCCTTGGTTTTTCCACACGCTTCTTGCGACCCTGTTGACTATTTTGAATGAAACGCTTGATTGTTCGATGATCACGCTTCAGAAGCTTTGCAATTTTAAGAGTGCTGCATCCCTCTGCAAGATATCTCACTATTTTGACTTTTCTGAGCCTGTCAAGTCCTTCTTTTGACCCATTTTGCCAAAGGAAAGGAAGTTGCCTAATAATTATGCACACCTGATATAGGGTGTTGATGTCATTAGACCACACCCCTTCTCATTACAGAGATGCACATCACCTAATATGCTTAATTGGTAGTAGGCTTTCGAGCCTATACAGCTTGGAGTAAGACAACATGCATAAAGAGGATGATGTGGTCAAAATACTCATTTGCCTAATAATTCTGCACTCCCTGTATACCTATAAGTTAGGTAATGAGTAGAGGTAATTTATAATGTGTAATATCCTTGAAATCAAGTACACACAGTCTGACATGCATAGTATGTTAGATTGTGTGTGTGATTTCCAGGATATTACACATAGTGTGCGGGTGTCCGGGAACCTCATTAAACATGTGGGAGTCTCCTGGACCTACCGGGAGACTTGGGATGTCTGTTAATTGCTTAAATATGTGAGAAAATGTACCGAAAATTGGCTATTACTCCTTCCTGCTTCCCATGCTGCAGTCAGCCAGGGCCCCGCCGCACAGTAAGCCCCGCCCCCGCTGCACGCTAAGCTCCGCCCTGTCGCATGTAAGCTCCGCCCCCGCCGCAATTTTTTTTTTTTTTTTATGATCCTGGCCGGCCATGTGTGAGCTGTGCCGGCCGCCTGGCTCGCCCTGCTCTCATGGGGCTCTGTGCGGCCGCACAGCTCACACATAGCCGGCCGGGATCACAGGATCTGTCAGCCCAATGATTAGGGCTGTCAGACCGGCCCCAGGTGCCGCGGCCCACCTGGAAACTTCCCGGTATCCCTGTGGGCCAGTCCGGCCCTGATTAAGACCATGGCTGAGTTGAGTTGAGCACTGGGGTACATAGGTCCCTCGATCCCTACCTGAAGGACAAGTTACCACATTTTTCCAAAATCTCATTGAACTCTGTGTCACTACAAAATCCAACAGACATACTAGGACCTGAGGTAGGATGATCCATGCCTTGATGGGTAGCAACGTCATGAACCCCCTGCCCCCCACCCCGTTAGCATGCTAAGCTTCATGGATCACTTATCCTAGGATATTGATTCTCAGACAGTTGTGATGACATGTATTAATGGGCATCCGCAGGGGGGGCAAGGGCGGGCAGTGAGATTAAAAATACAGTGCAATAAAGGCACCAGCCAGTAGGTGGCACAGTGTGTGGAGAGAGGCAGGGATAGGACGCTACATCTTATTCCTGCTTCTCTTCCCTGACTGAATGCGCAGAGGAGCAGCACATGCAGCCAGCAACTCCCAGACTGCAGAGACAGCCTACAAATCAGGTAAGTGAGGGATGGGGGAGGGAAGAGACAGCCTATAGAACAGGTAAATGGGAGGGGGAGGAGAGACAGCCTATAGATCAGGTAAGTAAGGGATGGGGGAGGGGAGAGACAGCCTAGAGATCAGGTAAGTGAGGCATAGGGAAGGAGACAGCCTATAGATCAGGTAAGTAAGAGATGGGGTGGCAGCCTATAGATCAGGTAAGTGAGGGATGGGGGTGTGCAGCCTAGAGATCAGGTAAGTGAGAGATGGGGGGATCCACCTACAGATCAGGTAAGTTAGAGATGGGGGATCCACCTACAGAACAGGTAAGTGAGGGGTAAGGGGGGCAGCCTATAGGTCAGGTAAATGAGGGATGGGGGAGACACCCTACAGAAAGGGTCAGCAAGAAGGAGGAAGGTAAAGTAAGAGAAGGAGCAGAAAGGAGAAGGAACAGAAATGAGCAGGAAGGGACATCAACGAGCAGAAATGTAAAGTAGGAGAAGGAGCTCAAAGGAACAGAAATGAGCAGGAAGAGGCAGCAATGAGCAGGAAGGGGCTATAAGGAGCAGGAAGGGTCAGTAAGAAGTAGGTAGGGTCTGCAAGGAGCATGAAGGGTCTGCAAAGAGCACGAAGGGTCAGCAAGGAGAAGGAAGTGTCAGCAAGAAGCAGGGAGGGGCAGGAAGGGGCAGCAAGGAGCTGGAAGGTAAAGCAGCACAAAGGTAAAGTAGAAAGAGCAGAAAGAGTCAGCAAGGAGCTGGAAAGAGCAACAAGGAGCAGGAAGGGACAGAAGGAGTACAAAGGTAAAGTAGGAGAAGGAACAGAAATGAGCAGGAAGGGACATCAAGGAGCAAAAAGGGTCAGCAATGAGCTCGAAGGGGCAGAAGGAGCACAAACAAGTCGGAGAAGGAGCAGAAATTAGCAGGAAGGGGCAGCAAGGAGCAGGAATGATCTGCAAGGAGCAGGAATTGTCTGCAAGGAGAAGGAATGGTCAGCAAAGAGCAGAAAGGGACAGAAGGATCACAAAGGCAAAGGAGCAGAAAGAATCAGAAGGAGTACAAAGATAAAGTAGGAGAAGGAGCTGGAAGGGTCTGCAAGGAGAAGGAAGGGGCTGCAAAGAGCAGAAAGGGACAGAAGGAGCACAAAGGTAAAAGAGCGGAAAGAATCAGAAGGAGCACAAAGGTAAAGTGGGAGAAGGAGCAGAAAGGAATACAAATGAGCAGGAAGGGTCAGCAAGGAGCAGAAAGGGGCAGCAGAAGCAGGAAAAGACAGAGAGCACAAAGGTGAAGGAGCAGAAAGAATCAGAAGGAGCACAAAGGTAAAATAAGAGAAGGAGCAGAAAAGGGTAGCAAGGAGCTGGAAGGGGCAGAAGGAGCGCAAAGATAAAGTAGGTGAAGGAGCAGAAAGGAACAGGAAGGGACAGCAAGAAGCACAAAGGTAAAGTAGGAGAAGTAGCAGAAATGGTCTGCAAGGAGCAGAAAGGGATCAGAAAGAGAAAGGAGCAGAAGGGAGCAAAATAAGCAGAAAGTAGCAAAAAGGTAAAGGAGCAGAAGGAGCCAAGGAGGAGAAAAGACAGTGTCAGAAGAAAAAGAAGACTGTGTCAGATGAAGGAGAAGAAAAGGAGATTGGAGCAGGAAGGACAAGTGAAGTGAACCCTCCACTTTATTCTGGACACCACATCATAAGGCTTTGGTACCTGGGCCTGGCAGGGAAACTTTGGACCTTCTTTGGACAGTGTTAATGTGTTCACTTTTATTTACTGAGTGTCAGGAAGCACAGAATGCCGCTGGGTAGGGGTGTAGAGCAGTCAGCTGGCACTCTAAGCCAATCAGTAGCTCCCCATTCAAAAAAAGTTAAACATTATTATGAACCGGGAACTAGCGATTAGCTTAGAGCCTCAACTGACCACTCTAGCCAATCTGCAGCACCCATGCCTGACGTTAATCTGCACTTCCTGACACTCTGTTTAAGAAGCCGAATAACACTGAGCGACCTGGAGATCTGGAGCTGAGGAAGCCTTTGGGGTTAAACCATTTGAGTAAATAATAAAACAGGAAAAGGACACAGTGGTGCTAAACTTTCTAAAAACTGGTGCAGCCAAGCGTAATGTCACCGTTTACACTTTAAAATGTGATAAGATAAGAAAAAAGGTGATTTGCACACACAAAAAAAGTGGATTTTACCTTACACATAAAATTTCTCATGTAACCATACTACAGGTTGTCCTTAATAACCTATATACAAATAGATAAAACACACATAGTGTAACCTGTATATAACAAATAATAACGTGAGAGGAATACTTCTTCAAACTCACAATTTTCAGAGCCTTTTCAAAGTTGGCTCTAAACTTATAACGCTCGTCATCTCATCCTTGAGATATGTAGTAGAAGTGCATCAGGTATGCCCACAGGAACTTGGAACAGGTAAACCTGCAGCAGACTCCAAAGTCCTAAGAAGGTAGGCATAAGAAGTTTTATTTAAACAAATAGTTTAAAATAAAAGGTGTATATATATATGTACAAATAAAATACAAAAGTAGCACAACGCGTTTCAACCTTTGAATAGGTCTTTCTCAAGTGCATGTAACTTAACAATGAGCTTGGGGGCTCTTATATATCAGAAGAAAACAAGAGACAACGTGTATAATTGCAAACATATGTATAAAACTCCCACCCACATCCATAAATGGTCATAACCGGAAGTGTCACGCCAACCAAAATATGGCCGCACCTCCGGCTTTGTACACATTCCTCTAACTCTCCCCAACATGTCCGACGTATTCCTTCATTACTATTAATCTCCATCGAGTATGGAGTCTTTGTTCATCCGATCATGTTTCTCCGAAACGTCACATCCTGTGATGCCGGCTCGGTGTGTTCCGACACGTCACTTCCTGAACTTGATATTAAGTACATGTATTAAGTTTAAAAATCCATTCCATTTCACATTTGCTCATTTTTCCATCAAAATTACCTCCTCTCCAATCTTTATTCACTTTTTTTATACCTAAGAATATTGTATTTTTAGTTTCACAATTATGATGGATTTTATAATGAAGAGAAATACTATGTTTTTCGAAACCTCTTGAAATATTTCTTCAATGCTCTTCTATTCTAGTAGGTAGTGTTCTTGTAGTTTTACCTACGTACTGTAAGCCACAGGGGCCTATTATTAAGTAGATTAGGTTTTTGAATGGCAAGTTACAAAGTCTTTAATTTGGTACTCCATACCATCATAATTGTGAAACTAAAAATACAATATTCTTAGGTATAAAAAAAGTGAATAAAGATTGGAGAGGAGGTAATTTTGATGGAAAAATTAGCAAATGTGAAATGGAATGGATTTTTAAACTTAATACTTTGATTCCGAATGGATTAAATGTGGACTTCGAAATGTGTCACTTTTTAAAATAAGATGTTCATCGTAGGTTTATTACATGTTTATATCATATTCTTATATGTATTTTTTTGGGTGTATATATTTTGTATGGATAAAAGAAATAAGAACAATATATGTACCATTAGTCCTCTAACGATCACTGTGGGAAAAAGTAGCAAGTTACTTATATGGAAATGTTTTCACACTCTATATGCTCCTTATATTAAGAAAATAATTCCTTCACATTCATACAAAAATGTTTTTGCACCCTATATGCTTTATATTTTATATGCTTCTTATATGAAGAAAAGAAGTCCTGTATATATAATATACATAAAGGTTTAAGATAGAAATATAAAGAAGATATGAGAAGAGACTTGTTTTAAGAATTTTTTTATTTCTGTTTTAAAATGGAAACTTATATAATGTGCCAATTTAGATTATGTATGCCTATATGGGTAGGGATAGATACACTAATTTTCCTTCTATTCCTATAATTTTGCCGGTCCAGATACACTGGAGGGGAGATGGGCTGCAAGCTGGAACGCACGGAAATGACGTATCGGCTTGAATTCGCGAAACCGGAAGTGACGAAACCACATGGATACCTGGAAGTATCCAAACAGGGAGGCTTGACACGCTGGGCGTCACCGTTGCTACGGTGATTGCCCGTGAAAATACAAGCCGAAAACCAATTAATTTGCCCCTGAGAGGGGTACATATAGCAGGAACTGGTCCAAGAGAAGATACAAAGACTTTTTTCACATCCAGCTGAGGAAACCTTCACGGCGAAACGCGTTCTGGGAACTTTGTGAGGAACAGACTTTAAAGCATTGGACTTTTTTATGCCTATATAGTGTTATATTTTTTATACATATATATATTTTTATTATATATATATTTTTTACTGTTACAATAAAGTGTATATATCTTTTATTATCACTATTGGCATTTTTTCCTGCTATTGGCAAAGAAGGTGTGTGGTCCTTAACCACATATGCTTTTGGATCAGAGCCGATGTGGAAGGCTCTGGGTTTGTAAGTACCCTATTTTCTTACTTGCCTTAAAACTTAATACCTACGTTACTGCACCAGATGTGCCTTTCCTTATCCGTTTTTAGAATACAAGAAAGAGAAGATCTTACATTAAAGAAGGGATAAGGGTCGCCTTTACGGACCTGAAAGCGTTTTTATTGAGCTATATACATTTAGCTCTTTAAAGTGTGAGTGGGAAATTTATATTCTTCCTTATAGATATCCACCTCTGTATTACAGTTTGCACTATGTTTTGGTCTTTTTGTTTTTATTTTTAGGCTATTACATGAGAACCATTTTGATTTACAATTAGACAAGCCAAGGTATTTCTGTACCACATTTCTGTTCTCCATCACACGGAACACTGTTGGTTTTTTGATTACCCATTTATATAGCTCTTCACCTTCACACTGGCTATACTTTACTGTTGAAAGATAAGACCTGGGTGATATAGCAGCTGATTACTAGTGGTAATATTACATCGTTACATTATATTTATCAGAATATTAGCGCTGGTACTTTCCTTTGTTTCTTATTTCAGTTTCTATGGTTAGAATTTTCATAATGGATTTGATGGGCTTTTGCCTCAATTTTTCTGCTGCCAGGCAACACTGATGGTTCCCCACTGTAGTATTCAGTGAGCAGCCCAGAAATCAGCTGAAACTAACATGTCAGAAATGTACACTTCAGTTCAGCATTTGCCTTTTTGAATAGGATAAAGACATTGTGGATTGCCATCTGCATTAGATAAATGCCAACTTTTTTTATACCATGCTTTGGTCTTCTGCATAATTAAGTATGGCTGCAGCAGTAGATCGGACTGGTCAACTCCCCCCATGTGCTTGTTATAATGCTTAATGCAGACTGGAACCTATTTCATTTCCCGTCTGCCACGAACTACAACCCTGCAAGTGTGTTCACTGTAGATTGCCGTTAGGATGAAAAGTCTTTTTTGTCTTTATACTTTAGAGCCAGTAGTTAATCCTGGCAGAGACCAGCTGCTTCCCCCTTTTTAAGCAGTCTTTGGGAAACCTTAATGTCTATTTCAGATCATGCCAGAAGCCACAGCTTAAAGCAGAGAAGCATTTTAAGTAGTTGGATACTATTGTAATAAATTGTCAATAGGCAGGTGATACCCCTTATTTACCCATTATTTAGTAAAGGTTTTTTTTTTCCTTTCCTTCATAGACACAGAAGGTGTATGCATAGCATTTTCACATAGTTTGTACTATTTTATCACATACTGGGATCTTTTGGTTGGGATGCATTGTTTGAATCACCATCTTCCCTTATATTTCATCACAGACTCATCAATGCAAATATTATTTAGAATTTGGAGGTACCACATACTGGGTTTTTGGACCAGTACATGCTAATGCTGGACTTTTTAATTGTGTCCATTACTTGGTAATGCCCAGAATTCCTTCAATGGCTGGAATACCAGCTCAATTTTATGGCAATGAGATTCTTGGTTTTGTGCCAGGGTGTAAATGTTTGTTTGGATGACAACCTTCCCTAAGATACCATCCCCTAAGAAGAGCTGCATAAAATCCAGTGAGCTATAGTGAGACATGTCATCCTGAATTCCTGGAGTGGCAGTAAACTCAGGGCTATAGCTATAGTGAGACAAGTCCTCCTGAATTCCTGGAATGACAGTGAATTCATTGGACCCAGTCAAAGTCCAATTGAGAGGATTGCAATACCATTTTTATGCTGCTGTGATGCCTAGGCTTGCACATGCATAGTCATTTGTGTTTTTAAAGGGAAAGGGGGAGTTCATGTAACAAGGGGCATGTTGGTGATGCGAGCATGAGGTGGAAAGGCGTACTTCCTCCTACCTACAAAAAGATTGCTCTCTCAGTGTTAAATGTTACTGTGCTCCTTGTTCAGTCAAATTGTCACATTTGCTCCTGCTGATTACATGTTGTATTCCTGATATCTGGCCCTAGGCCTGTTATCCTTTTATGAACCTGTGCTGCCTGACCTGACCTCTTGTAATCCTTACAATGACTTTGTCTTATTCTTGCTGGTACCTTGCCTTGATTTGTATTCAGCCTACTACGGCATATTGCACTCTCTTACTAAATCCTTGACATAGTGTGGCCCAGCTAGTGCCTAAGACAGCTGATTGAAATGTCTGCAAGCAGACAGAGAATAAATGAGAGACGGGCACAGGTCTAGGATAACAGAGATACACAGAATTGATAGTCAGGCCTAGGTCAGGGTAACAGAGAGCAAGAATCATCAAAGAGTAAATCAAATACACAATGTAAACATACTCTCAAATAACAAGAACCACGACAGAGCAAGAAAACAAGGACAACCAGGAAGTATATATATACCCTCTACTGGCTTGTGATTGGATACAGATGTCAATGATGTCACAAGTGTGTATACATCACCTCATAGACTGACTTTATGTAAGGAGATCAATTGAAGGGTTCCATGTCATATATGATGTCATAATATGGCACCAGGAATCTAGGGAGAGTGGGTGTACATCACAACACCACAATCAGGGACAGGTATCATGACAATTTTACATCAATACAGACTAAGTTTTGTTAATATTGTTGTTACCACTTACATAAAAGTTTCCCAAAATGCCTGTTGTTTACATTTCAGCCACTCAATGCTATACAACCAGGAAGGAGGATGGGTCATATTAAGAGGCAGGCGGAGTGAGCAGCTATTTTAGAAAACAGCCTCACCACTTCCTTGCCCTTTATAAATTCCTGCTATTTCCTCTCTCTGATTGGCTTCAGGCTATGTAGCTGCTGCACTGTATGGCCCATAATCTGTACACTAAAGGTAAAGTCTCCATGCCCCATGCTCCAACTACCATCATGGCAATACTGACAATGTATACTGTAACTCACCTGAATGGTGAGTTTGCAGTGTTATCACATATTTGCACAATACAGAACTTCTCCAGGGTCATCCAACCTCTTACACATCTTATCAAGAATAATTTCAAATGGTCTTTGTCTCCAGTATTTTAAAAGTATTTGACCTACTAAAACACTTCTTTAACTCTGCCCCTATTCTTCCTCTACCCGATCCCCCCAAATAACTACTTCCATAACACCGCTATTCCTGAGATCCAGTTTGAAGTAGCCTCCCTGCCACCATTGCCAACCCTCCCCTGTTGAAATAATAGCTAATAAATGAAATTTTTAATCCTTTGGTTTTACACGGGTGTGGAAGCACACTGCACATTACTACTCTGGCACTCAGTGGCTTTGGGGCTCCGAATCTGATACAAATATGATATTATCTCATTCGAATGGGAAAGAATTTTTATAACAAAACCAGTGTGGGTAATTCAGTATTTTGTGGTATATTCAGTCAAATCTGATTTGAATCATTTCAAGGCAAGTTTGTGCCATTTAAGGTAAGATGGAGTTCATTTAACATTATCCACACAGTAGAACAAACACGTGAATCCAGGTCACAAATTGGAAGCTGGGTAACAAGTAGCAGACAAACACTGCTCAGTTTTCCTCATAATTCAATCCCTGTGCTAACTCTGTTTATAAATGTCTAAACAGACACCGGTCTGAAAAAGGAGGTTAAAAATGTGAAACCCAATCTTATACTTAAGGATTGGTAAATGTACCCCAAATTTATAATTTCAGTAAAATTCAACACATAGCAGCATCTCTGGCTAGAAAGATCTGCAAATTGTTGGTTTTATTACCAACTTCCTACTATCCACGTGTTTTCTTTTGTTTTATTTTGAGTGGGGGTCACCCATAATGCCACAGTATAATATACAAAACTACCATAAACAAGTGTAGGACATTTTAACTTTTTTTTTTTTTTTTTTAGGTAACTGACAGCACATATAAATATACCTTGTTCTTGAATTAAACACGTTGCTGCATTGAGTCTTTTTACATGTGGTATAATTAAAAACATCCATCAGTGATTCATTGGATCCCACACGGCAGAGACATGAAGTCTAGAAATGTTCCTCGTGTAAGGTTAACTCCTCAGGAAGTACAAGGAGAATGAAAATTACCTCTTCTGAGGGATTTATACCATGAAATAATTCCCCTGCAAACTGTAAAATTAACCAGCAACAAAGGGATCATGCGTAAACAGCACTTCCAGTCTGCAGCAAACCTACTGCATGTGGCATTGCATGCCAGACATTATTACATGATGGGAAACATACACTATATTTTAATTGCTGTAAGTGTTTCCTAAACACAGTCGTAATTTTGTTTGGCACTTCTCAATGGCTGAAAGGGTATAATCCTTTTAGTACTTGATGAGTAAAATTAAAGGAATTCTATAGTGTTACCAATGCAAACATGTATTCCTAACACTACAGTGCAGGGATCAGCATTTCATTGAGAACCGAGTTTGATTCAGTTCTCACAGGGAAACACCCCTCGTGGCTGTCAGGAAGATAGTCACTAGTGGTGTTTAAACCTGCAATGTAAACATAGCCGAACACAGGGTTAAAGTAAAGGGCAGCTGCACCCAGACCACACAGATACTCTGCACACACATGCACCTACAGAGTCACAGTGCCACGCACAAATTAACATTGACACACATGTACAAATCCATATTTTCAGCCATGCTACTGTTTGCGTTTTGCATACGTTGGCATAACTAGGATTTCCATACACCTACATATATATAAAATGGATATATAATTTTTTTTCTTACATTTTCATTGTCACAGCTTTCCTTCAGAACCACAGTGTGACCAACAATCCTCATCCAGAGTGGGTCTTTTATTCAGATAAACTTCTTTGTTAATTAAATGTCTCATAGAGGTCAATAAATAGGCAATGGTTTTGCTGTTAGGGCATGTTTTTCTGCTATAAACACAGAACTTCCAGAGCAGAGGGGTTGACACTTTTCACAAAATACAAACTGCTAAACTTTAGAGTATTTTTCAACATAAAAGCAATGTCAGCTAAAATAATTTATTGGGGAAATTCAGATTTTTTTTTGAGAACAAGGATCACCCAAAACAAAAGTTCATTGCATAGACCTTATCTGTAAGCTCATTTGAGCAGGGTCCTCTTCAACCTATTGTTCCTGTAAGATTTCTTGTAATTGTCCTATTTATTGTTACATCCCCCTCTCAAAATATTGTAAAGCGCTACGGAATCTGTTGGCGCTATATAAATGGCAATAATAATATAATAATAATAATTAGTAAAACGTGAGAATTGGTGTCTGTCTGAAAAGTTTTGCAAGGCAATCTTCACTACCCAAGATGTTGTGGACTACATATCCAATAATGTTCTTACAGCCATAATGCTGGCAAAACATCAGGGAAGGAAGGTGTAGTCATCTGAAATGCCTAAGGTTGCCTATCCTTCATATAATGCTTAAAAAATAGGTTGACTTTAGTCCAGACTGTCTCATTATGAGAAGAGCGGCTAACCTTGATTTGACGTTATGATGGTCCTTCCACTGCTTATTCATCTGTTTGACTATACTCCTACTCCTGCTATTTTTTTAATAAAGTTTCCAAAGCCCAGCATCCATCAAAGTTCAAGGGCTCAACTTGCAAGCAAATGGCTGTTAAGGTAAAAGCACTGCCCGTTCAACTATATTTGCAATGACAATTTGCCTATCATGTTGAGCTTCACAGCACATAACTTGTGAAATATATATATATATATATATATAGTTAATACAATGCTAAACAAAAATCTGCACACCAGTCAAGCCATAAGACTTGCTTTTCCCACAGAAATCCCAAATCAGCAGTGATGTTACAACTGCAAAGGATTCTGGGTGGGCATATGCAAATTAGTTTAACAAAGAATCACATTTTTGCCTCATTCCATTTTAAACATGGATTCCTTTTAATTTGTGCTCTGTATACAACTGCTTGAACAATTTAGATAAGATGCAAACCAGTGAACCACTCATGGACAGCTGTTCTGTTAATGCAACTCTTCAGCATGAGGTTGGTTACCGGTTTGCTTATGGAGGCCAGGTGCTTGAAGCAAAGATCCAAATAGGATTATGGTGGGGAAAATTGTGATTGAAAACTCTCCACCTGGAAGTATGTGGATAGTTAATACAATGCTAAACAAAAGCAAGTCTTGTATTTGACTGGTGTGCAGAGATTTTGCTTTAGCATTGTATTAACTATCCACATACTTCAGGTGGAAGGGGTTTTCAATCACAATTTTTCCCACCATAATCTATTTGGATCTTGCTTCCAAGCACTACCACAAGTTTCCATAAGCAAACCAGTAACCAACCTCATGCTGAAGAGTTGCATTAACAACTAAACAGCTGTCCATGAGTGGTTCACTGGTTTTGCATCTTATCCTAAATTGTGTTCCAAGCAGTTGTATACTGCAAACACAAATTAAAAGGAATCCATGTTTAAAATGGAATGAGGTAAAAATGTGATTCTTTGTTAAACTAATTTGCATATGCCCACCCAGAATCCTTTGCGGTTGTAAATATCACTGCTGATTTGGGATTTCTGTGGGAAAAGCAAGTCTTATGGCTTGACTGGTGTGCAGATTTTTGTTTAACATTGTATTAACTATCCACAGACTTCAGGTGGAAGGGGTTTTCAATCACAATTTTTCCCCACCATAACCTATTTGGATTTTGCTTCCCAAGCACTACTAAGCCTCAATTAGCAAACCAGTAACCAACCTCATGCTGAAGAGTTGCATTAACAACGAAACAGCTGTCCATGAGTGGTTCACTGGTTTTGCATCTTTTCCTAAATTGTGTTCCAAGCAGTTGTATACTGCAAACACAAATTAAAAGGAATCCATGTTTAAAATGGAATGAGGCAAAAATGTGATTCTTTGTTAAACTAATTTGCATATGCCCACCCAGAATCCTTTGCGGTTGTAACATCACTGCTGATTTGGGATTTCTGTGGGAAAAGCAAGTCTTATGGCTTGACTGGTGTGCAGATTTTGTTTAGCATTGTATTAACTATCCACATACTTCAGGTGGAAGGGGTTTTCAATCACAATTTTTCCCCACCATAATCTATTTGGATCTTGCTTCCCAAGCACTACCAAGCCTCCATAAGCAAACCAGTAACCAACCTCATGCTGAAGAGTTGCATTAACAACGAAACAGCTGTCCATGAGTGGTTCACTGGTTTTGCATCTTATCCTAAATTGTGTTCCAAGCAGTTGTATACTGCAAACACAAATTTAAAGGAATCCATGTTTAAAATGGAATGAGGCAAAAATGTGATTCTTTGTTAAACTAATTTGCATATGCCCACCCAGAATCCTTTGCGGTTGTAACATCACTGCTGATTTGGGATTTCTGTGGGAAAAGCAAGTCTTATGGCTTGACTGGTGTGCAGATTTTTGTTTAGCATTGTATTAACTATCCACATACTTCAGGTGGAAGGGGTTTTCAATCACAATTTTTCCCCACCATAATCTATTTGGATCTTGCTATATATATATATATATCTATCTAACTATATCATGGTAAAACAAACTTATTGCTTACGTGTTAACAAAAGGTCACGTGCACTAGAGCCCTGGTTATCATCTCAATAAATCTAGATGTCTTGACGGAGAACCAGGAAAGTATTGCAAAGACCATGTTTACAAAGGTGGCATACAGTTCAAGAAGAATAATTGGAGAGTTGTGTGACCTTTGGATTTAGTGATCAAATGGTCATTTTGGTTTGAGAAAATTCAGTTTAATGTTAAGATCAGAAATTTTTTTCAAGAAAATCAGGTAGAAAGCTAGGATAAAAGTTAATTGTAGATTATGCTAGCTTTAGTGTACCTATAATCTTAATTTTATTAATGACAGGAGGCGAGTATTTGCTTAAGTCTCTCTTTACTAGAACTCCACAGCAGCACAGAAAAACAACCGATCAGAAAAAAGTCAGGTACTATAAAACTCCCCTTCCCATGCATCATTTCCTCTTTCAAGCTGCAACAGAACAAAAGGCAAAAAAAATATAATGGGGAAGAAACAAAGTCCTAGATATAATGAATACAACAATGTCCACCATCCGAGAAGAACTGCCCAACCAGATAGCGTTGATGGACTGTAAACTGAAACGAGAGAAAAAACAGAATCGAACAGGTTGGTTAGCCATTGAAATTACTCTGTACAAACATGTAGGTACACCATGTAGCAACCAAAAATACCATAGCCTGCACAGATCCCAACCCTACTTATGAAAAGACAGACATAAGAACAAGAGACAGGTAGCAGAGACAACAAGCAGAGTTGCATACGTACCTGAGGAACCCAAACTATAAATTTAAACAAGGGAGGGCTAAGAATGGGCGGGAAATACTCGACTCCTGACTAACAAAGAACCCGATGCGCGTTTCAGTGCATTTAGTTGCACCTTCGTCAGGGACTAAGAGGCCCTCTTAACCACTGACGAAGGTGCAACTAAATGCACCGAAACACGCGTCGGGTTCTTTGTTAGTTTTTTACACATGGTGGCACTAGGTGTTTGATTTATTATCTTCATTTTTATTTTTTCATCTTTTTCAGCCTTGAGTTATGTGGTCTAGGGGATAATTGGTAGGGAGCCACTTTCGTTTCTATTTCTCTTCAGGGACAGTATAGAACACCCTTGAAGGTGTTTGGTTTAGGAGCAATAGGGACTAAACTCTGAACCTGCACTGTCCGCTTTACTGCTATTTTCCAAGCATTCTCTGATGATTGTTGAGCTCTCGCTATATACTACTAGGGACAGCATAGAACACCCTTGATTCAGGAGCAATAGGGCAGATTCAGTCCTATATATATCCCTACTGGTAGCCTTCTTTGATCTACTTGTAGTATGGCTATTAATCCTGTCCCATTTCCGATGCAATTGCTCTGTTAGGTCTCTCTATCTCCCCTATTGACCCTGGTATATCTATCCATACCAATTTTGAGTCACAAGTTGGATTGTTCCACATATAGTGCCCTTTTACACATCACAATAAAGTATTTTTTATTATTTTTTCTATGCATTTTTGGAACTAGTATGTGAATTTGTATATGGGCAATTTTTATTACCAATACTCAGTGCTGATTTTTCTGAGTCATTATATGTTTTAAGAGAGTTTCCTGTACTTTGCTTAAAACCAGTTTTGAGTCTCATTTCTTTTTTGAGACTCTATTATTTTAATTTCTCTATTATTATATCTTGGGTACAAGCCCTTTACTAGGTGGATCTGGAACCACCATTCTGACCTTTGTGTGTTCCATTCTTACATTCTGTGAGATTTGAACACATATCTATCTTTTTGTATTTAACTATACCCCTGTACAAGAGCTAAAGCATTAGCGGTAAGCTCGGTATGATGTACGGACCTCCATATTGAGTGGAAAGCAGGAGGGACGCCCCTCTATGCAGTCATCGTTGTCCTGTACAGGTACAAGCCTGTGTGATGAACAAATGGATGACACCGTAGTGCGTTGAGTGTATGAGAGAGCCACACTCTCTAATAATGTAACCGAAATCTGTGACAGCATCCGGCTGATAGCATGCTGATAGCATGTTAATAACAAAAAATTAGAGCCTACATCCGTTTCTGGTTTCTTCTATGAGTGTGTGTCACACTCCACACATGTCCCCTGTATCCTTCTCAGTATTGCGCTGAGGTTGAGGGAGGGCCACACCCTCCAACAAGGAATCCGTGTCCAGTTCAGTATATGAGAGGGGTTCGTCCTCTACTCGTGGAAATAAAAATAGATATCAGTCTCTGGTTGAGGCGATGGAGGGCTGCAGCCTCTTGTAATCCAAACTAGAGTCCCTATCAGACTCAGGGTGACCAACTGCGGGGGTTTACCATATAATAATATCAGCGTTTTAGGACCGAGATCCTGAGGGAGGTCACTCTCTGACCACGAGACCTCTCTCTGAATCACTCACCTGAGAGATGGGATCAACTGATAAACATGACCGATGGTAGACGGAGTAGTATACAACCTTGGGCCGTGCCCATCTATAACAACCGAAAGGGGTGATGAGAGAGTGCAACCTCTGGGAACGATGATGGAATCTACCAACGGACCGCCCGGATCCCATACGCGAGCGGGATCCAGGATGACCGTCGGTAGTCTGAGGAAATCTGGAGACATTCTCCGCGTTCCACGAGAGCCCGGGAGGTCGGAGGAGATCAAGGCAGGCCTCTCGACGACCTGAGCGATAGGAAAAGGGAAGACACGAAACAAAGAAACGATAATGTAGTGAAAGGTAAATACGTACCTCGGATAAATAGCAGACCGGAAAATCAAGTCAAGTAAACCCCTGAAAAGGGCCAGGAGGTTTACATGACACAGGAATAACTACCAACACCTAAGGTGGATACCGGAAGGCGGCTAAAGGGTTAGTTGCTAAAGACAAGGGAACACCGTGCTTCCCTGTTGGCGTCCGAGCACTGGTCCCTGCCTGTGCGAAAACTCTTTGGAGATGTGCCACCGCCAGCTGGTGTAAACTGTGGTTGCTTGCCTGGGGATCTTCAGAAAAGCCTTGCCCTTCAGGGCATGAGGTTTAGGGCCTTCACCCTTCCAATCATACTTAGGTGCCTGTATACTGGTGTCCTCTTGGATAGTATGCCTGGACACCCACCTATCTCCATGCCAATAGTGGGCTTTCCTCAGTGATATACCCCCAGGCCTGCAGCCAAAGATCAGGCCAACAATGGGCACAGAGAGCAGGCCCGACAGAAAGGCACAGACATAGCAGGCCAATCAAAGGGGTACAGACCCAGCAGGCCAATCAATGGGGCACAGACATAGCATGCCAATCAATGGGGCACAGACAGAGCATGCCAATCAATGGGGCACAGACATAGCAGGCCAGACAATGGGGCACAGACATAGCAGGCCAGTCATAGGGGCACAGACAGAGGCAGCCATACACAGGTGCCCATCCGCGTGGGTAGAATCCCTTATATATGTGTAATGAAAAGCAGGGGAACCTTGGGTTGAATAACTCCAATCTGTAAAACCTACTAGCAGGGTAGTAATGTGCCCATAGCACTATACAGGAGACTGGTAGACCTCTAATGCTTGTGGCCAAATACAGAGCTATCCAAGCTGCAGGGACCTCAGAACAGCACATGGTGTACTGCTTATAGACTCTTCTCCAGCCCAGTAAAAATATATATGTAAATACATGGTAACTCCTAGAAGTGTTGTCACTTAGGCTGTCCCTTTATTGAAATTCTAGCTATCTGTATGCAGTCACCATAGAGAAATAAACAGACCCACAAGTCAATGGCATGTACACCGAATCAAGCCCTGACTCACAGAGGGGAAGAAAGCCCCTCAAACAGACCTCCGTCGAGCAAGGTACCGATGGGGGAGGGTCGCACCTCCCCAGCCCGGTCGAACACACGTGGACCACGGGCGGAGGCGGCCGCGCCGAAACGGCCACATAGGAAAAAAGATCCAGCCGCCAGGTACACGTGCTCGCTCGCGAGTATCCCTGCGACTGGGCAGAACTCACAGGACCCACGCGCTCCGCGGGCGGAGACGGCTGCAGCAAAGCAGCCACTTGGGAAAAGAAGATCCAGCCGCCAGGTACTTGTGCCACACGCGAGTATCCCCACGGCTGGAAAGCAACACATGGGACCGCCGGAGATGAACTCTGTGGTCCCGGAGCTCGGGGGATCAGAGGAGGCATATGTAGTCCGCCTCCTGAAGCCCCGCCAGAATAAGGACAAAGGCGGAAGAAATATAAAACGGGGAATAAACATACGTGGTAAACAAGTCCAAGGGAATGACAGAAGGACCCCAAATCCAAGCGATAATAGAGAAATAAACAGTGATAGCCTGAAGACACAGACAACTAATAAAATCCTACATAGACTAAGACAACACTGTATGATAGGAATCAATCCCACAAGGACATAACAAATACCGGATATATAGGAATAAAAATCCCCAGACTAAATCCCACAAGGACAATATACAATACTGAACTTATGTAACAATAAAATCCCACGAGGACATAAATACTGAATATATAGGAATAAAATCCCACAGACTAAATCCCACAAGGACAATATACAATACTGAATATATATGGCAATAAATCTCACAAGTACAATATAAAATACTGAGAATATAAGAAATAAAATCCCAAAGCCACCCACTAATATTAGCAGGAGGCAGTGGTACTCTGACCTGTACTGATGCGGAGCAGCAAAGAAAAAGGGAATGATGCATGGGGAGGGGAGTTTTATAGTACCTAACTTTCTTCTGATTGGTTGTTTTTCTGTGCTGCTGTGGAGTTCTAGTAAAGAGAGACTTAAGCAAATACGAAGCCTTCTGTCATGTTATAAAATTAGATAGGTATAAGCAAGTGTTCAGGAAATTCAGAGGTCAAATAAATTAGGTAGATGTTGGTATTTAGGCAGATAATTAGGGTTAAATATTTTTTGGTATAAAAGTGAAAATCCCATGTTTGAAATTGTTGGGAAGAGTTATAACTGTGGAGTAATCTAATGTAAAAGTTGCATCTTTAAAGGCACAAATGATCCAAAACCAGTTTGAGTTGCTTCTGTGTTGGTACAATATTCTGTAACGTTTTCTAGTTATTAGTTGTATTTCTATTAAATCAGCATGTTGCAAGGTTATTTATCTATAAATTGTTATACCGGGAAGAATACAATAAAGTAGAGTTAACTTTGTTCAAGAATTCCCTGGAGAGAATGGACCTGTATAAAAATGCAATTTAGAATTTTTTTCCTTAACAAACACTTTCATTGAATAGTTTAAAAATACACTTGGGCTTGGAATCCTATGAAATTATGTTTAGCTGCATTGCCATTTCCCGAAATACTTGACCTCTATTGCAGATATACTTGACCTCAATTTCTTTATAAATGAATAAGAATTACTGTAATCTGAGAAATGTGATAGATGTGATATATTTACACTTTACAGAAGCTTTTGATATGCTGCCATGTTTGCTTTTACGGTATGATATTAAAGTGGGTGTTTTTCAGTCAGCAATTTAGTACCCGGAATCTCTTCTAAACTACAAACAGTTCCTTGGCTTGGTGATTTGCAGAGCTGAAGCATTACCACACACAGCCAGCAGGTGCTGCTATAGCAGCAATATTTCATTGGCTTCTACATGCTTGGTATTGTACAATGTTAACTACATCAGATTCAGAGCATATTAATGGGAAAAGAATATAGGTGCACTTGACACTAATTATGTATAGGCCCCATGTTTGTAGGATTCTAATAAAGTTTTCTTTCTTTATTTTTCTAAAAAAAAATCTTTCAAATATGTTATTTTTTTGTTTTATTTCCACTGTATTTAAAAGCAATCCTTAGGGCAGTGATGACTAACCTTGACACCATAAATAGTTTCTGGACTACATTTCCCATGATTTCCAGATAGCTTTTAGAGTCTAAAAGCTAGCTGAGCATCGAGGGAAATGTAGTCCAAAAAATAATTATGGTGTCAACCCCCCATTTTCACACTGCCCTCCCCCCACATATACACTGCCCACACACACACATACACTGCTCCCCATACACACACTGCCCACACACACACAGACACTGCCCCCATACACACACTGCCCCACACACATAGCCCCCCCATACACACATTGCCCCCACACACACAGACACTGCCCCCATACACACACTGCCCTACACACATAGCCCCCCCATACACACATTGCCCCACACACACATACACTGCCCCCATATACACACACCATACACATACACACACTGCCCCATACACACAGTGCCCCACACACACATACACTGCCCCCATACACACACTGCCCCCACACACACCATACACTTGCCCCCCATACAAACATTGCCCCACACACACACATTCACCCCCCATACACATTCTTCCCCACATACACACCATACACATACATACATGGCCCCACACACATTCACTGCCCAAAACACACATACACCGCCTACCCATACACACACTGCCCCCACACACAGCCCCCATACATTGTCCCCCACACACACATATACACACACTGCCCCACACACCCTACACATTCACACACTACACCCCCCCACACACACATGGTCCCCCATACACACACTGCCCCACACACCCTACACATTCACACACTACACCCCCCCACACACACTGAACATTTCACACACACTGCACCCCTCACACATTGCACCACTCACACACTACTGCTCCTATGCCCTACTACAGCCCCATATCCCAGCAGACCCCAGGTAAGTTGTCAAACTGTTCACCATTACCACTACACAGAACTGTAGTGGTTATTGTGCATGGATTATTTCTTTAAATAATCTACAAGTGCCCCTCCCGAGATCAGTCTCTGGATCCGCCACTGCATCCATGGGCAACATGTACCATAACCACTCCATTCAGTTGAAGTGTTTATTGTGTCTACAGTGTTCATTTAACAAATGCCCATGCCAAAAGAATTATGCCCAGATGTATTGCACAAAGCTCCATAACTCACCGGACCACCGGGGGGGGGGAGTAAGGGGCGCTGGCCGTGTGCAAGAATGGCCCCTCCAGGCCAGGATCAGAAGATTGGCCGCTTCACCCGCCCCGTCCACGGAGGAGGGCACTGGTTTCAACAGGCAGTCAGCGTGACCTGCAACTGCTCGTCCTGACAGTCAGGCCCCGCCCCCCGACCGCTTTAATTTTATGTGCGCATAACTTGTATTAGCTAGAATAAAGTTTATTCATTGGTTTCACACATGGTCAAATATTTGTTTTTCTATACCCACAGTAAACTCTGCTATCTAAGCTGGTTTGCAAGGCACATTTCAGATTTAAAATGCTAGCTGTAACACCAAGGGCAGAGCTCTTCGTGTACCTTACAACCATTGGACTGGCAGGTTTCTCTTTATTGGAGGACACAGATACACTGCAGGGACTCTTGAGGGGGAGGGGGACTTTTGACCCAATCTGCAGCTCATGGGTGGCCCCTTCCCCTTTTGTTATTTATATCTGATAAGTGGACAATATTTTACAGACTCCTTATTCATTGATATACCACTGCCATTGTTACTTACATTTGTTTTCTTTCTGTCTTCATTCATTTTATTTGGATTCTAATATTTAATTGCATGCTTGTTGGTTCTCCCATTACCTGAAAACCATAGGGGTAGGAGAGATAGTTTTATATAAAGATGGGTCAGGAAATTTCTGGACAATGACACAAGTTTTGTTATTGCGGCTGTTACAAAAAAAAAAGAAATTACAGTTACATAACAAATAAGGGCTTAAAGTGCAGTCTCTCATCTGTAATTTGAGGGTATTTACATCCAAATTGGATGAAGGGTTTAGGAATTACAGTTTTGTAAATATTTGGCCCTCTCTTTTTCAAGGGACCAAAAGTAATTGGACAATTGACTTAAAAACTGTTGCATAGATAGGTGTTGACAATTCATTATTTCTTCATCAATTAAGCAGGTAAAATGTCTGCAGATGATTCCAGGTGTGGCACTCACATTTGGAAGTTGTTGCTGTGAACTCACAACAAAGGATCTCTCAATGCCAGTGAAAAAGGACATCCTTAGGCTGCAAAAAAAAAAAAGAGAGAGATAGCAGGAACAGAATGTGCAGAGTTAAAGTGGCACGGTCATGCCGAACTTACCTTTCCCCAATCACTTCCTCTTCTCTCCCTCTCTCAGGATCTGTTCTTCATTTCTTCCTATCTGCTCTAGTTTTCTTTAAAACATAAGACAAAGCAGTATTTTTCCTACGCTTGACCCACTCTAACCCACTTCCTGTTTGTCAGAGAAATTTTCCCACAATACTCACCCTTTTCCTCCATGATCTCGCTATGCTTCCTTTCACTTTTCCCAAACGTCCTGTCATTTATACAGGACACCAGCAAAACTACAGAATTTCGTCCTAACAGAATGTGAACAGTTTGTTCATTCATGTTAGGATGCTCCTATTCGTGCCGCGAGTAGATAGCTCCCTACTTCCCACGGTATTAGCAAGCTATCTACCAAAATTCTAAGAGACCTAAATTGGTCTTTATTGGAGCCAACCAATAAGAGTGCTCTGATAGTTACAATTTGAGCATTGCCTGATTGGTAACTTGCAAGGCTCAAATTTAACTACCAGAGCACTCTTATTGGTTGGCTTAAACCAACCAATCAGAGCACTTAGAGTCAAATTACAGAGCGTGGGAAGGCTTTATAAGCCTTTCCCCACCATGCGGAGCTCAGTCCGGTGGGGACATTCGGTGTTTATTTGTTCGTCTGAAATTTTTATTAATTAATTCGTCTTTCTGACGAATGAATAGATGAAATTCCTGTCCGAATTTCGGACAATAGCGAAAGCCAAAGTGTTTAACTGGGCATGCGCGGGAATTTCACAGCGCTATCTAGTGTGGGCAGATGACGTGTTCCTCAGGGACTTCATCTGCACACACAAAGATGATGGAACCCAAGACCTAGGTGCGGGCATAAATTAAAGTTATTAAAAACGGAAATTGGGGGCTCTAGGAGCATTTAGAGGAAACTAGTGGCACAGTAAAATGTATTGGAGTCAGAAGGGTGGTTAAAAAAAATGCTGCGGCCATGTTAGTGGTTCTACAGAACTTGAAGGATTGGGGAGGCCTGGGGTTGCCTGATTTAAAAAAAATACCAATGCAGAAGCTGCTATTAAATTTAATTTAGATTCACATAAACCAAGATGGTTAGAAATGGAAACAGAAAAATTCCACTCATAATCTATTAAAGAATTAATTTGGCTCCCTACTTCTAAAAGACCTAAATTATCTACAATGTTTCCATCAACGAAAAGCTTGGAATGTATTGTTTAAAACTTTAAAACCCAACTTGTCTTTGTCAAGACCTATGCCGCTTTCTATCCTAAATCATTATTATCCACAAATAGATTTAACTGACTGGCGCTCTAAATTCATAAACAATATTGATAGTTGTGACGAGACCAATCTCGCCACATGGCATTGGAGAAGCCTGCTTGCCCGCCTGCTGCCTCTAGATTATGACCCCATGTTAAAAGGCTTGATTTTCCCCTGCAAAGACATGAAAGCCGGGTCATTTGGTGCTTGCCCTATTTGAGCGGTGATACCCCAGATAGCTGTGCCATGGAGCCCATTTGTATAATGAAAGACTATGGGAAAGACTTTGGCTCCATGGCAATTGAACTGTATGTATGTTATCTGAGCGCCATTCAGTAATAATGTGCGCTCAGATCTGAGCTATCTGGGGATATGTTGAATGTACCTGTTTTGTGCAATGGCTGCACAGTTATATGTTTTTATGTGTTTTATTGTCTTTTGCTGCCATGTGTTCAATGGAGTTTTGCCTCTGTCCTTGGAGATAATTGGATTACTTCCCAATTATCTCCAGGATAGAAGACTCTGTGGAACTGGTTTTGGGCAGAAAAGCCATGCTTCCTTTGGTCACAAAGGACTACGATCTATCTTTTGAACCACTTGACCAATTTGTATGATTTTGACGTATGTTTGTATTTGGAGTACGCTAATTCTGAAAATGTAAGTTTTATGTGAATGTGATGAATACTTTTCAAGTTATGAATAATGTGGAAAAATTGTATTTCTCTGCTTGTTATAATTACATTACCCATTGTGTAAGGTAATTGAATCACAGGCAGAGGGGAGGATTTTGTGTGGGAGTGTCTGAGTGTATTGTATGTGTTTACTGGTTGTGTTCCAAAACCCTGTGGGTGGTACTAATGTGTATATAAGAACAATAAACCCACAGCTCTGTCTGTTCACTGCTTGACCCTCAACGCGGAGCTTTGTCTCGTTCTTGGGGGGATTTATTGTATGCTGTTCCAGTTCGACTGCTAGGAGTGTAAACCTATTCGTATGGTTTTTCCTATTCGGCTGTTTACGGCATTCATATGGTTTCCTGTTCAGCGGATTGGTGTTCTGCAGTAGCTGTGCCTGTGTCTCTGGGAGGGAAGATCTACTAAACAGTGGTTTAACCCTTGTATGCCTGGGGGTGCCGTTACAATAGTTGTTTCAACAATGATTCAACTAATGTAGTTTGAAAAATTTAATATGATTTGGACAATAGTTGGGCCCCCCACTTACTGAGATCCTACAAGAGCAATTTGACATCCCCAATCCTGACAACAAATTTGACAAATTAAAAATGTCAAACCTTGAAAAAATGTATTTCATCCAAATCAAAAATATATAATCTCCTAATGTTATTCTTGTTTTTTTCAGTTCAAGATCCAAAACCAGATTTCATTCTAGCCTGGGAAAAGGATTGGGGGTCTGCAATGGGACCTATCGGAATGGCTTGCATTCACATCATCTCTCAAAGGAATCACACAGTGTTCCAATCATATAGAAAATCACTACAAAATGATATACCGGTGGCACCTGGCCCCTTCAAGACTTCATAAATTGAACACAAAATAGTCAGATAGGTGTTGGAGGGGTTGTGGAGACCTTGGTACTCTTTCACATATATGGTGGCACTGTGCAAAATTACAGCCGTTCTGGCAGGGAATACATTCACTGATTAAAAAGATAGAGCCATCAATTATAACATTCTCTCCAGAGGTGAGTTTATTCAAAAATCTCATGTATATAGATAGAATCATGTTAGGCCACATTCTTATTGTGACCACGTAGATCATACCTTGTTATTGGAAGTCTACTACTTTACCACCAATTAAGGAAGTACTGATTTTAGTGCTTGATAACAAAATGTATAAACTGGCGTTGAGGCAACAAGCAGTCATTGCCTGCAAAGGATTCTCAACAAAGTATTAGAAATTAACATTTTATTGATGATTTTGTTTATTTGCTCATTTATATTTGAGCCTCTGGAATAAGGTGGCTGTGTATGAAAATGGTTGCAATTCATAAGTGCTTCATACAATATTTTTGTACAACTCCTTGAATTAAAGCTGAAAGGCTGCACTTCAATTGCATCTTAGGTTTTTTATTTCAAATCCGTTGTGGTGGTGCACAAAGCCAAAATTATGAAAATTGTGTCAGTGTCTAAATATTTCCAGACCTGACAGTATAAAGTCATTAGCGCAGTTTATCATTTTAATTAGCATATTAGGGCTTCCTTAAGCCAGTTTGGCAGGTAGTTGGTGCCCTCCTTGAATAAGCAGCAGCCATACGTTTACCACTTTACCCTGTGAGCGCCATAAGACTAGATTTTGTTCACAGTATGTCAATAATGTTTTGTTAGAACTTTGTGTCTGTGTTGTTTACCTATTGTACACCCCTGCTGAATATGTTGACGCAATATAAATAATTGTAATGTACCCATTCCTGACCAAAGACGGAAATTTTCATTAAGGACCCTTGACGGAAATTTCCGTCATTTACTAAAGTTAACCCCAGATCACAGCGATCGCAGGGTTAACACTCCTCCGGTCTGCCACAATATTCAAAGCAGACTGGGAGCACCCCATAGCACTGTACCTACAGCTGTGATCGCTCTGACTGCCTGTCAGAGTGAGCACATGTGCTAGGCGGCATTTTTCAGAGGGCGGCAAAAAAACACCGCCCCCAAATGCCCAGGGCAAATGCCTTGTTAGCCTGGCAGCTAACAGACATGCTGGGCTGGCGGGCGGCGCTGGCTGGTGGTCGGGCGGGCGGCTGGCGAGGGAGCTCTTCCTCTGAGCACTCTGCTCAGCTCCCTCACGCGCCGCCCGACCACCAGCCAGCGCTGCCCGCACCGCCCAAGTGAGGCTGGGAGCTGGGTTGATGACGTCATCTTCCGGCTCCCAACCTCACTCTGCGACGTGCGAGGGGGCTGAGCAGACCGCTCAGAGGAAGAGCTCCCTCGCCAGCCGCCCGGCAACCACTGGACCCCCAGGGAGATAATGAACCCCTCCCCCCCCCCAGCACTCCCAAAGATAAGGAGGCTGGGGGGTGGTTAAAGTAAAAAAAAAAAGTGTTAATGTGAGTGATTGTGTGTGTGTGTCTGACTGTGTGTGTGTGTGTGTGTGTGTGTGTGTGTCTGACTGTGTGTGTGTGTAACTGACTGTGTGTCTGTGTCTGACTGTGTGTGTGTGTGTGTGTGTCTGACTGTGTGTGTGTGTTTGTGTCTGACTGTGTGTGTGTGTGTGTGTGTCTGACTGTGTGTGTGTTTGTGTGTGTGTGTGTGTGTCTGTGTGTGTGTGTGTGTGTGTGTCTGACTGTGTGTTTGTGTGTCTGACTGTGTGTGTGTGTGTGTGTGTCTGACTGTGTGTGTGTGTGTGTGTGTGTGTGTGTGTCTGACTATGTGTGTGTGTTTGTGTCTGACTGTGTGTGTGTGTTTGTGTCTGACTGTCTGTGTGTGTGTCTGTGTCTGACTGTGTGTGTGTCTGACTGTGTGTGTGTGTGTCTGACTGTGTGTGTGTGTCTGTGTCTGACTGTGTGTGTGTGTGTGTGTGTGTGTGTCTGATTGTGTGTGTGTGTGTCTGACTGTGTGTGTGTGTGTGTGTGTATTTAGATGGTGGGTGGGGGGGAAGGGTTGGGTGGGGGTGGCGTGGGGGATGGGGGCGTCTGAGTTTTGTCCTGCCTAGGGCAGCACAAAACCAGGATACACCACTGTGTGCTGCAGGGACTTCTGATCCACCTCCCTGCGCTTCTGCAGTCAGTGAATAGTGCAAGGAGACAGATCAATGATGATCTGCTTCTCCCTGTAAAAAAATAAAGTTTAAGTTAAATCACACAAAATTAACCCCTTACATGTCAATTAATCACTGACTATAGTGATCAATTGGCAAGGACTACATTTTACTGTTATGTGATTTTTTCTTTTAATCCCTGAGGGTTAAATTTGTAATTTTTTTAACCCTAATGGGTTAAAAAAATTTTATTAATTAATTTAAATATTGTTAAAGTATATATTTAGCTAGCTGTGTTGGGTGGAAGTTTGTGTGGTATTGGGGAATTTGGTATTAGGCTAGCTAGGAGTTAACGTTAAAAAACTGTTTTAAAAAAGCTTTAAAAAGTTTTTTAAAAATGTTTTAATAACATTTAAAAACAGTTAAAAACATCCCACCCCCTTTACCCAGTCCTAATAAAAATGAACCCCTGACCTGTCAGTTGATCACTGCCTACAGTGATCAAAATACAGATCACAGTATTATATTCCCTGAGAGTTAACTTTTATTTATTTAAATTTTAACCCTTAGGGGTTCAATTTATTTAATTAATTTAAATATTTTAAAATGATATACTTTGCTAGCTGGGTTGGGTGGGAGTTATGGGAAATTTGGGGAATTTACTGTTAGTGCTGATTCCTGCTACTTAGGGGTTAACAGTAAAAAAAGGTTTATAAAAATTTTAAAAGTGTAAAAAAGTTTTAAGAAAGTTTTAAAAAGTTAAAAAAATTTAATAAGTAAAACAAATTTAAAAACGAGTTTTAAAAAGTAAAAAAGTTTAAAAGAGTAAAAAAATACATTAAAAATGCTCATTACCACTACACCTGGTACAAACTAGCGGTAAAATGATCCCACGCTAAGGTTCAAAATATTCCTTTTGAAATACCCCAGGTTGTATACTTTAAAACATGGTATGCGTTTGTGAAGTAGTTTGAATAACAAACCAGCTAAACTACTCCAAAATGGAACATGGACACTGTGTAAAACTTCAAAGTTAGAAAAAACTGAATGGCTGCGTCTCAAATCTGCCCCTTCACCATCCACATACACCTAGCAAAGGTACATACAGGCAGTGGCGTACATACCAGGGTCGCAGGGGTCGCGGCTGTGACCGGGCCCGGCTCACCAGGGGACCCGGCCACCCTGCGACCCGGTATGTTCCCACTGGGCCAGCTTCTTCTCCTGGGGGGCCCAGGAGACAGCCACATCAGGGCCCCCCGAGGCTGGCTATGGTATCACTGGGCTGGCGCGCGTGAAGGAGCACTCTCCCCTGAGTGCTTCCTCTTCAGCTCCCTCGCGCACCGCACTGATACCGGAGCCGGAAGATGACATCATCTACATGGGGTTATTGCTGTACTCAGACGACATAGCTGAGCAACATATAAAGTATTATAGAGCCGTAGCACACAAGGTTTGCAAAATATACTGTGCAAACTCACTTTGTGTGTCAAAAAGGCAGAAAAAATGCTTATTATCACTATACTTGGTACAAGCTAGTGGAAAAATGACCCCACGCTAAGGTTTAAAATATGTCTTTTGAAATACCCTGGGATGTCTTCTTTAAAAATTGGTTTGCCTTTATGGTGTAGTTGGAATATGTGGCCTGCTAAAGTGCTCCGAAGTGTTAGTGTGTGTGTGTGTTAGATGAAGTTATCGTTGATCACGAAACGCATTAGGCGGCATCTTCACAGCAGTTTGTTGGAACGCATCCAAAGACCGCAGTGGAACGCGCACGGCTGATCTTCGTGTGTTACAGCAGCACGAGGAAGTCCGGGCACACTCTTATCCGGCCGGTAAAGGAGTGATATCGACATCTCTGGACCCCCGGTCTGTAAACCAGATATCTATTACTTGCACTTTTGGGACTATTGCTATTTTACAGTCTTTTATATACATGTGTGTTTGGTTGAAAGATTTTATTATACTTTTTTCGTACTAATAAATATTCTTAACCAGTACACTATCTGCTGCACTATATAATTGACAATTTAACCCCTTGTGGGGCAAGAGCATTTTTTTCTATTTATTTTATTTCCATTTTATCTAATATGTATCGGTTCTTCTTTTGATAAGTTATAGGACTGTTACTAGATCATTGTCACAGCAGGTTTTGGATCCTTCCTACCTTTTATTGTGGAGGGTAAGGACCGGACTAGCTGATACACTTGTACTAAGGATTATTTTTATATATTCTACTCATTTTTATTCACTACTGGTATTTTATCATTTCCACTGAGTCCTGTCTATACTATTGGTTTACTCCAATAGGCACTCAAACATTATAGGACTCAGAGCTGTTATCTTGGCTAAGGGAAGTAGCACAAAGTATTGACTAAAAGGGTGCAAATATTTGTGCAATACATATGTTTAAAGGAACACTATAGTCACCTAAATTACTTTAGCTAAATAAAGCAGTTTTAGTGTATAGATCATTCCCCTGCAATTTCACTGCTCAATTCACTGTCATTTAGGAGTTAAATCACTTTGTTTCTGTTGCAGCCCTAGCCACACCTCCCCTGGCTGTGATTGGCAGAGCCTGCATGAAAAAAAAAAACTGGTTTCACTTTCAAACAGATGTAATTTACCTTAAATAATTGTATCTCAATTTCTAAATTGAACTTTAATCACATACAGGAGGCTCTTGCAGGGTCTAGCAAGCTATTAACATAGCAGGGGATAAGAAAATCTTAATTAAACAGAACTTGCAATAAAGAAAGCCTAAATAGGGCTCTCTTTACAGGAAGTGTTTATGGAAGGCTGTACAAGTCACATGCATGGAGGTGTGACTAGGGTTCATAAACAAAGGGATTTAACTCCTAAATGGCAGAGGATTGAGCAGTGAGGCTGCAGGGGCATGTTCTATACACCAAAACTGCTTAATTAAGCTAAAGTTGGTCAGGTGACTATAGTGTCCCTTTAACAAAGATTTTTTTTGTGTGTGTGTTTGCAACTGTTTGATATTTTTTCACAGCCTTCTTTGCTCATATTTACCAAATGTGCCAATATCAGTGGAGATCACTGTATATATTTCATAATGTCCTATTGATGATATAAGACAAGTTGATTCAATTTGATTTAATTGTTATGTTCTCTTCAAATGAGCATGAACTAAAAATAAAAGCTAAACTAAAAACAAAAAGAAATAACACAATCATTTCAGAGAATACAATATTGTTGCTATCTGACTTTTACAAGCATAGAAAGCAGCCCAAAGTCTGATTAGATAGCTAAGCTATTATTAATAGTTTTGTATCAATAAATATCAAAAACACTAACATAAATAATTACCTTGTACTTTGGCACAATCTTGTTTTTTGAACACTACTGGTCCAGGTTAAAAGTTTTAATATATTACAGACACTGTACAACTTTAAATCATTAGTCACGGTATTCCAGAAGTCATATTAGTACATTGTCCACAAAAACTTTTATGGGCCAATATAAGCCAATGGACCATGATGTATTTCCTGGGGAACAAAAGTGCTCCAGAGAATGAGCCAATATAATTTCCCACATCCTATTCTCGGACATTATTTAATCACATTAACTTGCACAATGATACATATTCATTTCAAGTAAATAAAATGTTCCCATTAATTGTATCATTTTATACAGTTTTTAAAATATATTTGCTGAAACTAGTACAATGCTCCTGGCAGAATTTGTATTTTAATCCAAATCCAATACTCAAAATATTTCACCCATTGGTAAGTATGGCACACAATACTTTCAGCCAATAAGTGGAAACATCTGTTCCTGAAAGCGTGCTTCTTATTTGAATACCTCTGAATAATTCTCCTTGAGATGCTTCAGACTCATTTTACCCTCCACGAGCTATGTGGTTGGCAAAGTAGACATAGCAAATAATGGACTATACTTTGTATGTGTTAACATGAGAAATTTACTATTTTTAATCCCACTGCATTTTTATTCCTTTATGTTATTGTTTTTTTTTTAAATCTTTATTCATACACATGCATACCTACAATATATGTAGGTAATGTATATCATGCACCAGATGACCTCACTTTATACCTATAGAGATCAATATAATACAATCTAGAAAGAAGATATTTTTTTATCAAAAGAAAATGCCGTTAAATGAAAAGCAGTTCGATTGCAGTTACCCAGAATAGTCAATATTTCAGTCTTCAAAGTGCCCTACAGGTGCCTCGCTAATATATAATGTATATATTGTATAAAAACTACTAAATGGGGGGGCGGAGCCGGACCGCCAAGCTGAGCAGTCACAAGCAGGACTAGCTCCTGCTGCATACAAGCTTATATCTGAAAATGGTGAAAATCGGCTTAATTACAGACCGGCAGCGAAGACCCTTAAAGCTGAAGGGACACTGGAACCAGGGAGAGGCTGGCTCACTGAGCTTCAGTCCCCTGGAGGAGAGATCATCGTTGCCCCAACTGAGGCCCTCTCCGGCGGTGAGCAGGGCATAGCGGCCGCTGCCCCGCTCTCCTGCAACACCATACCCAGCCTGAGCCATGACCCTGAACGGACTCGGCCCTGTTCCCCCCCCTATGGACCGGGGGGGTGATCCCGGTCCCCACCCCAAGGCCCTGACTCGGGTGCAGCGGCTGAGGTCGGGGGGCACGACAGCAACGATCAAGATGTGCGCAGGAGACATGGGGAAGCCTGGATTGCTACCCGAGCCTGCGGCCGACAACGCAACTCCCACATCCAGGCCCTGCCACACAGGCCACTCACCAACCTCAGCAGGGAGTCAGACCTCGGGCTCACCTTATACTCAGCCTGTAAGCACACGACCCCAGCAACGACGGCACAACATCGCGGCTCACACCAGCCCCGGAGGACCGCACGAGACAAGCACTACGGACCTCGGCTGCACCTCCTGAGAAACCAGGAAGAAGCTCTCTGGGCAGTATGGCCGGACGTGGAGAATGATGTGGAGAATGATCAAATTATCATACAACCTTTAGACAAAGGGGGTAATGTGGTGGTTCTGAATAAATCAGACTATGTGACAATGGTCCAAAAGGTTTTGAGTGATGGGGATACATATAGGGTCCTTAACTCTGACCCTACGGAGGTATACTTGGCAAAATACAAGGGTATTCTGGAAGAGAGCCGCAGTGGAGGGTTGCTGTCGGATGAAGAATACAGATTTATTCTTAATTGTCATCCAAGGATAGCAACCTTCTACTGCTTGCCCAAAGTCCACGAGAATCTCCAAATCCCACCTGGCTGCCCTATTGTGTCCAGTGTTGACAACATCACTCAGAACGGTAACCTCTATGTAGATAAAATTCTGAGGCCATTTGTTGAAAAATTACCGTCATATGTCAGGGACACCAAACAAGCCCTGTCTCTGCTGAACAGTCTCCAGGTACCACCTTTGGCCAAACTGTGTAACTTAGATGTGGAGTCCCTCTACTCCTCTATTCCATATCAGAAAGGAATAGAGCATACAAGACACTTTTTAGAACAAAGAGGCGCAAACCATCATGACCATACAGAATTTGTCTTGAGACTGTTACATTTTAACCTGTCACACAACTTTTTTTTTGTTCAACAATAAGTTCTACCACAAGGTGAGGGGTACAGCCATGGGGACAGCCTGTGCACCCTCCTACGCTAACCTTCACATGGGGTGGTGGGAGGAACAGATAATAGGTCTCTCGAATACCCTGTCAGATTTCAGATCAAAAATACTATCTTAGCACAGTTGCATAGATGACATCCTGATTGTCTTGCAGGGTACCAGTGATGAATTTAGTAAGTTTGTCACCCTTTTGAATAACAACAAACAAAATTTTAAATTCACTGCTTGAGGCTTATTTTCCTGGATCTGACTATTTCCATCTGTGAGGATGGCTCCCTTACCACGACCCTATATAAAAAACCCTCTGCCTCCAACGCCCTTCTCAGATGGGATAGCTGCCACCCGAAGCCATTAAATCAAGGTATACCGGTGGGACAGTATCTCAGGATCAGGAGAAATTGTACTAGTCTACAGGACTTTAAATCAAAAGCGAACATACTGAGACAACAATTTAGAGAAAAAGGTTATCCAAATAGGTGCCTTAAAAGAGCCTATAGGAGAGCATTGGAAACCGACAGGAGAGATCTCCTATCGGATGGACCAAGTACCAAGAAGGCTCGGGATAAGACCATAAGGATGATAGGCACTTATGACACAGGCTGGGACGTAGTCTATAATTCCCTTCAAAAATTCTGGCCAATCTTACTTAAAAATAAACACCTGAAGGACGTCCTTGGCCCTAAGGCCTCCATCACGGCACGGAGGGGTAAGAACCTTCGGGACCTACTAGTCCCAAGCCATTTCTCCACTAAACAGATCCCACCGACCACATGGCTCAAGCGTAACATCCCCACTGGTACATACGGATGTGGTAGATGTGTGACCAATAGTGAAGGAACTCATTCCTTTAAAATCAATCACTTTTTCAACTGTAATAGCGTAGGGCTGGTCTACTTATTGACATGTAGCTGCACTTTCATGTATGTGGGTAAAGCATTTCGTCAGTTTAGGGAACGAATAAAGGAAAACGCTAGGTAACCTAAAAATTGTGTAGAAACCCCTATTTCCAGATGTAGCAGAGACCTTCTGGCTGTCCATCATATTCCCTTTTTATTTGGCAACTTTTGTGTGGATTTATTGTATTCGTGAGCATTCGTCTGGTTGTTCGGTAAAAAGCCTCAAAGACTTTAGTGAACTGCTTCATTCGACATACAAACCAAAATACTGAACAACCAGACCACCCATGTGTGAAGAGTGGCTTCAATTTACCTCCCCATTCGTTTTTATTACACCTATTAGAAAAGGCACGAACACACTGTTGTATTCCCTGGGTGGCCGCCATTCGGCATACGAACACGTGGCGGTGGCCATCTTAGCATACGAACGCTCAGCGGTGTTTGGTCATCGAGTGTCTGGAACTCAAATCGGACACTCAACTACATGAACACCGCTAAGACTTCCAGGGTTCCATAAACTGTCGAACGAAACATCCGAACAGCCCGCCGTTTGGCTAAATGAATCTCCCGAACATCCAGCTCAACCCTGGATGGCAAGGATTGTCATGTCTTTTTTCTCACGAATAGAGACCGACCGCGAGGCTAGAATGTGTGGAATTGATTTCGGCTATTGCCTTGTGTGCGGTCGGTCAAATGAACACTTCCACCTAACTCCTGAACCCCTGGTCCTATCTGCGTGATTTTTGAATATGTTGCTCACCCAGATCAGGGCTATCAGGGGATATCACATATGGGGGTGTACCTGGTATATTTGGGGTACATCCAGAAACTGGGGGAAAGTATGTACAGTATAATTTGATTATCTGTTAAGCTGAGGGGAGGAGATGTGTGGGAGGTAACATGTATCTGATTGGTTATTCTACTAATTATTGTGGGTGTCTCCCTTGCATGGGAGAGATGCATATAAGCAGGGTATGTGGAATAAAAGTTCAGTTCTGCTCTTGTCACTGTGTGTCGTCCAGTCATTGGGAAAGGTGATGGGATATCCTTGGATTGTTTTGCTGACTGTGGATGCTATTCTCTTGGGTTTTACTACTTGTTCCTGAGCCCTACTTGAATTACCAGCGGAAATAGTCTGTGAGAAATCAGTACTCCGCTACACCTGACATCTCAAAGAACATCATGGTGGGACATCTAGGGACATTAGGTTTTGTGGCTTGGAACTGGTCACTTTTAAGTCAGTCCCCGTGCGATCAGTTTGAAAGATCTATTTACAGCCCCCTAAACACATTCAGAATAAGTATGAATCAATATGCCTGTATATAGTCGGGCATTTACTTTCTGCAACAATGTATTGAGACTGTAACTTTATTATTTTGGCATCCTCTGATTTTGATCCGGCGCTCTACAGGTTAATTGGGTTGTCAGGGAACATATTAACATCTTAGTGGGAGTCTGTCTCTAATCCCCTCCCCTAATTCTGATGAGCATTTGGATTCCACAATGGGAGTGAGTCAATTGAAAGAAACTCCCACTTAACGTCTGATACGATCGGATTGGATGGTGGAGGGCTTTATGTCCTCATTTAAACACTTATGGGAACACTTGACACTTAGCTCTTGACAAAGGCGTATCCTTAAGCTGAAACGCGCTTCGAGTGCTTTTGGTGCCGATGTTCTACATTTGAGTTTAGGTTCTGGGAGAGTTCATCTGCAAGAGGTTGTTTTATTTGACGTGGAAGTGGGGTTTACTAGGCAGGCTGCCTTGAAGCAGCTACAGGAAATAGGGGCTTTGGGTATCGACCTACCAGGTTGCCTTACAGTAGCATCAGGAGATAGGGGTTTTTGGTATCACCAAAGGGTTAGTGACAGCCAGCGACTGTGTGACCGGATATTGGTATTTAACAAACTCCTATTACTTCAGTAATTTAACAATTTGGCAGTTAGTACTTTGAAGCATTTGATGCTTACGTAACAGCTACAATATATAAGTTGGATAGTCACTTGTGTGCAGCGATTCTAACACTTCAGCCCATTTTGGTGGTACTGCCCCTAAATGCACCGTTTTTAGACAAGCCCTTTTTTTTTTCTTTTTTGCAACCATCCCCTCCTCTGTGTAAATATATATATAGAGAGAGAGAGAGAGAGAAAGAGAGAGATATAATATTATTTATAGTTTTCTATGAAGTCTGAGAAATGCAGTGTATAGATAAAAGTTAATTCTGTTGATATATAAACTAGAACATTCACAAGGAGCAATTGGAAAACTATATGCCAAGTGTTTCATACAAATAATGAAATAGCCAATAATATTCCAATTTTGTTAGTGGGGTATTCCAAATAGTAAATCAGCAGTTGTTAGCACAAATGATCTGTCTATTTAGAGCAGGCATTCTGACACTGACAATATGTGCAGTTTGTGTGTAATTAGTGTTCTTGTCTTTGATTTTATTTGTTCCATTCATCATTTTTCTTAATGCTGTAATGTAGATTGAATGTAAACATGATTCACAATTCCAAAAAGTGCTTTAACAAAGAAACAAATGACTGATTACACAATGGAGTTTTTTGTTTCCAATTATATTCTACAAGCACTTCACACCTTTAAAGAATGTCAATGCAGCATTTGGAAACATTAGCACTTAAAGGAACATGCATCACTTGACAATTATTTAGCCACTCGTCCACTTCATCTCATTGACAACTTCTAGACTTGAGATGCTTCCTGGATTTCCACAGGGTTTAACTCTGTGAAATGACGTTGGACATCCTCACACTTTTTATGAGGATGTCAGGCGTTCAAAATCCCATAGGAAAGTGTTGATTCAATGCTATCCTATGGGGAAGGTCTAATGTGTGCGCATTAGGTTCCCCAATCACTCGAAATAGGATCCAGCGCCAAGGGAAGGGGGTGCTGGTAAGGCTTCTAGGGGAAAAGGCACATGATCACGTTCAAGATACAATTTTTAATTCCTAATGCTATAGTGTTCCTTAATTTATGGATAGATTTCTACAGCAATGAATAGTTCATTTGAATGACACATACACTTTACTTGTATAACTCATTTATAAAAAATTTTTTTTGCATTTTATAATAATAATAATAATTGGAGATTTTTATAGCTCCTCCCTGTGATACTTAAAGTACTTTACAAACATAAAGACATAAAAGTTAGGAGCTTCTGAAGGTCAGCTGAGCGGACTGAATGCCTGATGGAAGAGGTGGGTCTTTTTTTTTCTTTTTTTTTTAAACCTTGTCTGTAAGGACGGTGCCTCTCTGATTGCTAACGGTTAAGAGTTCCAGAAAGTAGGGTCAGCGTGGTTGAATGCCCTGGAACCTGAGTTTGTCTTTATTCTTGGCACTGACAGGAGGGATTTGCTGGCTGACCGAAGTGAACAGGATGACATGTAGGGTTTCAGGAGCTCTTTCAGGTACTGTTCACCTTGATTCTGTTAGGCTTTGAAGGTAAGTTAAAATATATCCGGCATTTAATTGGAAGCCAATGCAGGGAGTGGAGAACAGGTGTTATGTGGCAGGAGCGAGTTTGATTGGTCCAAAGTCTGACTGCTGCATTTTGTACAGTCTGAAGGCAATGGAGTGCTTTTTCTGGGAAGCCCAAGTAAAGTACAATGCAGTAAATTAGCCGAGAGGATACAAACTTCCAGTTTTCACTGATTTACTTTGGGACAAAATAGAAGCTCCCAAATGCTCTTTACCCCCATCATGGCATACCATTTGCAAAAGAAGACAGCAAGACAGCATGAGTTATTTCAAATGTGGATTTTTAATATCTTCACCTGGTAATTTCCTCACCAATTCCTGCCAAATCTAGCATGTGTCTCTTTGCTTGCTTCACAGAGAAGCTATTTGTTTGGTGTGACATTATCAAGTTATCATACTGGCCAAGATCAAACTTTGAAGCAATTTCTAACCCTATCTCTTACCCTACATAACCCTATGTACACCTGCCAAACTGTAGTTATCCCTAACAAAGCCTAACTAACCCTGGCAACCATTAAGTTGATTTGCCCACAGGCTCTTAAATCTCTGTAAAACTAATTTGAATTATTATACTGTATTAGCTAATAACTGAGGGATGTCGCTACTGTGATTGGCTATCAGGATCTTCACTCAGTCTGGATGCCAATCACGCAGTATTGCTGAACTCAATGTGACGTAGTCCAGCAATAACATGGTACATGCTGATCATGGAATGTGCAGAGCACAGACAGTCTGCAGCAGTGCAGCTTTGGATGATCGGCAACAGAGAGCTGTGATAGACTGTCACAGTTTTCAAATGTGGGTCAACCTCTATAGAACTATTGCTAAAAGGGGTTAAAAATGCAAACAAATAATTATAATGTAGTCCTTTAAGATTTGACACCATAAATCCAGGCCTATATTGTCTAATGATAAATATATTGCTGACTCTAATAATATAACTACACTATTATAATGTAACACATATAAATGTGCAAGGTACACATCAATATTAACCCATTTTGTGTGTGCATCACAGGACACATTTTGGACCTAGCAGCGGCATTTATTGTTCAGCACTATAATATGTGGAAAAGATTTTTTAACCATGAGTTGTATTTATAGGTTCATTAATTGGGTACTATAGTGTTTGGAATCTAACAGATTTGTATTGCTAACAGGGCCGGACTGGGAGAAAAATTCGGCCCGGGCATTTTTTTAACACAGCGGCCCACAAAAAAGGGGGCGGGGCAGAGGAGGTGTGTTTTGTCATCACCAATGACAAACACGCCTCCTCTCAAAGTGAGCATGTTAGTTCAATGCTCTTCCAGGGCAGACTATGCACAGAGCTCTGCGGAAGAGCTCTAGCATGAGAAAAAAGTCCTGTATTTGTTCTGCACAGTGCAAGCAAATTTAATAACATGCTTGCACTGTGTTTCCTTGCAACTTGTCTCTGGTGTCTCTATAAATGGATACCAGGAGACAAAAGGCCAGGAAAGAGTATTGTGCATGTGTTTGGAGCCTGCTTGTGGTATTGCGTGTGTGTAGAGTGAGCTGGTCGTGGTGTGGTATTGTGTAATAAGGTCGGTTTTAGTCGTGTTGTGTTTGTGGTGTAATGTGATGCATATGTGGCTCAGGGACCCCCTCCAGCCCGGCTCTGGAAAGGGGTTAAAACTTACCTTTTTCCAGCGCCGGGCGGGGAGCTCTCCTCCTCCGATCCGCCCCGTCGGCTGAATGCGCACGCGCGGCAAGAGCTGCACGCGCATTCAGCCGGTCGCATAGGAAAGCATTTATAATGCTTTCCTATGGACGCTTGCGTGCTCTCACTGTGATTTTCACAGTGAAAAGCACGCAAGCGCCTCTAGCGGCTGTCAATGAGACAGCTGCTAGAGGCTTTGGGGGAAGGCTTAACCCATTGATAAACATAGCAGTTTCTCTGAAACTGCTATGTTTATAAAACAATGGGTTAACCCTAGAAGGACCTGGCACCAAGACCACTTCATTAAGCTGAAGTGGTCTGGGTGGCTAGAGTGGTCCTTTAAGAGTGTAGTGTGTGTGTGTGTGTGTATATATATATATATATATATATATATTTGGAAGTATTGTGTATGTGTGTGGTGCAGTGTGTTTGGGGGGTTCTGTGTGTATGTGAGGGGTGCAGTATGTGTGTGTGTGAGGGTGCGGTGTGTGTGATGTGTGTGAGAGTGCCGTGTGTGAGTGATGGGTGTGAGAGTGCTGTGTGAGAGTGCTGTGTGAGATGGGTGTGAGAGAGTGCTGTGTGAGAGAGTGCTGTGTGTGTGAGAGTGCTCTGTGAGAGTGCTGTGAGAGAGTGCTGTGAGTGTGATGGGTGTGAGAGTGCTGTGAGAGAGTGCTGTGTGTGTGAAAGTGCTGTGTGTGTGTGAGAGTGCTGTGTGAGAGAGTGCTCTGTGAGAGTGCTGTGAGAGTGCTGTGAGTGTGATGGGTGTGAGAGAGTGCTGTGTGTGATGGGTGTGAGAGTGCTGTGTGTGATGGGTGTGAGAGTGCTGGGTGTGAGAGTGCCGTGTGAGAGTGCTGTGTGTGATGGATATGAGAGTGCTGTGTGTGATGGGTTTGAGAGTGCTGTATAAATGTTATTGTGTGAGTGTAGGGGGGGTAAATAAAAAAAAAAAAAACAACAGTCATTATTTCCCCCCCTCCCTTCTTACCTTTAGCCTGGGAGGGGGGGGACCGGCACGTTGGGAGGCGGGGTGGCGGTGTTCCCTGGTGGTCCTCGTGGGTGAGTGAACTCTAGCCTGTGAGGCTAGAGTTCACTCTCGCGAGATCCGGTTGTTGCCATGGCAACATGCCGGATCTCGCGAGAGGAACTCGGCGGAGCTGCAAGTTAGAGCTACGCCGGGTCCTCTCTCCAGCCTGGCTGGCTGGCTCCCTCCCTCCCCGCCGGCGGCCGCATGTGGGCCGGTCAGGGAGATCCTTGATCTCCCCACCGGACCGTCGTGGCAAACAGCGGGGCCGGCGCTCGGATAGTGCCGGCCCTGCATAGACCAGCAGGGGAGATCCTGGGACCTCCCCTGCCGGCCTCGGCCCATGGCCACCGGGGCCCACCGGGCATTTGCCCGGTGTGCCCGATGGCCAGTCCGGGCCTGATTGCTAACATTGTAGTTCCTTCTGCCTCACCCCTCCCTCGCGGCACCCTCATTAAAAAAACATTTATTTACTCACCCGATATCTCTCGGCAATCCACCACCTCCGCGAGCACATTAGGCCCTTCCCATAGGAAAGCATAGAATCAATGCTTTCATATGGGGATTTAACTGATGCTGGATGTCCTCATGCAGATTGTGAGGATGTTCAGTGTCGGTTAGGCAGTGTAAACATTGCAGTTTCTATAAAACTACAATGTTTTACATAGCAGGACTAAGGACAACAGAGACACTGTACCCAGACCACTTCAATGAGCTAATGTGGTGTGGGTGCATATAATGTCCAACAATTAAGTCCTGCATTTGCCAACTAGAGTAAAGCAGACAACACCAAAGGGAAAGAATTAGCAAGTGGTTGTAATGTTGCTAGCAATTCCAGCTCACACCAGTAGAAGAAGTACAATGTTCACCAACCTTCCCACTATCCTGAGATACAGTGAGATGGAGGTTTGTATTTATAATAATGAGTTATGGTGCCTCCAAGCCGCTTACAGTACATAAAAGGCCGAGAGATGAAGTGTCTGCAATGGAGAAGGTGTCAATGAAGATTCTGCAAGGTTAAGGGTTAAACACTTTTTCCTTTGGCTCTATCCCCAGGTATTTTTCTAAATGAACTCCCCTGATGCACCCATACATTACCAACATTGAGTGTAGAACAGGGGGGAGAATATTAAAACAATGCAGTAAGGGTTCAAGTCACAAAGTTCTAGAGCCAAGAGTGGCCCTTCAATCTTCGTCTTCTCCAAGACTGTCTATGATGGCAAACTACAAAGCATCTTTAGGCTTGCAAACCGTCCATATAACACAGGTTGGTGAGTCAGGTACTTCCTGTCTGAGTCACTGAGGTTCATTTCCAGGGTTGTAAGTAAAGCATTCGCAAATACACACTGCAAGAATAAGGGCAAGAGAAGTTTCTTCCTTTTCAGTTCACTGTAGGCAATTTCTGCATCTTTAGAAATGTTCTTAGGGGGAGACCTCACTGCATAGTCATATCATGTTTTTCTGTCTACTGGTCAGAATTCCTAATGAGTATCTGTTGTGGTCGCAGGAAGCTCTGGTGTATCTATTACTGGAAACCATCTTTTATAGAATTCTGAATTAGCCATTTCTGAATGGTGCTGATTGTATAGTGATGTCGCACATTATCCCCCATTGTTTTCATTGATCAGTCTATGACTAGAAAAGCAAGAAAAAATATGGAAAGTATGTAATTTAGGAAGCACAACAAACTCTTGACTTCATGCATAATACATACATTTACGTTCCATTCAATGGATTTTAAATGAGAAACTCAAGGGCACTTTACAGGGCAGGTTTATAAATCAGAATAATGTCTGTGAAATCTGCCATAAATTTGCTACAATTCTAATGATTCCTAAAGGCAATTACCAATTCTAACTTAGTAGCATCAAGGCAGTTAACCCTTTGAAATATGTAAACTAGCAGCCAGTCATCGTTAATAATTAGGTGCCTAAAATATTGAAATCTTCTTCGATGGACGCCCTTTTATTTTAATAAACATGGGCTGTTTTGAATCAATATTTTAAAACAAACAGAAAATAAAAATAAAAAAATTGATTATAACTGGCTTCCTGTAAGATATAGGGCTCAATATAAAATTCTGGTTCTTGCTTTCAAATCTCTACATAATGCTACTTCCACCTATCTATCCTCCCTAATGCACAAGTATGTCCCGTCTAGGCCCCTACACCCTGCCGAAGACCTGCGTCTATCCTCTGTTCGTACTCCCATCTCTGATGCTCATATCCAAGACTTCTATAGGGCTGCATCGTTCCTGTGGAACTCCCTTCCCTTTTCTGTTAGAAGCTCACCCAGTCTCTACTCCTTCACAAAATCATTAAAAACTCACTTTTTCACAAAAGCATATTAAATTAAACTGTTAATTAAGCTTCTAATTATGTTACTTTATAAAAGAAAATGTATGCATCTAAATAGGGATAAAGTATGAGATACTCAGTCGATAGGACTTAATCCACAATATAGCAGAGATGGGCTTGACAAATTTGCTTTGCATTTAAGAGCCAGCTAGTTTTTTTAAACTAACAAAGCTTTATTTTCAATGGCAAAAATACAATTCTTAAAGGGACACTATAGCTTAATATAGTGATTCTGGTGCCGATAACCTGTCCCTGCAGACTTTTCAATGTAAACATTTCCTTTTCAGAGAAAAGGCAGTGTTTACATTGCTGTCTAGTAACAGTGCTTCCTAGTCCAGTGCTGCACAGTGTGTAGCTCAGCATTGCAACGCTCTGCATGGAGGCGCTAAACATTCCCCATTGATTCAAGGCATCTCTATGATGCAAAGAACCCCCCAATGCTTTCATATGGGAAAGCATTGAATTGGCTGGGATCATCAAAGTTTTCTCAGCCATGAAGGCGGGGCCAGCTGCGGCAGGATCGGCACAGCGTGGGGAAAAAGTGAATAAAAACACCTTTCCCATGGGGGGTGGGGGGTGGTCACCTAAACAAACACACTCATTGACAGACACACACACACTCACTGACAGACACACACACACATACTCACTGACAAACCCACACAAACTCACTGCCTGGGATTTGTTGAGCCCTGCTTTACCCTAAACACTTTTAGTATTTTTAACCCTGCGTGCATTTGCACAGCTGCATACATTCACTATACTCACAATTTCTAACACTATAAGTAGAAATATTCACATTTAAAAATATGCAGTTGTCAAATTTAAATATTTGTTTTTGGGTGTTGTTTTTACTTGCAATGTCTAGCTAATAAATTCTTTTTTTGGGGGATGGGGTGAACAGTGGGAGCCTACAAGCACCTGACGTGTAAATCTGGCTATGATTATTATATATATTTTCAAGTAAGAAGTATCATTTTTTTCTGTAACCTGTCATGAATTTGATGAGAGAATGATGTGCTTTTCGCATTCTTAACTATGAACAGGCAACATCCTGAAAAACCAATCCTACATCAACATTCTATTGTTTAAACATTCATAAGCATGTAGAGCCTTACAGAATTTTAAGAGCGCACCTGTTTCCATAGGGTATTAAAAGCACCAACACAGTAGCAAGGAAGTCTTTTAGAGACATCAATCTTAATTGCAGACAGGGAATGTTTAGAACAATGCAGGTAATCAATCTTTAATCTTCACAGGTTTTGGGTGATGGAAACATTAAAAAATTATATTAAAAAAAAAAAAACTGACGCTGAGTTTTTTATCGTTGATAGACATCTAGAGTTTTTTTTCTCCGGGAAAGGTGCATATGAAATAATTGCCATCAAGTGCTTAAAGCAATATGTAATGTGTTAAGAAATGAAATCAAGCACCAAAAAAAACATATGGGAGAAATCTCCTAGCTAATTATGCATCATCCTCATAAAATGTTTACAAATTCAGTTTTTATGTTAATGTTTTTTTTTTCTGTTTTAGAGTTGTTATTTTAAATATGCATTTTAAAGACTATACAACATATATTTCCAGCACTTAAATGGTTACTGCAAGCCTTCTGTAAAGTGGTAAAGATGTGTGGAGTACCCTGACCCGGTTCCCCGATAATGGAGCAAGCTCTCTATTACCTTGGGCTGGGAAGGTCTTTCCAGTGATGGTGAGTGCAGCTATGCAGAAACTGGAGGCTGATCCAGTCCCCATTCAATGGCTGAGAGCATCATCTGACCGTTCTCAGTCAATAAATGCAATTCTGTGAATGGGCTAGTTCCGGGCTGGCTAATGCTACAGAGGATGGAGTTAAACCTGTATGTGTAGCATTTCACACAGAAACACTGCATTTATGGACTCTAGGCACTAAGTCTACTTCACATCACTGAAGTGGTCATGGTGCTTATATTAACCATTTAATGTATACATATAATGCAGATAGGATTAGCCATATTAGTCCAGTAGACAAGATGCCAAAACACCAGAGTATTGCAGTATGCAGTGATACCTTTTTTATTGGACTAACTAAGACAAGCTTTCAAGAGGTTTCCTCTCTTCCTCAGGTCTAAAGCAATTTTTCTCATGTGGGTCCAAAACCCACTAACGATACTATCATACCTCCCAACTGTCCCTATTTAGGAGGGACAGTCCTTATTTTGTGCCCAAAGTCATCTGTACCTCTTTTCTATCCTAATGCCCTTCTTTTTCTACGAGCTCCGTATTGGTGTTGTGTCTCAGTGTATAACTTCACAGCAACAATACTCACAGTAATGTGTCTTTAATCTATAATAATGGAACAAATATACATCAGATTGTAAATAAGATACATTGCTCTTGTTCTAAATTCTATTTTAGTTGCATAAATTGTTATTAGTAAGTCACCTAAAATTATTCAGAACCGCCGCACCGCTGGCCACACCTCCTTGAGATGTTGGCAGGTATGTACTATTGATGGTGATTTAAAAAAAAATTAGCAGGTGTTGTATTGACACACATTCAGTCTCGTTCCTCAGTTGTGGTTTGTGCATGCTGATTTATTGTTATTTAACCGAGGATCTTCCAACATGCTGCAAGTTGATTGCAGTATCTTCCTCTCCACCTGCAGTAGCACTGTACCATCTGTATTCTCGCACACTGCAGCCAGTAAGGGCAGGTTTAGGCATGCTGGTCCGGAACATAATGTGGCTATGTTAATTTTTTTGTTCCACTCTACATTGCAGAGCTGATTGTTACTATAAACATGCAGGCAAATACATTCAAGTCCTGACTCAGTGTTTGAGATGCACGTAGTCATTATGTTGCACATGTGCTATTAAGATTTAAAAAATTGCCCACTGTGACAAAATATCACACTGTGTTTATTTCACAGTCCACATTTTTATATTTGCTAAAAGAGGTGCCATTTATTTTTTCCGTAATGCACTGAAAATAGTATATCCATATAGAGAAATTTCAGAATTGTGCAGATTGGTTTTTCTCCTGCTGAATCCTTAAATGCTTAATTATTATTATTATTAGCATGTATATATATAATTATGTTAATTGTCACCGCATAAAAATAACCAAAACTATTTATTTATAAATATTTATAAAATATAGTTATTTGATTTTTCTGTCTTTATAACATTGATGGCACATTTAAGTTTCTTTTGACCTTTTACCCATTTAAGGTTATTCTACAGCTCATAATCTAGTATTTTGCCACCCATGTTTTAATACAGTGTTAATAAAGATTTTTATGTCATAGCTGCAGCCTAACCATAAACCATAGGTTTCATTTTATTCAGTCTTTATTTGTATTTAATTTACCATGGAGGTTGCTGTTTTCTATAGATACTGTTGTTCTACAATACATGACTCAGCAGGCAGAAGACTGTCTGCATCAATGCTTTGAAAACACTGACATCCTGTGGCTTTCAGAAATATTTCACAGGTCAAACTATCCATTGAGACACTGCTATTTGCCCTTCGCATACATCTCTCGGTGTGTTTGAAATTGGATTTCTTAAAATTAGAAAAACAAAACGTGCCATAATTACACAAGGTGACTTTAACGCACTATTACAGGCATAGGCACTCCAGATGTTTTGGACTACACCTCCCATGATGCTTTGCCAGCAATATGGGTGTGAGAGCATTATGGGGGATGTAGACCACAACATCTGGAGTGCCGAAGGTTGCTTATACAACCTGCATTAATCCTAAATTTGTTATTTTACATAAATATGTATATGTGCAGCACAGTGAATTCATGGAATAGAAATGTAAGAAAATCTGAAGGTATTTGAAACAGACAGTTAAAAGTCAGCTTTTTTAATGTAGCGTGAAGAGCGTTATAATGCAGGTGATCAGTGGCGTACACACAACCCATGGGGCCACGGTGCGAAAACTGATCCGTGGGCCCCCCACATGGCGGCGGGCACCTGGTCGCAGGGGTATGTACCCCAGTGCATGCAGATACACATAGACTTAAAGGACCACTACAGACACCCAGATCACATCAGCTTAATGAAGTGGTCTGGGTGCCAGGTCCCTCTAGTTTTAACCCTGCAGCTGAAAACCTAGCAGTTTCTAGTTTTAACCCTGCAGCTGAAAACATAGCAGTTTCAGAGAGGGTTAATCCAGCCTCTAGGGGCTGTCTCATGGACAGCCGCTAGAGGAACTTCCGCGATTCTCACTGTGAAAATCACAGTGAGAAGACGCTGAACGTCCATAGGAAAGCATTGAGTAATGCTTTCCTATGGGCAGTTTGAATGCACGCGCGGCTCTTGACACGAATTCGCCTTTCGGAGCTGAGAGGTGGATCGGAGAGATCCCCAGCACCAAGGGAGTCCGGCGCTGGAGAAATGTAAGTGCTTAAGACACACACTCTCACGAACAGACGCATACACACTAGCTAACAAACACACACACACTCTCAAGAACAGACGCATACACATTAGCTAACAGACACACACATTTACTGACAGACAAACACTCAGTGACAGACATGCATACACACTCACTGACAGACAGACACATACACACTCACTTACAAAACACACACTCACTAACAGACGCACACACACTAACACACTCAGTAACAGACACACAGTAACACACTCACTGACACACTCTGACACTAACACACACATACTAACACACACACACTCTAACACTAACACACACACGTTTGTTTGTTTTTTATTTAATCCCCTAGCCTCCTTACATTTTGGAGAGTTGAGGGGATTCCCTAGGGTCCAGTGGTGTTGCTGGGCGGCCGGTCACCGGGCGGGCAAGCAGGCTGGCAGGCGCACGAGGGAGCACTGTCCCCGAGTGCTTCCTCTTCAGCTCCCTCGCGCGCTGCGTACTGATGCTGGAGCCGGAAGATGACGTCATCTTCCGGCTCCGGTATCAGTGTGGTACGCGAGGGAGCTGAAGAGGAAGCACTCAGGGGAGAGTGCTCCCTCACGCGCCAGCCTGCCTGCCTGCCCACCCAGCCGGTGACACCAGGGCCAGCCTTGGGGGGCCCTGAGGTGGCCGGCTCCTGGGCCCCCCAGGAGAAGAGCCTGGCCACACTGGCATACATGCGACCCCTGCGACCCCGGTATGTACGCCACTGCAGGTGATCTAGAAATGGAAGAGGGCACTGATAAATACAGGATGTGCAGTTATGTAACTCAGTCTTCCTAAACACTTCCTGTAAAAAGTCATCTAATGTTTACACGACCTTTGTTGCAAATTCTGTTTAATTTAGAATTTCTTAATCTCTGCTTGAAAATAAAGCTTTGCTAAACCTGGCTCCTAACCTTTTTAGCTGGCTCCTAGATACAAAGAAAATTTGGCAAGCCCTCTGCTAACTAAGCTAGAAATAATTCAAATGAAACGATCTTGGACAAAAATCCATTGTTGCCGTTATTCAGACTGTGCATTGCAATCTAATCATCAGTGGCGTACATACCAGGGTTGCAGGGGTCGCGGTTGCGACTGGGCCCGGCCCACCAAGGGGCCCGGCCGCCCCTACGACCCGGTGTGTACCCACAGGGCCAGCCTCTTCCCCTGGGGGGCCCAGGAGCTGGCCACCCCAGGGCCCCCCGAGGCTGTCCCTGCTGACCCAGGCGGGCAGGTGGCCAGTCGGGCAGGCGGGCGTGCGAGGGAGCACTCAGTGCTTCCTGTTCAGCTCCCTCGCGCACCGCACTGATACCGGTGCCGGAAGATGACATCAGATGACGTCATCTTCCGGCGCCGGCATCCCTACGCGGTGCGCGAGGGAGCTGAAGAGGAAGCACTGAGTGCTCCCTCGCGCGCCCGCCTGCCCGACCGGCCACCTGCCCGCCGGGGTCAGCAGCACCACTGGACACCAGGGAATCCCCCCAGCACTCCAAAAGCTAAGGAGGCTGGGGGGATTACATTTAAAAAAAAAAAAAACGTGTGAGTGTTAGAGTGTGTGTTAGTGTGAGTGTTAGAGTGTGTGAGTGTTAGTGTGAGTGTTAGAGTGTGTGTTAGTGTGAGTGTTAGTGTGAGTGTGAGTGTTAGTGTGAGTGTTAGAGTGTGTGAGTGTTAGAGTGTGTGAGTGTTAGAGTGTGTGTTAGTGTGAGTGTTAGAGAGTGTGAGTGTTAGAGTGTGTGTTAGTGTGAGTGTTAGTGTGAGTGTGAGTGTTAGAGTGTGTGAGTGTTAGAGTGTGTGAGTGTTAGAGTGTGTGTTAGTGTGAGTGTTAGAGTGTGTTAGAGTGTGTTAGAGTGTGTGTTAGTGTTAGTGTTAGAGTGTGTGTTAGTGTGAGTGTTAAAGTGAGTGTTAGTGTGAGTGTTAGAGTGTGTGAGTGTTAGAGTGTGTGTTAGTGTTAGTGTGAGTGTTAGAGTGTGTGTGAGTGTTAGAGTGTGTGTGTGTGAGTGAGTGTTAGAGTGTGTGTGTGTGAGTGTTAGAGTGTGTGTGAGTGTTAGAGTGTGTGTGAGTGTTAGAGTTAGTGTTAGAGTGAGTGTTAGTGTGTGTGTGTCTGCTAGTGAGTGTTAGTGTGTGTGTGTTAGAGTGAGTGAGTGTGTCTCCTAGTGAGTGCCAGTGAGTGTTAGAGTGAGTGAGTGTGTCTGCTAGTGAGTGTCAGTGAGTGGTAGAGTGAGCGTTGGAGTGAGTAAGTGTGTCTGCTCGTGAGTGTTAGAGTGAGTGAGTGTGTCTGCTAGTGAGTGTCAGTGAGTGTTACTGTGTGTGTCTTACTGAGTGTGTGTGTTAGTGAGTCTGTTTGATGTCTGTTAGTGAGTGTGTGTTGGTCAATGAGAGTGTATGTTTTGTAAGTGAGTGTGTATGTATGTCTGTCGCTGACTGTGTCTCTGTCAGTAAATGTGTGTGTCTGTTAGCTAGTGTGTATGCGTCTGTAAGTGAGAGTGTGTGTGTCTTCAGCACTTACCTTTCTCCAGCGCCGGACTCCCTTGGCGCTGAGGATCCCTCAGCCTCTCAGCTCCGAATGCGACCGCGCACGCATTCAAACCGCCCATAGGAAAGCATTACTCAATGCTTTCCTATGGACATTCAGTGTGCTCCTCTAGCGGCGGTCAGTGAGACAGCCACTAGAGGCTGGATTAACCCTCAGTGAAACATAGCAGTTTCTCTGAAACTGCTATGTTTTCAGCTGCAGGGTTAAAACTAGAGGGACCTGGCACCCAGACCACTTCATTGAGCTGATGTGATCTGGGTGTCTGCAGTGGTCCTTTAAGTGTGTGTGCATCTGCATGCACTGGCGTACATACCGCGGTCGCAGGGGTCGCAGCCCTGTAACCCCTGCGACCAGGTGCCCACCGCCATGTGTTGCAGCCCGCGCGCGCGGGGGGGCCCACGGATCAATTTTCGCACCGGGGCCCCATGGGTCATGTGTACGCCACTGCTAATCATAATTGTCATGGGGTGCAGAGTTATCGTGTGACCGCTCTTCTACTGTTCTTGCGATTGTTGTAAGCAAATGCTGTGAGTAATTTCAGGGACAGGGGTTTAGTACAAGATTAAACTAAACAGACAGTTAGTCTTCATTTTACTAAACACAACCACACACAATAACAGCAGTCTTCATTTTACCGATCACTCTATTTATACGATTTATACAAAATCTTTGTGTAAAAAGAAAAAAATGTTTATCTTGCCTAACTACTGCCATATTGGCACTCATACAAACTTTGAGTGGCAGAGAGCGGAAGCTTGCTTCATTTATCCTAATGTTAAACAGTTTATTGATTATAGTTAGTTCAGCGTCACACTTTTCCAGTCACTGCAACTTAACACTAACTTGTAATCACCAGTTTACAGTTAGGTTGTTTATAAATTTTGTTTTTGTTAAGCGTTTGGAGAAAGAAACGTGTCATGTTCCCCATTCCACCATTAGAGCCATGACCTCTTCATCGGCCATAAGGACTGCTAGCACCTCCTCCACTACTGCTTAATCCACCACCACTGTCACCACTACTACTGGTAGTATCAACTTCAGGATAGTGGGATTAGCAGCATGTCTGTTATGTCCGATTCACAATCCATTAGTCAGTTTAGTTTTTATCAGCCTTTTCATGCGGCACTAACTTCCATTGGCACGGCACCTCTCTTCCCAAACCTATTACCATTAGACAAGCAAGTACTAGTATAAGGGGACAGCTTCCAAAGATGCAAATCCACCCACGTCTTCATCAGACACAAGGAAAAGGGTTGAGGCTAATATATTGTGTCAAAGCTAACTTTGGGATTACATTTACAGCCACCCAGAAAGGTGAATTCCAAATTGTAAATTATGCAGCAAGAAAGTTAGTAGGGGAAGAGTGTAGGATCATCTCACTAGTGCTGGTATGAACCAACATCTGCATCAAAGGGGTGTATCAAAACAGCAGACTACAGTTGGCTAAAGCTGTAAGGCAGTGAGTGAAGCCCATGGAACAACGAAGTAAGGGGAGTGGGCCTTGACAGAGCCAGGAGTGGGCAGGTGCATTCAGTTAGGGGTTGGTTTAAGCTAATGGAGCTTGGGGGCGGGATCAAAGGGGGTTGAAATAACGGCCATCTTAGAGAGTGGCCATTTTAATCAGAACTTCACTTACCTGTCAGTTGTGTCAGGTCTGTGGGGTTTTTCTTTTTCTTTTGCTGCAGGTTCATGGCTTCCCTGGATGAGATCCTGGCAGGAGTGAGAGCAGCAGTGAAGGACCGAGGGCTGGCCTGGCTGCATGAACAACTGGGGGCTGCAGTTCCCCCTCCAGCTCCAGCGGAGCGCAGGACGGCGCGAAGAGCACGGCCGCCCCAGTGCTTGAGTCCGGGCATGGCGCCCGCTCCACGGCGGCGGAGGAGCCCGTCGGCACCCAGCCAGGAGGCAAGAGGGTCGGACAGCACCGGGAAGCTGCCGGCGCCGCCGGTGCGCCGCGGTGCCGGTCAGGCGAGGACGGCCGCAAAGCGCGGGCCTGCTGGTAAACGCGCCCCACCCAAGATGGCGGCAGGCAGCACAGGAACCCCAGAGGAGGGCTCCAGCACGGCGGGAATGGCGGCCGGGAGAGCGGAGGAACACGTGGTCGGCAGCACTTCAGTGAGGCGTCCCGGTGAGTCCACTCTGGTCACTGAGGGGCAGGGGGCGGGCGGGACGCGGGATGTTCCAGCGCAGGCGGCCCCCCAGCAACCCAGGGGTGGCCTGGTCAGCGGGACCAGCTCGCGGGCGGCCTTAGGTGTGGCCGGGACGGGCGACAGTGCCAGGCATAGGGAGGAGGGGCGGCAGGAAGACGGCAGGATCGGACAGGGAGCGGCAGAGGTTCCAGCGGGCTGCCAGGGGGTGCAAGGGGCATCTGAGCCAGGCGCAGCGGCCAACAGATGGCCAGGTACAGCGGAGAAAGGGGACACACGCAGTACAGCGCGGGATAGGGAAGTCAGGAGCAGTAGCAGTGGAAGGTTGGGCCCCTCAGGCTGCTCTCACGGGGGGCACCGCAGCGGGACCAGGGAGCGGGAGGAGTACAGACGGGAGCGGCGCAGCGGTAGCGCCAGGCCCGGCAGCAGCAGGAGGTCAGCTGATCGGCAGTGGAGCAGGGACAGGAGTCCATCGCATAGCAGGCGCAGTGGTTCCAGGACCAGCTGCAGGGCGGGGAGAAGGAGGTCCGCTTCCAAGGACGGGCGGGGGCGGAGGCGGCGCAGCGCATCTGGGTCCTCGGGTGACAGTGCGCTAGGACAGCAGCGGGCCCCCAGGAGCAGGGAAGCTAGGCCGGCAAGGCGGTGCGAAGCTTGGAACTGCGGAGAAGAGCGTAGGGAGGAAGGACGGGTAGGGGCCCAGCAGTACAGACTACCCAGGTTGTCTTCTCCTTACAGGTCGCGGAGCGCTACCCCTACGGTCCTGAGGAGGGATCAGGCGGATGGGAGTCGGCGTCAACCGGATGCTCCGGAGCCTGAACGGGTGGACGGAAGGTCGGCAACCCCGGGGCCTGGCACGGCCGGGGTCTCCAACGGTGAGTCCATATCTGCACAACACTCCGGACAGTTATTGGGCTATTTAAAAACACTATTGGAGGCATGGTCAGGAAAGGGGGAATCACCATTACAGTTCGGAAAGGTATGGTCCCCTGACACGGCGGTTAAGGCAATAGGGGCGGGGGTCCAACCGGCGAGCGGAGGCGAGGTAAGCGAAGCGGTAGTGGCGTCCGGTGCGGCGGATGGGGGGGCTGAGTCGGCGGTCGGGTGTGGCGACATTTCGGACGCGGCACGTCAAAACGTACACGTATCTTTTGCGGGCCCCCTAGGTTGTCACCTGAAATTAGAGGTCAAAGAAAAGATTTGGAAGGGGGAGTTCATGGAAATTTTTTCTTTGCTCCCTTTGGAGGAATTCCTAGACTTGAAGGAGGAGGATAAGAAGGACGCCAAGAAGGAGGAAGAAGAAAAAAGGCGGAGGTATCGCAAGATACCGAAGACTTTTGGGAATTGGCTGAGGGCGTTCTGCATCCTGGCTAGTGTGATAGGGGAAAAAAGGCCAGGGAACTGTTCGCAACTGTTCTGCTACTTGGATGGGATAGGCGATGCGTATCGGACGTATGGGGGCCTAGCGTGGTGGAAATATGATGAGCAGTTTCGGCAACGCTTGGCGGCCAACCCTACCATGCGGTGGGACCAAATGGACCTGCCGCTATGGATGAGGATTATGATGGCGCAGAAGGCTGCGCCCTTTCTCGGGGCAGCTGGGACAGCCTCAGGCGTGGCTGTGCCAGCGGGACAAAAGAAGGGCCTGTGCTGGACGTACAACGAGGGTCAATGCAAGTGGGGTACTTCATGCCGATTTAGGCACGAGTGTTCGGGCTGCGGAGGGAATCACGGCGCCAGCAGATGCTTCAAGAAAGGTAAGCTCAATGCAGGGGGTGGAACCGCAGGGGTGGCGGCCACCTCGGCTGCAACTGGGGGCGTCCCCAGTGAGGTTAGGCGCGATGTTGCCTTGGCTAAGGCAATACGCTAACCAGGAGGATGCAGCGTTCCTGTGGCGGGGTTTTAGGGAGGGCTTCGTGATCCCCTTCACGGTTAAGGAACCAGGGGCGGTTTGTGCCAATCTTAAATCGGTGCGGGAACGCCCGGAGGTAGTGCGGGAAAAGCTGGCCAAAGAGGTCCTTTTGGGGAGGATGGCGGGGCCGTTCCCGTATCCTCCTATAGCGGAGTTGCGGATATCCCCACTTGGAGTGGTCCCCAAAAAAGAGGCTGGCAAGTTTAGGTTGATTCATCATTTATCGTATCCTAAAGGGTCATCGGTGAATGATGACATCGACGCAGCACTCTGTTCAGTATCTTACACATCATTCGACAGGGCAGTCGAGTTGGTACGGAGAGCTGGGCGGGGAGCGCTGATGGCGAAGGTGGACGTGGAGGCAGCGTTTCGGCTGCTTCCCATACACCCGTCATGTCATCACCTCTTGGGGTGTTGTTTTGAAGGGGGCTTCTTTGTGGATCTGTGCTTGCCGATGGGTTGTTCCATCTCGTGCGCCTATTTCGAGAAGTTTAGCACTTTTCTGGAATGGGTAGTGCGACGGGAATCGGAGGGGGGCACGGTTGTGCATTACCTGGACGACTTCTTATGTGTCGGCCCTCGAGGCTCAGACCGGTGCAAGCAGATACTACGGGTGTTCCAATGGGTAGCGCAGACGATGGGGGTTCCTTTGGCGGAGGACAAGACCGTGGGACCCGCCACGTGTCTCAGTTTTCTGGGTTTGGAGATCGATTCGGAGATCGGGGAATGTAGATTACCACAGGACAAGTTGCACAAGCTGAAAGACTTGGTGCACACAATTGGGAGAGCACGGAAGGTGACGCTGAGGGGATTACAGTCTCTGGTAGGGAGCCTGAACTTTGCGTGCAGGGTCATACCCATGGGGAGGGTTTTCTGTAGACGATTGGCGCGGGCGACGAGCGGGATACGGATGCCGTCACACTATATCAGGGTTTCCGCGGACATGAAGGCGGACTTAGAGGTGTGGGATCGTTTTTTGAGGGACTTCAATGGCAAGGCCTTTTTTCGGGAGCAAGTGGTGTCTTCGGAAGCAGTGGGGCTGTTTACGGACGCTTCGGGCAGCGTGGGGTTCGGGGCTTATTTTGCGGGACGGTGGTGTGCCGAGGCATGGCCCGAGGCATGGAGGGCGAGCCCATTGATCAAGAATCTGGCATTTTTGGAACTCTTCCCTGTAGTGGTTGCGGTAGCATTGTGGGGAGCTGAACTAGCAAACAAGCGAGTCGTGTTTTATTCGGACAATATGGCCGTGGTGCAGGCAATCAACAGTTTGTCGGCATCTTCGCTTCCGGTCTTATGCCTACTGCGGCGTTTGGTGCTCCTCTGCATGTCTTCCAATTTAGTATTCAGGGCTAGGCACATTCCGGGATTCTCAAATGTGGTGGCTGATGCGCTTTCTCGTTTTCAGTGGGATCGTTTTCGGGAAGCGGCTCCAGAGGCACGGGAATGCGGGCAGGCTTGCCCAGACGAGATGTGGCGACTCGGGACATCGTGCTTGGGGAATACATAAAGAAATCTTTGGCACCGAGCACGTGGTCATCTTATGCTAAGGTTTGGAAGGAATGGGAGGAAACGGTTGAGGAGGTAGGTGGGGACCTTTCGGAGGGCCATAGGCTGGATGTCTTCCTATGGTTGTTGTGCCGGTTGTTTGCAAAGGGGGCTTCGCCGGCCATGGTGGACAGGCATATGTCCGCCTTGGCTTTCTGGTTTAAATTCCATGGGTGGGAAGATTTGACAAAGCATTTCTTGGTTCGACAGGCGGTTCGGGGTTTTCGGAGGGGGAAGACGTCGACGGACGTTAGGAGACCGGTGTCTTTTGCGGTCTTACAAGGTTTGGTGGGAAAGTTACCGGAGTTATGTTCCTCGCCATTTGAGGTGGTCCTTTTTTCTGGTGCGTTTGTCTGGGCGTTTTTCGGGGCGTTTCGGATCGGGGAGCTGGTTAGCGCAAACAAAGTGGGAGTTGGTGGCTTGCAGCGCGAGGATGTGGAAGTTAAGAGTGATCGCGTGCAGATTAGGTTGGGCCGATCGAAAACTGATGTTTTCGGCAAAGGCTGCTCCGTGGTGCTATTCGAGTTGCCGGGGTCAGGGTTGTGCCCGGTGGCCTGCGGATCAGGGTACCTGGGGATCCGTCCTAACGTTAGCGGTTGTTTTTTCCTGCACGCTGACGGCACGGCGCTGTCACGGTTTCAATTCATTAGGATTTTTCGTTTGGGCTTAGTGAAGCTGGGCCTGCAGCCCACGCAATTCGGGTCGCATTCGTTCCGTATCGGTGCGGCTACAGAGGCGGCACGCTTGGGTTTGGGTGACGAGCGGATCAAGAGGATCGGACGGTGGGAATCCGTGCGGTTTCGCTCGTATGTGAGGCCCGACGGGATGGTGGAGCTTTGAGGGGTTAAATGGCCGGGACTGGGGGACACTGGCTCTGCGGTGTAATTAATTTTGTCTCTTTTCAGGTTGGAATGTTTGGTTGCTGGGACACTCGTTCGTATATTGGGCACAGAAGAGGGCCGCAGTTCGGAGACAAGGAACACAACTGGGCTTTCCTCTGGAACGGGCGGTCTTATCCTGGTTTGGTTTTCGAGGTTTTAGTTGGCAGAGCTTGAGTAATGTTTTATTTACAAAAGTGTCCAAGGGTCCGGTTCCGGATGTTGTAGTGGTGCACGGTGGGGGGAATGACTTAGGGCTGATTCCGCAACGGGAACTGTTGCGGCGAATGAAGAGGGACATGGATCGGCTACGGGAGCTGGTCCCTGACGTGGTGGTGGTGTGGTCCGAGATGGTGCCTCGTTTTACATGGCGTCACGCCAGGGACCCTGCTGCGGTGGCACGATGCAGGGGGAAGGTTAATAGAGCTATGGCAGTATTTGTTAAGAGGATGGGGGGAATAGTGGTGAGGCATCGGGAACTGGAGGGCATGTTGCCAGGTTATTATAGGAGGGATGGAGTACACCTGTCAGAGGTGGGGTGTGACTTGCTGAACTTGGGGTTCCAGGAGGGCATAGCCCGAGCCCTGTTTCAGTGTGGTGGGGGTCGCACATGGTCTTAAGGGGTCAAGACAAGTGCTGTGGCGGAACAGGGCGTGGTTAAGTTGGAAGTTATCAAGGAATTGGAACTGTACAGGCCAGGGCCTAGGCTGAAGTAGGCCAGACGGTGTCATGGTTGGTAGGTTCTAGCTCTTCGGTGGCGACGAACCTGGGGGTGTAGGGGTGTCTGGGTACACCCCTACAGTTATCATTATGATATGGGGCCTCGTTGGTAGGCCGGATGTTTACAAGTTTATTGGTAATTGATGTTAATTATGTTAATTATTGTTCATGTGGTAGGGTCATTGTCAGGGGATTGTGCGGGGGGATAATAAATAATGTCATTTATGACAATGACCCTAATTATGTTAATTTATTCATATTAATAAAGCTGTGGACGTTATACTCCAACAGTATTAAACGTGTCCGTGTATTATTAAAGTTAAAGTTTATAGCACATGCCGAACAACGACAGTGCAAATGTCATGAAGCCCATGGAACAACGAAGTAAGGGGAGTGGGCCTTGACAGAGCCAGGAGTGGGCAGGTGCATTCAGTTAGGGGTTGGTTTAAGCTAATGGAGCTTGGGGGCGGGATCAAAGGGGGTTGAAATAACGGCCATCTTAGAGAGTGGCCATTTTAATCAGAACTTCACTTACCTGTCAGTTGTCCCACCCACCCTCCCTGTGTTGAGGTGAATTTCCCGTTTTGTCACAGCGGCGGGAACAGGGCGTGGTTAAGTTGGAAGTTATCAAGGAATTGGAACTGTACAGGCCAGGGCCTAGGCTGAAGTAGGCCAGACGGTGTCATGGTTGGTAGGTTCTAGCTCTTCGGTGGCGACGAACCTGGGGGTGTAGGGGTGTCTGGGTACACCCCTACAGTTATCATTATGATATGGGGCCTCGTTGGTAGGCCGGATGTTTACAAGTTTATTGGTAATTGATGTTAATTATGTTAATTATTGTTCATGTGGTAGGGTCATTGTCAGGGGATTGTGCGGGGGGATAATAAATAATGTCATTTATGACAATGACCCTAATTATGTTAATTTATTCATATTAATAAAGCTGTGGACGTTATACTCCAACAGTATTAAACGTGTCCGTGTATTATTAAAGTTAAAGTTTATAGCACATGCCGAATAACGACAGTGCAAATGTCATGCACTTCACCACAGATTTATGGAGTCCTCCTAATGGCCAGCAAGCCTTAAAAATCATGTGCAGTGATAGGTCCCCTTTCAGTAAGTCTCTTGACAATGCTTGCTTTATTTATCCTCTGTTTATAGTAATATAAATAGTGTAACAGTTTATGGGCATATGTGAACTCACAACAAGCAGAAAGAAGAATTATATATAAGAGTCTAATATTGTGAACATAGATTATTGTTCATACTTTATTTTGGCTCTGAATCATACCCTTGCCTCTTAATGTTGAAACAGAATTAGTGAAAGTCTCAAGCATTTCAGAACAGAGGTCTATAATAATGAAAAGTGAATTAGCATCCACCCAAAATAATAAAAATTATAATTTCTGAAATTGGCTAGATTACTTAAAAGGATGCTTATTTCTGGCAGTCACACAGCCACATAGAGCATGAAAATAATAATTTTAAAAATGTTACATGGATCCCCAGGAATGGCATATATTAAACAGGATCTCTCCATGTCATTGGATATTTGATGAACTGTATGTGGAAGAGGGCTGACTGATGTTGACCATTCCCTACGCAGATGTGTTCCCTTCATGCTTTTTAATTACCTAACTCTGGCCATCAAGGTGGGGTGCCATCTATCCTAAGCCCACAAATCATTAATGTTGGATTGCTCTGAAACTAATTACATATCCTGTACTTTGGAACCATGGCAATGACAAGAGGAATATGAATAATCCATAAGAGTTTACCTATTCTCCATACTGGAAAGATTCCGTTTACCTTCAGTACAAACCAATCCAACTTTGGACACAACGTATAGGAGGGCTAGTTTATCCATTTTCCACTTGCCAGATGGGTCTTAGAGACAAGTTCTAAATTAAAAAAAACTTTGAAAGTCAACAATTTAGACTATATTGAACATTAATTTGCTAATAGAAACATATTTTTGTATAGTAATATCCTAGCTTCATGTTTCGTCAGCAGCTGGGACATCTGAGATCTCTGTCTAATGGAGAGCAGTTCTATGAACAGCTACGATACTTCACAGAACCTTTAGATTCCCAGGACCCTGAATGAGCAATACACAAAATATATGCAATCTAAAATGCAATTTCACATTTATATATCAAACTTATTACTTTAGAAAATGTGGGGTTGAAGGTAAATGTAGATAACTAAATACTGCAGCCAACAGAGGGTGACTCGAAGTTTCCACTCATGCAGAGTCCTGGTGTGTGCTGGTGAGATGGCCTGGGTGGAGAAATTAATCTTACTCACCTGGTTGCTGGGGGGAGATCACCTGAAAGCAGCATTCTAGTTCCTGAAGAATGCGCACAGAAGTGCAGAGCTCTCTCTAATCAACTAATCAACACTCTTACCTGGCAGCTCACATTGTAATGTATACATCCTCCCAACACAAGCTTCCAGAGAGGAGAGCTGATCTCTACTTACTGAGCCTCAGCTTCCTGTGGTTCCACTCATGCCACAGGATACCGGAGATGAGTGTCGGGATTACAGTATGATCCAGCACGCAGAATTGTGTAACACAGAGGACTGATAGGTAACGTATACCGGACCTTGGAATGACTGGACTAACGTACCAAAGAATAGTCAGGAATAGCCGAGGTCAAGGGATACAGAAAGAGACACAAAGATAAGGAAAAGCCAGGGGTCAGGGATGGCAGAAAACAGGGAAGTCAAAAACAATGCCAAAGTCAAATAACCAGAATAACTAGAATCAATAAAGCGCTCTCGGACAACCACAAGGGAAACCACGACAGGGCACTGAGCAAGAGAAGAACTGGGCCTAAATACCCCGCCTGTGGATCTGATTGGTTGTAACCAGCCTTTGACCCCAAAGGCAATTACCAGGTTTGTATTTGCATGAATGCTGCTCAGCACAAACCCTCCTGTGGATTGATTGCTGCTCGACACAACTTTTCCTGTCAGGACAGTACTGTTGCTCGGCACAACTTTTCCTGTCAGAACAGTAAATGCTATTAATCACATTTTTGTGCAGATGAATACGTGACAGCTTTCCAAATGAGCAAATGGAAGGTGTCTCATAATGAGTTAAAAAAATTTAAAGTGTGAAAAATTAGGAATGGAAGGAGTGGACATTGGTGCTGCAAATATATATATATATATATATATATATATATATATATATATATATATGACATGGAAAGGAGTGATGAAATGTGCATAGTGAAAAAGAATTAGGTGAAAGTGATATATGACGAGGGACTGTGACATGATGTTGTAATGAAAAAATAACATGGAGAGGAGTGGAACATACACCTATGCTCACTTATATACGCACAACCTCCCTGCAATAACTTTACAGAACTATCAAAGACAAAAAGCTAAAATGGGAAGATAAGTGGGAGCTGCCAATAATGGTAGTATTAAATTAGACATTACATTAAAATAGGAATATGAACAGTCATGAATGAGGAAGAAGCTTGCATTAATGGAAGCTTTGGAACCAACGTTATTTGGAAGGACACCATTTCTTTAAACTTAGTTAATAATGGCCATGGAATACTAATACTGTGGTTAGAGATTTTAGACTTTGGTAAAATGAACATACAGTTTATTCTTTCTGAGCCTAATATATTTACTGAAATGTATAGATTTTTTTCTATTTTTTAGTTAAAATTCTATTCATATTCTGTAAACTTTAGAAACAATGTAAGAATTAGAGTACACTGTATTCTCGTAATTCCATCGTTTTAACAAACTTTTTATTGATCAATTATAAAAAAAAAATCCCAATTTCCTAAATATACTGCTTGTGGCTGTACATTCAGTAATGTTATTTCATTAAATTTGTTAAAACAAAATGTGTTGTGAGCAGTCCATTATTGATTTCTTTAATTCAGTTTGGAGTGCCAGGCAGTAATATCTCAACGGCACCTTAATTTAACAACTAAGTGGCCTACATTACTGCAAAATTTGCTTTAAAATTCTTGAGAGCATAATTCATTATCTTATTATAATATTTCCATTTCTCCTTTAAATTGTGATGCCAGGGCTTGAGATCAAGCCATCATGGTGATCTTTTTGTGGGGAAAAGAAGCAATCCAGAAGACCTTATATTCATGTATTTTGTCGGTGCACAGATTTTTACTCAATATTATCATAAATATTATATTTTGGAGCTATATAAAAGGAAATAATGCAATTAGTACCTTCAACAATATTTAAGGTTTTAAATCAAATACCAATTTTCATATATTAAGCTGATTAAAATCTACATTTAGAATGTTGGAAGAAAAGTCGCTCCTAACAGCTAATTTGGTACTGAATGCCAGCCTGTAATTATTATAATTATATTATAATCTATTTTGTATATACTGCAATTTCCTCCACAGGTTATCATGAGTTCTCTACTGCACGTTCTTGGATTTTTAAACAGATTGCCAGCTGATTACTAGATTTTACTTATTCCCATCTCAATGTTACTTATTTCCTTGATTTAGGAAACATAAATGGCCGAGTTCACCCTGTTTGGAATCAAATGAATGACCTTGACTTTTGAACAAGTGGTGAATTAATCAAATGATCTTTCTCCAAATAAAAATAGTAATAATGCTTAAAATATAATGTTTTCGTCTAATATTAGGATTGTGTAGTTGGTATACTTGAATATGGAGTATAGTATGCCAAAAAGGGGCAGAAGAGGAACATACCCCTTGCAAATGTGGGAGAGCATTTACCAGTGCCCGACAAAGGCTTGACTGTTGGAATGGAGTCGCATCCTGTACTCCTTTTTGTTTTTGCTGTTAGAATCGAGTCGCCTAAAATATGTGCGCTAGTGATTAACTGAACTGTATATCCAGTCCTGAATACATATTCTTGACTTTATATTTGTCACAATCTTTAACCCCTTAAAGACCAAACTTCTGGAATAAAAGGGAATCATGACATGTCACACATGTCATGTGTCCTTAAGGGGTTAAAACACAATGGATGGACTATACTCCATATCCAAGTATAAAGAAGTCTAAATGACAGCTGAAAAAAATATAAGTATCATTATGCAGGAAATTTTACCAATAGCCTGTGGATCTGGAAGATTGTGTATATTCCATGTACATTATTGGAATTGAGGGCATGTGCATTTTTCTTTATGTTTCTCACGCACACATGCTTGCACACACATACGTAGGATCAAGATAAATCTGATCTTTAAGATCCTTTGTTATCTTTTATAAATCTGTATTGGAAATATCAATTTAGAATATAAGTGAAGCAGTATTTGCTAGCAGCTTGGTTTGCTTAGCAACCACTGTAAATAGATACGACCCTCAGTGAATAATGATAGCAAAACATCGGCATCAAGGACAAAAACCTCAGGGATCTGTGGGTGAATTACAGAGTATGAGTCATGTTCATAATGATTGTTTCAAACTCTCATAATAGTTTTTGCTAAAGAATATTTTTTTTGTAACACAAGAAATAAATGTTTTGGGTTATTTATACAGAAACAAAATACTGGCATATAAACGTATTAAGTAATGCCGCCTTATACAGAAACATTTTCCTTATATTGAAGCATGCCTTATCATCTGTTGTTTCGGTCATCATATTTCTATTCACTGTCTTTCCTAATGTTCTTCTGTTTATCTATCTCCTGTGATCTGTATCCCACTCATTGTGTCTACCTGCCTCTTCTGTACTTTGATCCTTGTCACTCTCATTTTTTAATTTTTAAATCCCTTGATCATTCTTTTTGCCAATATATCTATTTGTAGCTATTAATGGTTCACAGTTGCACTTTTTATTAAAAGATGTGTTTTTCATTTGTTATCTACATCTACTGTTTTATCGCTCTCTAACTGCCTTTGCTGATATTTTCTCCCTTAATGCTACCTTGTTGATCCTTTTATCACATGTCTGTCATATTGGCCAATAAAGTTTGTTTCACCCTCTGGCCCCAGCATGTCATTTTCTCTCCTTTAATATCCCTTGGGTATACTACTGTTTCTCTTTTCAGGAATATCGGTGCCCTTCAGGCCACCTCCTTTGCTTTAAAAACTATAAAAAGTGTCCCCCATCCCTACGGCACATATTCACACTTAGTAAAAACACTGCAGGCTTAGCTGCCTTATCTCAAGCTGCACAGCTCTCACACTAGGCTGCCCGACAGCAGCACTCACGAAATAGATGGTGGCCTCTAGTACAGTATCTGCAGGAATCTGGACAGCACACCTTTGCGGAACATTAGGAATATGCACCTTACCAAACACACCAAGAAAAGTTATGCATGCAATAATCACCCTGATAATTCATTCCTTGATTTCGTATTTTCATTTTTCTTTTTCTTTGTGGTAAGAACAAAGAAAATACTTCTTACCTGCACCTGCACCTAGTCATGTACTAATATACAAAATGAGTGGTTAACCTGTTTGGAAATGCTACACAGGCTCTACTGTGTCTTGCCTTCTAATTCTCTAAAATAGGTGAACTCTCCTGTAATCTAAAGCTCACTTCGCACTGCTGGCAAACCCTGACTACAACCTGTTACATATGTGTACAAGCTATACTCTTCTCATTAATATGATGCCTGACTCACCTTTTACCTGCCTTGTATTGTGTGATGCATTAAAGGGACACTGTAGTCACCCAGACTACTTCAGCTCAATGAAGTGGTCTGGGTCCCGGGTCCCTCAGGTTTTAACCCTTCAGATGCAAACATAGCAGTTTCAGAGAAACTGCTATGTTTACATTTTGGCGCATCTGCGACGCTGAAGGCATTTTATGCCTACATCATGCAGAGCGTCCATAGGAAAGCATTGAGAAATGCTTTTCTATGGACCCTTTGAATGTGCGCCCGGCACTTGCCGCGCATTCGGCTCCGCTGACGTCGGACGGGGGAGCTGACGTTGGAGTGGGAGGAGAGGTCACCAGCGCCAAGGGAGCCCAGCGCTGGCATAAGGTAAGCTGCTGAAGGGGTTTTAACCCCTACAGCGCCACAGGAGGGGAACCCTGAGGGTGGGGGCACCCTCAGGGCACAATAGTGTCAGGAAAACCGCTTTGTTTTCCTGACTCTACAGTGATCCTTTAACCACTCAATAAAAGAGAGAATTAAAAAAAAAAATACAACAATAAAAAGTATAATAGACATCATTCATCTCGATTTCAGCACCTGCTCTGCCTTCAAAGATGACCGTGCTTATTGACGTCTTTGCTATCTCTTCCAATCCATTGCTTCTCATAGAGAGAAATGCTATCAGCCACATTTGATTTCATGACCTAGTTTTAAGGAAGACAGCCACTAAAGGTGGATTTAATCCTGCAATGTAAACATTCCATTTAAAAAAATGGTTTACATTGCAGTGTTAAAATGACAGCACCACACTTCATACCCATATTTAATGTATAGGCCCCTGGAGCGAATAGGGAGGGGGGAGCTTGACTGCTGTCCTGAGGGGTTGGCATAGAAACCATAGCAGTTGGCTTGACAGTTGGAAGAAGGGAATTCTGGGAAAAGGGCTCTAGCATGATTATTTATTCCTGGGAATTCAAATAGAGTTGGTTAGTAGGGTGTTTCACTTGCCTGAGGACAAGCTTCAGGTTATGTCATCTCTGGTGTATCAGGTTCGTGGGGCTCCTTATTGGGCCATTTGAATTCTGCAATCTCTATTGGACCATTTGAATTTTGCCTGTAAGACTTGCCCATTGGGCGAGCTTTCAGTCACCGACTTTCCTTGGGTACAGTTGGTATTCATCTAGGTTTTAACTGTACTCGTCTCACTCAGTGTTTGAAGGACAATATGGGAGTTTGGTGTTTTGTGCCTCATGGGTTACAATGGGCAGACATTTTGGCGCAGTGTTACACAGTGTCTAACTTGACTTTTGAGCTGTTCACGGATGCTCTGGCTCAGTTGGTTTTAGTGCCCTTTTCTGAGGGCAATGGTGCGCGGGCAGCTGGCATGGTCAGTTATCTTTTTGGTGCAATTCCCGATTGTAGTGTCGCTCTAGCTCCGGGTCTCAGTTTTGCCAAATCAGTAGGTTCTTTTCCATTGTGATATTACTTCCGGCTGGGCCAGAAGAGAAGCTGGGCTGCGAGAGCGCTCTTGGCGCGCTCCGCCATCTTGGACCTGCCTCATGATCCACTAACCAGCCTGCGGCCTCCTCCTGGAGACTCGGATCGCTCCGGCCACGCTTCCACCGCTGTCACCAATGATCCTCCCAGCACTCCTGCTCCGTCCTGGGACGCTCTGCCGAACCGGACTGAGGGAAAGGCGCGTAGGAGATAGGAACCGTCTGGGCCTCCTGACGCCATCACTGGCACGACCGGACTCCTGCCCCACAGCTCCCTCAGTGTCCTGCTGCACACCTGCTAGCACCGCATCCAGGGACCCCAGCCCATGGGAAGCCAGGTAAGCATACGGCATCTCCTGTAAGGCAGCTTGGGAGACTGCAGCCACTTTCATCCTAAATTTACCAGCCTAAAATCCAGATATTTGAAACAGACTCTAAAGTTTCTTTTTTTCTCTGCTTATATATTATTATTTTTTTTAGGCAGTCCGTGAAGGAGCAAGGCAAAGGAAACTTGTTAACCTAGGCTCTTTCTTACAAGAGGTAAATCCCCTCCCCTCTGATCCCCTTTTATCTTGTCCCCTTTTTGCAACATTGTACCCACTTTTTTCCCCTACTATGGGCAGCAGGCATGCCTCCCCTTCCTTGTCAGTCCAGGAGAATCCTTTGCTGTATTAAAAATCACTTTGCAAAAACACACCTAGCATCCACACATACATCATACAAAAGCACTGCTGCATTCGCATTCGCACATCAATGCAACACACAAATTACACAAATACACAGCTGGACTACAAATATGTAGAACTCTGCAATGACACATACACTGCCAACAGGGCTCAAGTCCTGCAGGAACACGTGGGAACGGCGTTCCTGCACTTTTTTTAAAGCAGGAATGCCGTTCCCCCTACAGGCACTAACCAGGGTGCGGCAAAAAATGCAACCCCCAAATGCCCCATGTGTTCCCCCGTCGGGCGCCTGTCTACCTGTCAGAGGCGGTGAGGGAGCTGTGTTCTCTCGGCTCTGCTCCCTCACATGCCGTTTGCTGATGCCGGGAGCTGGAATATGACGTCATATTCCGGCTCCAGCGGCATCAGCAAACGGCGTGCAAGGGAGCAGAGCGGAGAGATAATAGCTCCCTCGCCGCCTCTGATTAGAACAGCCGCCTGCCTCACTGCAGCCCCACTGGACCCCAGGGACCCATACATGCCAGCTTTCCCAAAAGGTAGGGAGGCTGGGTGGGTGGGAAATGTTAATTATGATAATATTAATAATTTGTATGTATGTCTGTTAGTGTATGTGTGTGTGTATGAGTGTATGTGTGTCTGTTAGTGTATGTCTGTTAGTGTATGTGTGTGTATGTGTGTGTGTGTGTATATGTCTGTTTGTGTATGTGTGTGTGTATGTCTGTTAGTATATGTGTGTCTGTTAGTGTATGAGTGTATGTATGTCTGTTAATGTATGCATGTGTATGTTTGTGAGTGTCTGTCAGTGTGTTTGTGTGTGTCTCCCTGTCAATGAATGAGAATGTGTTAGTGAATGTGTGTGTCAAATCAATGAAGTCTGTGTGTTTGTCATTGAGTGTGTGTGTGTGTTACTGTCAGTGTGTATCTGCCAGTGTGTGTCAGTGAATATGTGTGTGTGTGTGTGTGTGTGTCCATCAGAGTGTGTGCTTAAAGTGACACTGTAGGCACCCAGACAACTTCAGCTCATTGAAGTGGTCTGGGTGCAGTGTCCCAGTCCCCTCAAACCTGCAAGTGTAATTATTGCAGTTTCTCAGAGGGAATTATAGTGCAAGGAAAAACAGCTTTGTTTTCCTGGCACTATAGTATTCCTTTAAAAGGAGCAGGAAAAGTTGGAGTCTAAAGAGGAAGGGGTGGGTTCTTAATCAGGAAGAGGTGCACCCTTGACAGGAAGGGTTTATAAATTTAGATTAGGGGGGTGCCCAGGTTTAGTCATGCCTAGGGCAGCACAAAATTAAAATACACCACTGTGTGAGTGTCTGAGTATGTGTGTGCATCTGTGAGTGAGTGTATGTGTGTGTGTGTGTGTGTGTCTGTGAGTGTCTGAGTATATGTGTGTGTGTATGTGTGTGTGTGTGTGTGTGTGTGTCTGAGTGTATGTGTGTTTCTGTGTGCACCTGTCAATGTGTGTCTGCACGCGTTTATATACGCACACAAGTGCATATTTTGGGGGTGGGGGGAGTGGATCTTGGGTGAGTTCCCACACTTTTCTACTTTTTTCCCCAGGACTTGACCCCTGACTGCCAATATATATATATATATATATATATATATATATATATATATATATACACACACACACAAACACACTCTGGCACTACCCACACAAATACAGCCCTGCATTCACAAACTAACATTGTACACTTCTACATTCAGTCACATAGTAAAGATATGCACAAATACATATGCATTCACAACCTCTCTATGCACAAAAACATCCCTGCATTTGCACATTCAAATGAATTCACACACTCTGGCACTACTAATTCACATATAGATTCACTCTGACACTATGTGAAAATAAACACACGCATCCACAAATATGCCCTTTCAAATATGCTTTAACACCCACAGGTTCTCAATATGTGTGCATACAAATACCCATATATGTTTACTTACTGCACATGGAATTGTGGAAATCTGACATCATAAATTGGAAAAATACACAACTCTAAGTTATATTTTCCAATTTGACTATTTAGATCTAAAATGTTCAATTCCTTATCAGTTCTTCAATATTCATTTCGAATCAGCTGTAGGGTAAACCGAAAAACCGAAAACTGAATAGCAGCATTCAGACTACAATAGTCAAATTGTGATTAAAGTGGTGGATTTTTAGAAATGAGCCATTTTGGCCCACATTTTGTGATTTTGTTTAAAATTCACTACAATGAATAAACCCATGTGTATCATTATTACTATTGGCCTTTATAGAGGGCCAACTTATTCAGTAGCGCTTCACAATATTGTCAATGGGGAAATTGAACAATAAATAATGCAATTACAAAATGTTACAGGAGCAATAGGTTGATGAGGACTCTGCTCATATGAGCTTACAGATTGGGTATAAAAACACAATAGGAAGGACAAAATGGGGGATAGCAACCAATCGACAGGCCTTTGATAATATTATATGTTTTTCTGTTACAAATAACAGTTACACAAATTAAGGTAATACACATTCAACCAGTTTATCTGCATGTTTAATATAATAAGTAGGCCTCCAAAGAAAACCTTAATAAATATGGGCTTGGTAAGAGATGCAATAGGTCATCATTTTGTGAGCATGTTCTTCTTCAATGGAAGGCTTAATGACTCGAATTTTTCGAACATGAAGTACAAGGTCATTTTAGGACAAGTAAACTCTCCTAAGTTATTCTTCTGACTAAGATTGTTTTAATTCCACAGAAATGACTCTTGAGATGGAATTTCAAAGAGGTTTGCAATCATCTGCATTTACAGTAATAGGTCGTTGGAGCAGAAACATGCCTGTTAATGAATGCACATATTGCACTTAACGGCAGAGATTTATCAAGGCAAAAATAAGTGCCATTCTAGAGCAAAGTGCTAAATAAGGACCGATTGCTGTGGAAACTAATAGCAACTCTACATTTAACACTTTGCAACCAAAATAGTACCAGTCTTTAGAAAAAAAGCAGTGCTTACATTACAACCTAGGGGTACCTCTAGTGACTGTCAATATGCAGCACTGATGTTCAGCGTCTCCACACTCTGCACGGAGGTGCTGTATTTCCCCATAGAGATGCACAATTATTGTGTTTAAATACTGCATTAATTTTACTTCCTAATTAATGTATAGAAATTAAAACATTACTGACGATTGCATTAACTCGCTTAAATCATAACTAGATCTAATTAATCAAAGAACCTAGGATATCTAGATGCAAATTAAAGTGTGAAAGCAGAGTTTCCAATCGTAGAAGTGTTTGTGTTTGACTGAACTCTATTATGAGTGTGGAGACAATAGGCAGTAAAATGTAATAACATCGTATGCCTCTGAAAACATGAACTGCAACACAAAGCACAAACTATTCTTTGCCAGAGGGACTAATATAAAATAGATAGGGCAGCAATGAAGCTTCAAACAGAAAGGAACAAAAAATGAATTCTGAGTAACCCACGAAGCAGAATGATTTTTTATTTGTGCGGCTTTCTGGGAAGACATGTAGAAAATTAAATCATATATTTCGACTCTGATATACTTCACCTTTATTAATTATAAAAGTGAATGTTCGATATAATAATGAAAAGAAGAATACAAAATAAAATAAAAAACAGAAAATATAAAATGTACCTAGTGCCTGTAAGAAAATAGAAGAGCAGGTAAAATAAAATAGAAGAACCTTTTCTTCCTGCTCCATGAAGCAGCATGATTTCAAGGAAAATCAGCCTTTGGAACTCTAACTCTTATGGACTAGAACCCATAACTTCCTATTTATTTTTTTTTGCAACCTGCTGTGTGCCTATTACTTGAAACATTATTTGACCAGCAGGAAATCAAAGTGACTGCCTCATGTATGTTTGCAATAGACCTCTCATGGAGCTGTGGAACTAATTTTATTTCTTTGTTCACAAAAAAAACATGTTATAAATGTAGTAAGAATTTCATTTACTGTGTTCAATTACTCACGATCCAGTACATATACTGTTGGTTGCCAGCGGTTATCATATCACTTGCTACCATATATTCATCTTGTCATATTCATTACAAAATTAATTTCACAAGATGGTGAGATAGTAACAGGTCAGGTGATATGATTACTACTGGAGGTTGACTAACTAACCCCGACCTGGATGTAATGCCTAGTTTCAAGAGGATGCAGAGCTAACTAGAAAGCAACCCATGCACTCAATATAGTCTATTCGCTCTTCCTGGGGTTCCATGTTTCCCTGGTCTAACAGTCCAGCAATTTATGCAAGCTGTGAATGGTATGGTCCAGCCGTGCCCGTGCTATATTTTCTACATATCATGTAAGGGCACCTTTTTTCAGCACTTTTAATGTGCTTATTTGAGCTTAAATAGGTTGGTGGGGAGAGATAAGTACCAGGAACCTTGGTCAGTGCCCTTTGTAGTCCAGTCAGCTTTAAAGTGTCATTGTCACCCACCACCTCCACCCCGTGGCAAATTGAGTATTTTATAAAGATAAAATCTTTCTGAAATACTCATACTGACTGATATTTAATTTCACTGAAAGAAAATACATAGACCTGAGTACAATACAGAGAAAACCATAAAAATTTTGATATAAAACACAGAGCTGAATTGACTACAGAGATACCCATGCATCAGGTAGAACTGGGTAAAATACAGAGAAATAACACAGCGATCTGGACCCTTTAAGGAGATACAGACACTCCTCACCAACCAAATTATGTTCCTATGACTCAAACGTAAAACTAATTGATTGGTAAGTGAACCGAACATAGACCAGTTTACTAGAGCAGGGAATCCCTCAAATCTATGTTCGGGGGAAACTCCACGAACATAGACCAGCTCTCTAACGTGGGGAATCCTTTGAATGTATGTTAGGGAGAATTCCCAAGATTTAGATTTGGGAAATTCTCTGTGCTAGCGTGCTGGCTGTATGTCCAGGTAAGTCGCTAAATTAAGTACTACCTGTATTTGTAACTATCCCAAACAGACAGGATTACTGTGATGGATTACACAGAGTTGCAATACAGAGATCCCCACACTGTACATGTTTGTGTAAAATGCTTTAGTGCTCTTTCTCTCTCTTTATCTTCCTAGCCCACTTTTAGATCTCCCTTACATTATCTTATGTTCAGCAGTGCTCCTGCTATGATAACTTTCTATTAAATATTGCTGCTGCTATGAAACATGTCAGCAACTCAATTAAACCTCAGAACACAGTGTGCACATGACTAAAGCATCAAGATACTCATAGACTCCAACCATGTAAGCTACTCCTAATTCACTATTAGCTCTCAGCACAGTGTACACAGGATTAAAGCAGCAGCAGTATACTGGTAAACTCCTTATCATCTTTACAGCTGGCAATATAATTAATCTGCAGTGGTAATATGGAGCCAAAAAGTAGCTGACATGGTTGACAGAATCAACAATCTTTACACCTTAAAGCAGATTGAAATCTGAAACAAATCAGAAGAGGATCAGCTGGAAAAAGATGGGGGCACCTGCGAAGATAAAGTTCACATAAGTAAATCTCACCGTTCCCTGCTCACTGGCCACCAGACAACCAGTGGCAATGTCAAGGTTGGGGGTCTTTACAAATTATGCAAAATCCCCAGACTTAATAGCAGAACCGCTGTACCAATTAAAGCGGCACTCTCATGGCCGAGTCCCGATAAAAAAATAAATAAAAAAATGTAAATCCCCCTCCCGACTTCACTATACCCATAGGCGTGCGCACGGGGTGTGCCAGGTGTGCCTGGGCACACCCTAATCCCTGCGGCACGCCTATGTATTGAGACCGGTAGGGGAGATCTCAGGATCTCCCCTGTCGGCTAATGCAGAGCCAGCGCTATCCGAGCGCCGGTTCTGCTCTCAGCCTCCCTCCCCACCGACCCACAGGCAGGGAGGGAGGCAGGAGAGGACCCGGGGAACTATTGCCGGCAGCTCCGCTGGGTTCCTCTCACAAGATCTGAGCGTTGCCGTGGCAATGCTCAGATCTCGCGAGAGTGAACTCTAGCCTTGCAGGCTAGAGTTCACTCACCACTGGACCACCAGGGAAGGCAGCAAGGAAGGATCCCCCCTCCCTACATAAGGTGAGAAGGGAGGGGGGATATTAAGTAATCTGCCCCCATCTCCACTGGACCACCAGGGAAGGCAGCAAGGAACAGGAATCCCCCCTCCCTATATAAAGTAAGAAGGGAGGGGGGATATTAAGTAATGTACCCACACACATATAGCACCCACAGACATACACAGCACCTACACACATACAGCACCCACAGACATACACAGCACCTACACACATACAGCACCCACAGACATATACAGCACCTACACACATACAGCACCCACATACAGCACCTACACACATACAGCACCCACATACAGCACCTACACACATACAGCACCCACACACATACAGCACCCACACATACACAGCACCCACACATACACAGCACCTACACACATACAGCACCCACACACATACACACATACAGCACCCACAGACATACAGCACCCACAGACATACACAGCACCTACACACATACAGCACCCACACACATACACAGCACTTACACACATACAGCACCCACAGACATACACAGCACCTACACACATACAGCACCCACAGACATAAACAGCACCTAAACACATACACAGCACCCACACAAATACAGCACCCACAGACATACACAGCACCCACACACATACAACACCCACACACATACACAGCACCAACACACACACAGCACCCACACACACACACAGCACCCACACACACACACAGCACCCACACACACACAGCACCCACACACACAGCACCCTCACAAACACACACAGCACCCTTACACACAGCACACAAACAGCAACCTCACACACAGCACACAAACAGCACCCTCACACACACAGCACACTAACAGTACCCTCACAAACACAAACAGCACCCTCGCACACAGTACATTAACAGCACCCTCACAAGCGCACACACACATACAAACAGCACCCTCACACACAGTACATTAACAGCACCCTCACAAGTGCGCACACACAAATACCCTCACCCACATAGCACACTACCAGCACCCTCACACACACATCACACTAACAGCACCCTCACATAGCACACACACACACAGCAGTGTGTGTGTGTGTGTGTATATATATATATATATATATATATATATATATATATATTGATTGATTATAGACCAATAGGCGGTCGTTTCATAAGGTTTGTTCCTCATAGATATTCTATTATAGTATATTATAGTATATACAGACATAATTATTTGTTCAGCTATAGATTTTTCTCCAGATCTGTACCTTAACATGTAGCATTTATTTAAATATTGCTTAATTCATTAGTTGTAAGATTCTTTAATTAACCTGGATTCAAGGTTTATATTTGTACTTACAACACAAGTTTATAATATTTATTATACCACATCATGGTGATTCTCGTGTCCATCAGCTTTATGTCTTTTCATAGTTGTATAACACTTACTCACTTTAAATGACACCCTTAAAGACTTATGGATACTAGTAATTGCCCCATGGGGTTAGTTATAATACAACGGATCTATTCTTCCATCTTGTTAGTTCTCTCTCACTAGAATTGCTCACTTCTTTATCACAGCATTCGACACTGAATGGTAACTAACACATGTTGTTATGGCAACCTATCAACACTCCGCTAGACGCCCTGACGTATTGACGTCGGGGAGGCGGTCCTAATTCACTTCCGGGTTTCGGAGAGGGGGACACACAACGCTAAAGTTTGGTAAGTGCACTTACACTTTATTTATATAAACCCACTAATTTGCTAGTTTTATTAACCTTGAAAAAGACCTGTAGAGGTCGAAACGTTGGTTTTTCTTTTGCACATGATTTAAAATAAAACGGATTTTTTGCACAAGTCCTGAGAGTGCATCTTGGAATATTCTTCAGTTATATATACACATATGTATACATACATACATATATATATACGCGGCGTGTGCTTGTGCTTTAGGGTGCACACCCTAATGCAATAGGCTGCGCACGTCTATGACTATACCTAATTGACCCCCTAGTCACTCCCAAATGCCCCTAAGCCCCCCATATTACCTATTGTTTAATCTTTATTTTGTGCCCGGACCTATATTCTGGGCTCCGCCATCTTTGTGTAGGTAGATGAAGTCCCTGTGGAACACGTCATCTGCCCACACTAGATAGCACTGTGAGATTCCTGCACATACCCAGTTAAACACTTGGGCATGCGAACGGGAATTTCATCTATTCATTCGTCAGAAAGCTGAATGAATGAATAGAAATGTCAGACGAACAAACACCGAATATCAGTGTTCGTTCAGTTTATTACAAGAAGTGAGTTGCCGGCGCGCAGCTCCATCCTCCATCCATCCAAGATAGAAGCGGCAGGGAGCAGTGCTCCCCGCCACTTCCTAAGCCCCCCCAGGTCACCCCTCACTCTATGGGGGTCAATATGACCCCCATAATAGCATAAGGGAAAATAGCATAAAGGAAAATGGGGGGGGCCTATTGTCCTCCCTCTGGCCCCCACCCCTGAGCGGTGGGTGGGGGCCCTAAATGATAATGGGGGGGCCCTATTGTCCTCCCCCCCCAGCCCCCACCCCTGAGGTTGTTTTCTTTATAAATTGGGATACATGATAGTCAATTGAGCCTTTAATGAAGAGACATGGTGGTTTTGAGATTTCAGTGAATAAATATAATTATATAGGGTCTGCTAATTTGTATAATGTCTTCATAAATTGTGCCAGATAACACAGACAGTATTTATTATGAGTAATTAAATGGTTAAGGAAAGACAAATGCCCTTATTATGTATTAATCTGAGTAGTTGCTGACAGTATTAAAAATGGTTAACAGACACAGTCTATTAATAAATGGAATATAATTTAATTGGTGTGTGCTAAATACTATTTGAAGCATGACTGCTCCTGCTTTTAGAACTGGTTATGGAGGAAGGAATTTGAAAATGTAGTATTTCGGTTTGAAACACAGCCTATACAGAGATACTTGCACTTTTGTGCTGGGGTCTAGTCGCACCTCTAGCACACGTGACTTAGGCAGCCTAGAACCGTATATATGCTGGCAATAGACGTTTACTATTGGAGGTAGTTCTGAGAGAGTGTATGCAAGGGGAAGCTTCAGTGTCCCCTACCAAACTCACACTGTTGCCCCTGCCTCCCTACATTTTTTTTTTAACATTGCTATGTTTTGGTTTTTTTTGTATTCCCTTCTCTTCCTTGTTCCCCTCCACTGCTTCCCTCGCTCTCCTCCCTGGCTCGGAGCATGCACATGCTCTCTGAGCTCGTGATAACATCTCTATTAAGCATTTGATTGGTCCATAGAGGGGAAAGGAGTGATGCAGCGTGATGGTGATGTCAGGACAGCGTGTGGAAACACTCGAAGAGAACTTCCCCTTGGAGCTGAATTCAATCTAAGTTTTTACTCCTTTAACAGGGATGGACATACTTAGTAGTGCCTAATAGGGCAGTGTAAATTAAAATAATACATAGTACAAAATTGTTATAGTATTAATAGCATTCAAAATAGTAGGCACTACTACTAATGGGCTTTATAAAGCATTGGTAATGCATTAAATATGCAAAAACTTAAATAAACCTAAAATTAAATTCCTGTAGCTGCTGCTCACCTCCAAAATTCCTGTAGCTGCCACTTAACCTCATGCATGCAGCAGTTGTGGGAGCCTATCCCAGGCCTGGAAGATTTTCCACCAATTAGTGACCTCTTGTTCTGGTATGTGGGGTCTGATCATATCCCATAATCTTTTTCTATCTGAGCTTTATGGGCTTAATGTAAACAAACAATAGCAAGCGGTGTGCATAAAACTTCTGTTCATTGCTCATACTTTCAAAACCTTTTTCTTCAGCGATAATATTCTGATATTATTTATTATTATTATTATTGTTGGCATTTATATAGCGCTAACAAAATTCTAGGATGGTGAGTGAAATGGAAAAATCAATTAAAGTATTGATTATTTCTTTGTGTATCTGCCCCTGGCCAAATCAATGAAACAATGCGTGCACGCTCCCTGAAGTAATTCACACCAGACACAGGTTCCAGGTTGTTGAATAACTTGAGGAATGTTTATTCAGAGGGGACGGCAGGTCCCTTTTAAAGCAAAATTACATCATAAGCATTGTCAGAGATAACATGGAATAATACATCAATAATTGGTTAGGTGTTAAGTGGTTGCTTCAATGCTCTGCCTACTGTAGGTGATGTCACCGGGGCCATGAGGGTCTCCCACGGTTTCCCGGCGCCATCTTGGTGCACGAGGTAGTTAGTCGATGTTAGGAAGGAGAAAGGGAAGGGGGGGGGGGAAAGGAGCTAGAAGCTTCTAGCAGCCATCTTAATTATAATGTGTGTGCTTAGCTATATATATATAGATATATATCGTGAAATGAGTAAATAGACATTTTTCACTAACTAGGAAATATGTGTAGACCTTATTTCCACAACAGTCCCCCCTAAAATGGCTATTTACCATAACAACTGCTACTGTCCCTAATATGTCCCTAGTTGCCTGCAACCTATCTGCCTTAACTAGCATCGAACACTTCACTCCGCGGGTAACCCGCAGTGGCTAGTCCACTACATCTCCACACGTGAGACTCGCCAGTTAAGACAGACGCTTTCCCTATACTGTCCCTACAGGAAAGCAGTTGTTTGTTTGAACTGATGTGATTGAAGGGGTGTATGTGGAGTATCATCTTCGAGGTCTGTGATGTCTTGGTGTATGAAAGTAGGGGTCACGTCATCTATAGTCTTGTCCACCGCTTTCTGTAGATACCTCTGTATGCAGGGGAATATGCAACAGGTCAGAAATAAGAAAATGACGATCATTATGAGAACAGCTGTCCCCACCTGGAAGAGGGTCCTTTGCCAACCATTCATCCATCCAAACCATCTGTCCCAAGTGTCGATGACTCCTGAATTTTTCTTTAGCTCGTCTGCAAGACTATCTAGCTTCTCTATGGCCATAGTCACCTTACCATTGGGCCCAGTGTTGTCTGGAATGTATGTGCAGCATGTCATGGTCTCAGGGAGGATTTTACATACACCCCCTTTCTCAGCTAAAATCATATCTAGGGCCATTCTGTTCTGAAATGTCATTTGGGTAGTGGCTTGTAATTGCTCTGCCAGGCCCTGTAGGGCATCCCTAGTGTAGTTGACAAAACGCTGTTGATTATAGTAAATGTAGTTAATCCAATTGACATTTTTGTTAGCAGTTATCATTGGAATTAGGGACTCAAATCCTGCAGCCACTTCATCTCTTGCTTTGAATTCGTTAGGCACCCCCTTTGGCACACCTATGGCATCAATATACACATGGGGGTCGAAACTCCCTCGAATAGGAGTCTCTCGTTTGGTTCTAGAGTGTACATGTGTGAGGTTTAACGTGTTATGGTCACCATCTGGAATGATATGGATAGGCATTATGACTTTAGTTAGGGCACACTCCCCCCACCATTGCCCAATTAATTGGGACCTCAATTGTTTATCCCCACATAACCAATAGATATCGCCGATTGTCTTTGTGTGGTTCATTAGCAGTGATACGGGTGGATTATGGTAAGTTGAGCAATATCCTGATGGGAATTTACCCAGATACAAACCGGTGTTTTTAGATATTGTATAACATGTGTAATTACCTGGGTAGATGGTGACTCCATCAGGTGGTTTTACATGTCCGTGAGTGATCGGGTAAATTCTCTTCCACGATTCACATGTCGAGGAATTGGTGACGGACTGTGTGTAAAGGCTCAGAACACATGATTCTACTTCAGGAGGCAAATTCAGAGGAACTGTGCCCAGATGGGGCCTGGCTCCCCCACACATGTAACAATTGGTCTTATTGTGTGAGTTGGCATTATACCTCATCCATTCTAGCCATAAATTAGTGTCTGAAAAACCAGTTTCCACTGCCATAGTGTCTTCAAAGGTGGGGTTGGCTATAGCTACCATGTCATGTAGGGTCTTAATATGTGGTTTTAACGGGTTAACGATCATGTGAGTGGTCCCCACCCAGTCTGGGGAGGTGAGCATGTCTTGTAGGTAGAATGTCCCCAGTGCATTGTGTGAGCCACCTCCCTTCCAGTACATCCCCATCACATATTCCCCCGCAGCTTTCCATGAACTACAGTGGTGTCCCCAAGCTCCTCCAGTCACACAAATGTATGGGTCCTTTTTGTTAGGTATGTCCTTGTATATGGCTGCATGTTGTCTCTGTGGGAATGTACAGGTAACTATGTCACAGTAATCAAAGGTGTATGTAGCTACATCAGTATCAGAAGAATTGTACCAGAAAGTGTAAACATGATTATCTTTGGTTATGGCCACTTGTTGGGCCCAGGCAAAATGCAACAATATAAGAAAACACGAGACACATAATAAATTCATGTTTCAACAAGATCAGCTTCTTCTGGAGCAGGCACTTTTTTGCAATGTGAAGCGTGTATCCAGGAACTTTTTCCAGCTAGTTTAACTGACGTTGCTGTAATCAGGAGCACTTGATAAGGACCATCAAATCTCGGTTCTAGGGTGTGTTTCCTGAGGAACTTCTTAACCATAACCCAATCACCCGGAAGCAGCTTGTGTGTACCTGTATTCGACTCAGGATCTGGAATAGAAGAAAACACTTGGGCATGTATCTTGGTCAAGGCATGTGAAAGGGCAGTCACATAGTCTACCATAGCGTCTGACTGAATCTGAAGCTGTTGGGGAAAGTAGCAACCTAACCTGGGTGTTGTACCAAACAAAATCTCATAAGGTGACAAACTGTATTTTCCTCTGGGAGTGTACCTTACACTGAATAACGCTAGTGGAAGACTCTCGGGCCAGGGCATGTTAGTTTCTTGTGACATTTTAAGCATTCTGGCTTTCAAAGTGCCATTCATGCGCTCTACCTTACCACTACTCTGTGGGTGATATGGTGTGTGGAATGCAAGGGTCACCCCCAGTGCTGACCAGACTTCCCGTGTTAGCGAGGCAGTGAAGGAGGTCCCTTGGTCACTTTCAATTACTTCTGGGACCCCATAGCGGCAAACAATTTCTGTCAAGAGATACTTGGCTGTAGTCCTCGCGGTGAGATTAGTCACTGGGAAGGCCTCTGGCCATCCTGAAAACATGTCCACTATGACCAATGCATATTCATAACGTCCACTCTTTGGCATCTGAATGTGATCAATCTGGATCCTCTGGAAGGGATATTGCGGCTTGGCTAGGTGATTAGGTGCAGTCTTTATAATCTTTCCAGGATTGCATTTAGCACATATAGTACATGACTTACAGTAATTCTGTGTTAAGGTGGTGATGCCTGGTGCTTCGAAATATTTGTCAATCAGTGAATTCATCAGGAGTTTTGACAGGTGAGCTGGCCCATGGGCCCATTGGACCACCGCTGGGTACATACTTCTGGGTAGGCAGAACTTGAGATTAATGGTGTAAACATCATCACGGCGTACAGCTCCTTTGTTCTTCCAACCTTGTTTCTCTTGGGGAGTAGCAGCAGCTTGCTGTTCCTTCAGAAGCCTGAGGTCTGTAGGCAATGTTTGCATAGTATAGATAGGTAGTGTATCTGTGGCCACTCTTCTGTCCACTTCCCATCTTTGCCATGCTGCTTCTTTAGCTGCTTGATCAGCTAGGTGATTGCCACGTGCTTCTTCTGTGTCTAGTCTTCCATGGGCTTTTACCTTCAGTACTGCCACCTCAGCTGGAAGTTCCAATGCGTCCATCAGCTCTGCAATGGCTGCCCCATGCTTTACTGGGGTACCAGTGGCCGTAAGAAATCCTCTGGTCAAAATCATGTGCTACTCCCAAGGCATATCTTGAATCCGTGTAAATGTTGACACGCAACCCTTCAGACAATTTGCAAGCCACAGTTAGGGCTGTCAATTCAGCTTCTTGAGCAGACTTAGTTGGTTGTAGGGCAGCTGCTTGTAACACTTGACATTCTGTGGTAACTGCATACCCAGTGTGATATTGCCCTTGTTCATCAGCAAATCTTGACCCATCCACAAATAATGTTTGGTCCGGGTTGAGTAGTGCAGCTTCATAGACAGTTGGTAGATGTGTAGTTTCCATTTTCATTTGTTCAAAGCAATCATGAGGGATATCGTGGTCACAGTCTGTGGTGAGTGGATCCTCACAGGCTTCTGTATGGTACCTGGGGTACCCAGTTGTACAGTAATTAATAGTCTTTTTGTTGATTCTCGTAGAAGTCAGTTGTTCTGGGGTCATTTGACTCCAAGTTTTGGCCATCGGGCCTAGGTCTTTCCACGAGATGTTGGGGGGTCTGGTGAGAGATATGTGTGGGATCGATGTTTCCCAATGGTGATAGAGATGTGTCACACTCTCTGGGAGGTGGACCAAGATAAGCATGGTACCTGTGAGGTCCCAAAACAAGTCAGTCAGGGTAATTTGGATTTCTTTGAGTTGGAATACTTCTGCCTCGTAATCCATATCAGGGCCTGGTTCATCCCTAACCCACAAAGTGCAATGAAGTAGGGCCATTGATTGTTCATCATGTGGAGGTGCAAGTGCAGGTAGTTGCAGATCTGTTAGAACTTCCGGGTTGATATCCAGGCTGTACCAGTGGTACACAACTCCCCCCTTGGGAAGTGGCAGAAGAGTGGCCGGGTTCATGGTTAGGCATCTCTGAAGTTTTATGTTGTCAGGTAAAAGCAATGAGGTTTGCAGGCGGAGGTGGCGTTGGGAGGAAAGGTGCTTGGGTTGAACTTGTTGCAGGATAGCAGTAATGTCATGGGGGGCCAACACTGTAAGGTGATGGCCAAATACAAAGTCATTAGTCTTGTCCAGGAGGGCACTGGCGGCAAACACAGCACGGAGGCAAGAGGGGCTGCCCCTTGCAACAGGGTCAAGCATACAGGAAAAATAGCCAATGGGCCGTTGTCTGGACCCATGTTTCTGAGTAAGGACTCCGGACGCATGTCCTGATTTTTCAGAGACAAACAAATTGAAAGAGAGTTGATAGTTGGGTAGGCCCAAGGCAGGAGCAGAGGCAATAGCTCTTTTCAGAGTATGGAAACAGTCAATAGTTTCTTCAGTGAGGTGAAAGGGCTCACTTCGAAGTGCATCATAGAGAGGTTGCATGAGTTTGGATGCTTCAGGTATCCAAGACCTGCAGTATGTGATAAGACCCAAGAAAGCATGAAGAGAGTGATGGGTTGCAGGTAATGGGAGTTGCAGGATAGCTTGCACCCGTTGTGAGGTTAGATGTTTGGTGCCATGGGAAAGGCAGTGTCCCAAGAAGACCACAGAGGGCCGGCACCATTGTAGCTTTGATTTTGAGGCCTTGCACCCGGCAGCAGCGAGGAAACATAAGAGATCTTCTGAGTCACGTTCTGCAATTAGCAAATTAGGAGCACAGAGTAGAAGGTCATCAACATATTGTAGTAAAACAACATCGAGATGAGATGATGAGGGATCCAGAACCAGAGACATGGCATGAGCAAACTGTGTTGGGGAGTTCTGCGCTCCCTGGGGCATAACAGTCCAAGTATATTGTTGTCCTTCATGTGTAAAGGCGAAGAGAAAACGGCAGGAGGGATCAAGGGGAACACTGAAAAAGGCATTAGCCAGATCCACAACAGTAAAAATTGTTGAAGTTGGAGGCACTTGGGACAAAAGGGTATGAGGGTTTGGAACAATAGCAGTGTCCTTTATGGTTACCTCGTTAACAGCACGGAGGTCCTGTACCATACGGTATTGGTCGGGTTGGCCCTTAACAGTTCGCTTTTTAACAGGGAAGAGAGGGGTGTTGCATGGAGATGTACACTTGGTGAGGGCACCTTTTGTAAGCAGGGTCTCAACTTGTTTGGTGATGGCTTCAGCTTGTGCTGGCTTCAGAGGATACTGAGGTCTACGAGGAGGGAGTGCACCAGGCAGGAGCTGGACCAGGACTGGGGGTACATGTAAGCGTCCAATATCATCCGGGCCTGTGGACCAAAGTTCTTGGGGGATACGATCCAGGGCACTGGGGGTGTGTGTGACCCGTGCATTCCCTGTATTGTCAGTTAGATTCAACAAAATTGGGAGTGAGCAGAGTACAGAAGTATCCTTCTGTGATAAGGGGGTTGTCAACTCAACCTGTCCATCTGCAATAAAGGTAATGGAAGCCTGGAGCCGAGAGAGAACATCGGCACCTAGGAGGTTAATGGGGCAGGTGGAGGAAACAACAAAACGGGACAGGATATGTGAGCCTACATGTAAGAGCTTGGTGAGGGGGTTACTGCGTGGTGTACCATCCACCCCAACACAGGAGACATCAGTGTCAGATAGGAAGGAAGGGTCTGGCAGGTCTTGTTCCCTAAGGACACTACGGGCTGCACCTGTGTCAACTAAGAAGGTGGTTGGGTGATCCTCCACGGGGAGAACTACAGTAGCTAAAGGTCCTCCTCCATCCCCCGCAGACACTGCCATGGCAGGGGTTGCTGACACAGGCTT
>OW240915.1:255015955-255030923 GCA_933207985.1 Pelobates cultripes | reverse complement strand
GGCTTGCAAGGAGATTGTAACATCAAGCTTTCTGTTTGCACAAAGTAATTGTGATTTTGCACACAGAAAATTGTGGGCCTTCAAAACTGGGAGAGGGCTTGTAAAAGTACTTCTCTTAAACTACATATACAGGTAAGTGTGCTAAACCAAAGCTGAATCAATAAATACTTATATTTTGTAAAAATGAATGGATAAGATAGGTTTCATATAACAAAGCTTTATTTGTCATCCCAAATCTTTAACAGTTTAAAGCAGCACTATAACCACTACGGTACATAGTATAACGTATGGGTGCAAGATGTCCCTAGACACCATCCTACAGCAAGGAGTTAACTTTTTTAAACAGAGTTAACTTTTTTAAACAGTGTAAAAAGTTCCTGGGGACATCGTGCCCCTGCAATTCTTCCACTTCTGTGATATTGTTAAAGGATAAGTTGCCTTTCACATTTAGCAATATTAATTCTGTCCAACTTTGGATGGTATTATGGGAAGTATAACCAAAAAATGGGAGGAAATAGGAAACCCAGACATGGGAGACAGAACTAGATGTATTACTGGGCCTAGAGTGGCAGGACTTAATGTAATAAATAGAGACACAGAATTCCTATGTTCTGATTGGTCCACATCACCCCTGCAACTCTAAAATGTGCAAAAATGTGGTCGCCCAGGTGATGTGAACATTTAAAAATCAGAAGTGATGTACTGCAAATATTCGATATTGAAGGACCTGCCTTTCGAGTGAGCCATGTCTAAATTGCCAAGGGGAAATAGGAGGACACGCGACCGAACAGAGAATTCAATGCGTGCAGCCTGCAAAGTGGGCTGAATCGGTGGCAGCAATCAGGGAAGTCTTGTGACAGATGGAAAGTAGTGGTTATAGTGCTTAGTACGTTTCTGTAAGTCCACCAAGAATAAAAAAATAAAAATGGTTGCTTGTTTCTTACCTTTAGGACCTGCTCTAGGTTCTCCAGTTTGGCTCGGAGCTGATAATTCTCCTTCACGGCCAAATCTCGTTCTTTGGTCACTAACGTGAGGGTTTCTCTGATCTGCTCATAGTCAAACTTCACCTACACAGATTAAAAAAAAAATTCCCAAATGACCAAAATATGCAAGAGAGTCTTTCAATCAGGGATTTTCACTTAAATATGACAAATTAAAATTGCTAAGCCTGAAATAATGATGCTAATGTTGAGGTATTCCTAATAGCAGAATACATACAGGAAGAAGTTAAAACCCATAATGTGTATATTTATTATTATATAGTATATTCGCTCTAACATATTTAAAATAAATACATATTTAACTATGGATGGCTCATAATATATCTCTGTAAATATGTCCAAACTAAAGAAGCAGATTCATGTAGAAAATATACTGTTAAACAATGCAACAAGTAAATATGCCATTGAATTTCATTTTCAGTCATCACATTATAAATAAGGTGAATTTCTAAATAATGAGATAGAAAAATGGGCAGAGAGTAAAATAAAAATAATAAAATATAACATTTCTTTTTACAGTCAAAAAAAGAACGTACATAGGACAGTGCATGTTAAAGTACATACCTCATGGCTACTTCTGACCTAAATGAACTCTCCTAAAATCGAGACTTACCCCAACTTCCATAAGTTATTTTCTCTAGAAAAAATGCGCTGTCCTGCATTCCCCACGCGTTTAATCTATCAGCACATTACTACATAAAATTCATCAGTGATACAGAATTATACAAAGACTTTCAGTTTTTGCTCCTGTATAATCTTTCTCACTTTTGTTTTTGCTCACTATAACCAGGCAGTGGGGATGAACTCTCTAAACTGTAGCTGAGGAAAATTGTTCAATTAGCACTACATGACAGCAAATATTCAGAAAGGGAAGAAGGAAATTGTCTTAATTAGCCCTACCCCCTCAGGTGCTGTGCCCATTAGCAGTTGCACATCCCGCTGGCTTGATAGACATGCCCATAGCAGCTAATCTGACCCAATTTGAAGCAAACAACAATACAAACAACACTGGCAGTCCTAATTTTTACATCATTAAAACACAGACTTATTAAGCTTAAACTTTATTGTAAATAGAACATGTGAAATTCTCAATTATCTAACATCATATCACATATTGGCACCTCGCAATAGAAGAGGGCCATGATTTATGGTTAACATGGATGTGTGATAATGTTATCTGCATAATTTTTGCCTGCAAATTAGAGGAAAATGCAAACCAATTTGACTATCTTTAGTGACAGATGCACTCAAGGATCTAGAATAAAACTTCCACAACAGCTACAAATTTTCTTTCTTCTCGTGATTGTCATCACAGTGAAAGTGGACCTGTCATGGTCTTCCTCTTATGTAGTTTTCTCAAGGTTATTCTACTGAGCTAAGAGAGGACCAATTACTATATCCGAGAATAATGGTGATGCAGATATTTACACTTTTCTGTCTTGAAATTAGAGGGAAGGAGATGTCCTAGGTAGAAAGGGGAAGAGTCCGTTATTAAAGGGACAGTTTTAATGACAATTTGTTGGGTCGGTTCTAAATATTAGCAGCACTCCCTATGCCATCCAGAATTAGATTGTTCTACGAGATTTAAAAAGTGCAGCCACTGAACTTTTGTCTCAAACTCGGCAATTACCAATGTATGTTGTCAGCACTATCAAAGCAGACTTGTTGTTTGCACATATATTCCATTATGTACAGCCTATAAAATGTGCATGATTTACAGTGCTAAGACTGCAGGGTTTGCTATATACACCAGAACCACTACATTAAACTGTAGTGGTCCTGGTGACTATAGCAACTCTTGCAGTCTTCACACTGCAAATTCTGCCTTTCCTAAGAAAAGGCAGTGTTTACAATGTTGCCTAGGAACACTCAGGTGCCTACTAGAAATGCTTACTATCTCAGTGCTGCACTGTGTGCAGTACTGACATTCACCGTCTACAAGCTCTGCATGGACGCGCTGAATGTTCCCCATAGAAATACATTTCTATGAGTAGATGCTGATTTGAACAGTGCAGCATTTTGCTGTGCATGTACAACAGACTGCCAACGATTTCCTATGGGAAAGCAGTGGATTGGCTGAGATCATCAACATTGATGGGGCCAGCAGCAGCAATGGAGAAAAGGTAAGTAAAAGACCGTACATCACCACAGAGAGGTGGGTCAGGGCCTAAATAGCTAGTTTAACACGATTTGTATTCCTAACACTATAGTGTTCCGTTAAATTTGAAAAACTGCCATGTTTGAAAGCTCCACTGATGTCAGACTAAATAAACGTTTGCCTTGCGAGATCTCTATACCACCTGCCTTTCTTTATTGGATGTCTGTATTAAGTTTCTTTAGAAGAGAATGCACAGGTAGAGTTTTTAAATAAGTGCAGGGCTCTTATTATGCCACCTGTACCTTTTTAAAAGTTATGTCTGTTCCCCATTCTTCCATGCAATCTTAACTGTGTGTACAACAATTGAAAGGTTCTTGCCTCATCGGTGTTGCAAACAAAGCAGTGAGAAAGCACTTTAGATTCAATGAACACAAACCTTTTAGCTTCTTTAAATCTATATTAGGTACAATTGTAAATACTGCAAAACTGGAATAAGAAAAAGCAGACAAAAACCATATTTATACAACCTGTTGCACAATGCTTAAAGGACCACTATAGGCACCTAGACCACTTTAGCTCAATGATGTGGTTTGGGTGCCAGGTCCCCCAAGTTTAAACTTACAGCTGAAAACATAGCAGTTTCAGAGAAAATGCTATGTTTACACTACAGAGTAAATCCAGCCTTCTAGTGGTTGTCTCCCTGACAGCCACTAGAGGCCTCTTACGCGATTTACACAGACTAAAACACACTTATTTGACGCTGGACGTCCTCACAGAGTACAGTGTCATAAAAAGATCCCAATAGGAAAGCACTGAATGCATTTAGGTGACTAGGGCCCCGTTCCGCAGTGAATAAATGGTTAATATATATATATATATATATATATATGTATTCCTAATGCTATAGTGTTCCTTTAATACCTCTCGTTTAGTCTTTACATTGTTGCTGATGCAAAATAATGAGGATTCTAATTATTCTATAACCAGAGACAAATATAACTGTAGTAAATCAACATAATTTCATAATGCCAATTTCCATTAGACAGAGAATTGTTATCCAACTACAAAATGAGTGAAGCTCTCTTGTTGAACCCCTACCATGTACTAAACACGTGAAATAAAATGGATCTGATCTCTAAAAATCTATTTTATCGCAATTTTTGAAGTTGTGATAATCAAATGAAAATAATTCCTTTTTTTGGCACTTATTAACATGTTAAAATACATAAAACGTGCATGCACTCCAAATACGCTCAAACTCATGTAATAATTCACTGCAGCACATACCAAGAGGCTATATAAAAAAAATGGGGCCTCTCCACTAAATAACGAGGACAAGTATTTTTTTTAAATGTTTTATCTTGAAACCAAAAATGAACAAAAAAAACTGAACAACATATAAATCATAATACAATAACACAGACTAACAGCCTCTGGATAAAAGGTTTTGCAGTAAATAAATACGTAAAAAAGGGAGAGTGGAAAAAAATGAAATAAGTTACCCCAGAGTACCTAACCATGGGGGACCGCTCCGTGGTTGCAAAGATGCTTTACAGAATTTCCAGAGGATGCAGGAAATCTAAAATACGTAGGGGACCCTCACACCAGCCGGCTTTTAGAAGCCAGATGGGCCAAAGGTATCTACAGTCAGCCCGCTCCCAGATACCAACCTCCTCACTACTTAGCTCTGACAAACGAGCATGAATAGGCAGCTTGATAGGGTGAAGGAGTACCTACTTCAGTGGTCTCAATGCCACAACTGGTACCATTAAAAAAACGGTCACGGCTACCTTAAAGTGACAACCCCCAAAGTCCTGATCCCAACGTTTACGCGTTTGGCAGACTTATGAACATGTTTTCACTCAGCAACTAAATTTAATGTTAACTAGCAAATTGTGGACAATTTAAATTAAGCTATCTTTGAAGTTGTGTTGTTTCGGTGCTTCATGCACAATTTTATCATTAAATCTAATTTTCTACAACTAATCTTTCATTTGTGCAATTTCTGCCATCACTTGGAAAAAAATTCAGTTAATTAGCAGTAACTAATATACTGCATGATTTCATGAGTCCACTATTCTTTTTTAAATGATTACTGTTAGACTCTTAAGCTACAAAAACTCTCATTTTCATAAATGGATTGAATAACCACAACTACAAAGTTTTCTTCATGCTATTGTCATATTTTCTCTTTACAAATTCCTTAAGATTTTTAAGGGTTATTGTAATTTCAGTGATTCCAACATTTTCTTTGGAAATTAAACTGCCAACATTGCTCTATCCAGATTTTTTTCCTCTGACATTAATGAGTTAAATATTTGTGTTTATCTAGCCCTAGTCAAAATTTCTTGCTTGTGATTTGCACAACCTTCCTAAACACATTCTACAAAGAGAGATCTAATGTTTAAACTTTATTTTTTGAACATTCTCTTTCATTTAGAATGATCTCCTGTGCTTTTAGTAGCATTCTAGACTCTGCAGTAGCCTACTGTGAGTGATTAAAGTTCAATTTGCAGTATAGAAGATAACAACTTTTAAAGGAAGTTAACATCTGATTGAAAATAAAACCATTTTTTTTCATGCAGGCTGTGTCAGTCGGGGAAGGTGAGACTAGGTCTGCATGGAGAAAAACAAAAACAATTTATCTCCTAAATTTATCTCTTTTGGCCTGCACACAGAAAAGCCCTGTACAGAAACAAGTCCTACCTAAGCCCTACAGTAAAGGAAAAGATTGTACAGCAAATGCTGATGCCAATCATTGATTATGAGGATGTAGTATATACATCTGCATCGCAATCCCACATTAATAAACTCAACACATTTCATAACTCGTTCTGCGGATTTGAGCTACAATGTAATTACAGGACTCACCATTGTGACATGCTAAAAGAACTAAACTGGCTGTCGCTGGAATCCAGACGCACCCTTCATCTTTCCAGCCTTGTGTTTAAGAGCTTTTCTGGGAAACTCCCGCCCTACCTGAACAAAATGCTTTCCCCAGCTGTTCCCACTTCATATAACCTCCGATCCAGTACCAACACTTTATTTAGCCTACCTCAATACAAAAAGAAAGCGGCCCGACCCTCCTCCTCCTACAGAGCACCACAATTGTGGAACGACCTCCCGCACAATTTAAAATCTTCCCTAAGCCTAAAGTCCTTTAAGAGATCCCTCTCTACATACCTCAAAACAGAATGCACCTGTCATGGTTGATTGTATATTTCCTACCTGTTCTATGTTAAATTTTGCATTTATTGTGTATTAATATTGGTTTTGTATTTTATTGTACCCTAATGTAACAATGCAATGATTTGTGGACCCAGGACATACTTGAAAACAAGAGAAATCTCAATGTATCTTTCCTGGTAAAATATTTTATAAATAAATAATAAAATAAATGGCAGATAATTGAACAGTGAGACTGCAGGGGAATGATCTATGCACTAAAACTGCTTCATTAAGCTGAAATTGTTTTCATACCTGTAGTATCCCTTTAAACCCTTAGTGCTTGAGAAAAAAAGACTACAAAACAAGAAAACAAAAACAACAACAAACAGGGAAATAAATATAGCTTGGCAGTAATATTCTAGGGAATATGGTTTTGCTGACTATATATGAATTCAGAGTTAGAATACAGACTTTTAATTTGACTGCTATCAGAACTATCGGAACTCAAGTTAACGTGGAGCAGCATGAAAGGTAAAACATCTTGGCAGCTACTTTGCCCATCGATTGAAGTCAACATTCAGAGTTTGTGTATAAATGACTATACTTTTGGAAGAGAGGTTTGTCAATGACCATAAAAGGAAATCAGACAGCAGCAGCAATTTCTGTTTTCCTTTTTTTATTTTTTTATTATTAACATGTAGGCATATCACTTTAATTCCATCATTGAAAATAATGGCATAAAAATCACCATCATAGACATGGGCAGAGATCCCAGTGGCAAAAAGGAAGTTGAGGTTTATGAATTTCACACTAAAATGTGCTTACTTATTGTTGATTGATGTTTGTATGCCAATGGGTACATCTTTTTGTTAAATCTTTTTCAAACGGTTTAGCAAAACTAAAGTTTTCACTTTCCTCATTATGCACCAAAAACTCTGAACAAGTAATTGAGATTTGGCCATGATGACATCCATCAACCCTTTAAGTGCCACCAAAATTTCTGTATTTCCCTGTGAATTTAGACCCTCCAATTAATGAACACCACACAATATGCTGATTGAAAATGAAACACCACGCGAATGAGGGACTGATGAAGATGAAGCTGGGGGTGATGGAACTGTTGGGGGTGGAGCTGGGATAGAGAGAAGTGGAGCTATGGGAAAGGGGAAATGGAGCTGGGGAGAGGGAGATGGAGCTTGTGTGAGCGGGGAAATGGAGCTGGGAGGGAGAGGGGAAATAGAGCTGGAGGAGAGGGAGATGGAGCAAATGAGATGGAGCTGGGGAAGATATAGGTGGTGCTAGATGGAGAAAGGGAGGTGGAACTGGGTGGCAAGAGGAGTGGAGCTTGGTGGAGAGAAGGAGGTGAAGCTGGGTGGACAAAGAAAGATGAAGCTGGGTGTGAAAGGGAGATGGAACTAGGTGTGAGAGGTAGTTGGAGCTGGTTGTGAGGGAGATCTGTGTTACTATTACTACTTTTTTATGATTTACAGTTGTTTTTGTTATATTACTGTGTAACTATTACTTCTTTTTATGCTTTATTGTTGTTTTTATATTATGCAAAAATAAAGATATCTTATTTTATCAAGAATCCTGGACTCTCCTGCTCTTTATTCAGTTGCCTTCTGAATATCACTTTCCTTGATGTTTTACATTGCAGGGTTAAGGGGACATGGGCACTCCACCCAGACCAATGGGACAAAGTGGTCTGCATGCCTACAGTGTCCCTTTAAATGATCCAAAGTTGTTGAACCTTGGAAAAACTGAGAGGCAGCCAACAATCTGGGAGGATAGTCCACTATGGCTGGACAGCCTTGGCTGTAATATGTAGAAGCAACATACTTGCATTATTTCTGTGTTATCTTAACAACTGGGTTTTGAGTGCTGGGAAAGTCCTTTTTTGGGAACCTCCAAAATTGGTTTGACAAAAATTGGGAGGATGCAACGTAAACACTCTTTACTCCATAACCACTATAATAAATGGTAGTGGTTATGGTGCTTAGGGTTATGCTCTAATTGATTAGTTCACTACAATATTCTTGAAATAATTCTGTAGACATACTGCTGAGTTTTGAAATTGTTTGGATAGGTCACAAATCAAATCGTACTCGTTTTTGAAAAAGTAAAGTAATTACTGTCAGTTTATGAAATATGTTGCCTTCAAATAACCCTTCAAATCTCCCCTCCGCACACATAATTTTGGAAGCAGAAAATTGATAAAATTGTGGACAGGTTTAGCTCAATAATGGATTTCCTCACAGCTTTCATACAACCGTTCTTGTTATTGTCTTTCACAGTTCACATCATTTATTAAGCAATAACATTTTCACATAGAAGGATGTGATGTGGGCTGACTACCATTCATTCAATAAAATATAAATTCCTTTTACAATCTTCATTAAAGGGGCAATCAAAGTTGGAAGTAATCACCATTTTTTTATCTACAATGTATTTAAAACATCAATTAAAATAAAAACAAGTACTCTTTTTCGTGTCTTTAATTTTTATTTAAGTATTTTGGATATTACAAGACATTTACATAACAAAAAAATACAGTATGGTACATGTGCATTCCGAAGACAGTTGGGCACAAAGTTCACTATAGGAGTTTATTCCAATAGGACCAGACCTTGGCAAATGTATAACGTGTCCCTCATAAAGCTTAGTTATCCTCTCTAAAACCATTGCTCTAGATGGGGCGTTTGGGTATTTCCAGGCCTCCGCTATGCTACATCATAGTTCCTACTTTTGTTGCAAATCTGTGTCCATGTCAATTATAAATTGGTTAATCCCAAACTGTCTAGGTGTTTGCACATTGAGGGGCTCACTAGCAGATTTCAAAGCTCTTTATATACAGCATCTGTTATGCTCGGATGTGCATATGTCTCCAATTAGTAAAGCTTTTAAACTAAAACTTTCAGACATGTTTTCTCTGTTGGACTTATATATCTTAATGAATCGTTAAATGAAACAATAGCTGGCCAAAATGCATTGCAATAAAAAGCACAAATAAAGCTTCACTCTGCTCTGTTGCGCTGATTGATTAATATTTACAGATTTTATAACAGTTAAGCGCCACATATGGAGGTCTTCTCACATGTAAATAACAAAATAATGTTTATTGCTTTTTTTTTTTTTTTTACTTAGGATGTCCTGTAATATTATACCTCATTCTTCTAGAGCAGGGGTAGGCAACACCAAATGTTGTGGACGACATCTCCAATAGTGCTCAGGGACGATGTAATCCGTAACATATGAAGTGCCAAAGGTTGCCTACCCCTGTTCTAGAGAATCGTCTCCCAACCCAATTGTCATGTACTCAAAATATAAAATACCTCAGCTAAAGTTATGTGAATATTTAAATTCTCTTTCAATGGACCTTGATAAAACCTAGAATACTTGAGGTGTGTGAGAACAGCTGCTCCTCAGCAGACAACGCCAGACAAATCAAATTTGAATACAGGTTATTAATTTCAGTAATTACAGAATGTTATCCTTTCAAAGGATTCTGTGACAGATAGCATCTCAGTGACCTGTCTTAATTTGTAAAACCAGTTTTGGCTCTAAAGCAGGGATAGGCAATCTTTTAGCAGTATTGTGCCAAAACAAGATCTTGAAGTCCCTTGGCATGCCGGTCTTATTTTTTTAAAACTGAGATGTGTATGTTGCTGTATTGTGCTTGTGTTATTTATGTGTGCTGCAGTTGCTTTGTAACGTTGTATTTGGGTTGTTATTTTGTATATGTTCATGAGTAGTTTGCGGTATTGCGTATGATACCTATGAATGTGGGCTGTGTATGGGGGCTACTTGTGAAATTGTGTGTCTGGACGACGTCACATTGCGTGTTTGGTGGTGTGTGCATTTGTGGGGCTGCTACAGTATTGCATGGGAGAAGCTGCTTGTGGAGTTGTGTGCATGTATGTGGATTGTCAGTAATGTTGTGTTTGTGGGAATTGTGTGTGCGTTTCTGTGTGGGCTGTTTGTATTATTTGTATCAGGAGAAGGACTGTGTATATCTGTGTATATCTAGAAGTGTGTGTGGATTCACTGAGGTCCCGTGGGGACCAGGATGGCTAGGTACAGGTCAGGGGTGGGAGTTGCAATAGCTGCTGTGGGCTGCTCTACTCCAGTGCATATTTCCTTTCACAAGTTTTGGGAAGAAGGGATCTGAGATCAGTTCCTCTATGTGCTGCAATTCGTAAATTGAGGATTGTTCCTCACCACCTGCAATCATTGCTGGGGTTGCATTAGTAGCTATTTGAAGTCCTACTGGGACTCCTGGTTGGCCAGAGACTGTTTGGCTTTGGCAGCCTTGAGTGCCGTACAAAGGCACCTCAATTGCTATGCATGGCACACGTGTTGACCCCTGCTCTAGAGGAACAGATAGATGCACTTAATGTGTGTACTCTATCACTGCCATAATATTCCCTCCAAACTATATAAAAAACAAAAATTAACATTGTGGGTAATATGGAAGCATACAGGGATAACTTTCTGCATCTCAAAGGGGCAAAGAGGGACACTTTAATTTTAGGGGTGTAAGTGGGGGTGTTGCCAGGGGGAAGTGGGGCAGGTGGGATTTTGAGACATTTTAGGTGAATTACTAATAATTTATGCAACTAAAATGTAATGAAGAACAAGAACAATGTATATTTTTCACACAGACTGACTTTTTAAACTCATTTATTGTAGTTTAAAGACACATTATTGTGAGTATTAGAGCTCTGGTATAAATTTGAACACACCAACAATACTGAGCTAATACAAAAGAGGAACATTACGAGAGAAAAGAGGGACATAGGGACTTTGGGTCAATATTGGGACAGTCACTCCTAAATAGTGACACTTCCACAGCTTATTACAGCCAGCCTTGAAGCAGATATGAGATATAATATACTTTATTTAAATCTGCAAATCTTTTTGACAGCCATTAATTACTTAATTTCAATGAAAATGTTGGTGTATAGATCATGCTCCCACAGTTTCCCTGCTCAATTCTCTGTCACTTAGGAGTTAAATCAGTTTCGTTTCATGCAGCCCCACACATCCCAGTGTGATCACAAAGGTTTTACAAAAAAAGCTATATTGCAAAATGTGTGGTGCCCATTAGTGTATCACACTATTGCATTATAGCATTGCACAATCCAGGGAGTTTTTAAATGGGGACAAGGATTTGACAGAGGCTGGATATCCAAGTGAAGTCTTGAAAAGCTTAGTCTAATTTTGGCACCATTTAATTGTTAGTCTGACTCACCTGTAATACTAAAAGAGAAATAACACATCCATACATAATTTGTGTCGGTGCCATTTTAATGCAACACGTTTAAAGTTAATTATACAGCACAATGTGGTGGTTGTTGCTGTGGGTGAAGGCTTTAAATTCAGTTGGATGAAGGAATAATACAGAGTGGATTGGTGTTAAAACAATAGATGTGGGTATTATTTAATATAGGCTCAAGTAATACTTTTAATTCAATCAATTATTTGGAGTCACAATGTAATTTATAGAACGCATTAGATTTTAGGGTTGGACTTAGGGCATGGTATAGGGCTAGTTATGGGAGAGGCATTATTAAATATATAAGCAGGAGGGACCATAAAATTGACCTTTGGGCTAAAGCTCCTGGTCTTCACACTACCTAGCTATGCCCCCAGCATCATACAATAGTACCACTTAAATTTATACAAAATAAAATTCAGAGTGCCTGGTGTGCACAAGTGTAGTGCAGAGCTGCATAGTAATGAGACTCACTGTAACGTGCAGTGAGTATTAATCCATCACAGAGCTGCACCGCAATATTACTCAGAGTAATTCTCACAGTTAAAAGTGGCAGAGAGAGAGAGTCAGAAGTAAATAACTCAGTGCATATTTAATGTGCATGAGGGTAGAAGAAAAATCCATAGTAAGAAACTGGTCAGGTGTGCATGACTCTCACAAAATGTGCAACAAGTGTGACTACCAGCAAAAGCACTCATCTTAATGTAAATCTCTGTGACAGTGATACACAACACACAACAACTAAACTCACAATAATTTGTGTAAGAACCGAGATGATATAGGTTTTGATCCCCTTGTAAGTATTGCTTTGATGATACACTTTATTTAATTTAAAGAAGGAGTTATAACCAGACCAATTAATTATTTTTTACAAAGTCTAATTCCTATTTAATTTTCATATTCAGAAACTTGTTACTGTATGTTTTGTAGATGTGGAGTTGGTTGTACTCATTTACAAAATATGTAGAGTTAGAGAAAAAAAAATAGACAACATGGGATGGAAGAATCTGCAAAAAGTGAAAGAAAAACATTTCAGGGACACTCCAGACCCCTAAAGCACTTTAGCTTGCTGAAAAGCTTTATGTGGAATAGTGTGTCCTACTTTTTTAATTTAGCAAAAGGTGCAGATTTCAATAGAAATTGACATTGGTACAAATTAACCTGGTTACATCGACCTCACTTTCAAGCAGGCACCCAGTCCTGTTAATTGCTGACTTGGTTAGCTTACTTGAGTTTAACTCAAGAAGCAGCAATTGCATTGTACTTGTAAAGACTTGCCATTGAACTGCACTAGGAGGTCTGTGATTGGCCAGCCACAGCCAAATCTGTGAGGGGTTAGAAGGGTAGGGTTTGTAAAGGCTGCAGACAAGTGATCTGCAGCTTTTACAAGCTGTATTTTTAGATAAATCCACAATAATACAGGGTATACTTAAATGCATGCAAGTTTTCATTGGGGGTATAACAACTAAACAGTGATTTTTATTTTGTATTTGGAGAGTGTAGTATCCCTTTAAAAAGAGGCATTAGTACATGTTAGAGACTAAAAGTTATTTCAGTCAAATTCTATATACTAGACAATTGTTGAGGAAGCGTATAATAAACCGCTAGAGTTTATGAAACATATCTGCTATAGATATAAAGAAAACTCATGCTGGTCCAATATTTTTTGTGTTCTTGGATCCGTTGACACACCAAAATCTAGTCCGAGAAAGGCGTAACTCAGCTCGAAGGGTTAAAGAGGCTATGGGAATAGGATCAGGAAACTTCACGCCTGCTTTCACATGAGGCTGTCATCTTTTCAACAATGGTTAATCCACACGTGCAGAAATAGCATTCATTATAACCGAGTTGCTGTCACAGCCAATATCTACACAGCTTCAAGTTATTACTGCTCTCCAAATATCTCTGCTTCTGCTGGCTGCACATACTTCATGATTTCAGTCCCCCCTGGCCTGGCAATTCTGTAACGTGTTGGGGGTACACTTGAGAGGATGGGAATTATTTATTTACTGTGTGCTACAAACCAAATGGAAAATTAATCTTTTTTTTTTCTAAACTGTTAAAAAAAATGTTTTAATCAGAAAGCAGGGTACAGAAAAACAAAACCCAACAATTATATTATATATGGTTTATCAAGACAAGAAGGCAAAATGAATGCATCTTCTCTGAAAATCCACTGCATGCCCCAGCAATAGAATAATAAAAACTGAACACTATTGATAAATGTTCTAAATAAGAAACACTGCCTCTATGAATATAAATGTAAAAAAAAAGCCTATATAGCCATTCCTGATGATTCCAAAGGAAAGCACATGCCTTCTCTTGCTCTTGGATACAGATACCGATAAGCATAGGATGGGTAGAAGAAGGGGCTGTGCTGCAGTAGGTGGAGGAGGAAAAGGTAGACAAATCAGAAAAGAGCAGGCATAATGAGACAGCTTGAGCCTAAGCAGGGTGGGTTTCAGAGATAGACCAGGGAGGGCCTGGTCCCAGAACAAAGGAGGAAGGGCAAGAGGTGGCTGAGATTCCTACATGACTGTCAAACAGAAAGAGGAGAAGCAAACTGGCATGGACTTTCTGATGTTTATATTGAAAGGGCATCTTGCCTGGAGAACCCTAACCTCAGCCAATCTCTTCCTCACGTTATGAGCTGAAGGCCACCTGGATATATGAAATCAAACATGAGCGGGTTGTTGTTTTAATAAAGCTGATGCTGGCCTTGTAAGAGGTGCAAGACACTACTTAATAACACTGCAAGGAAGAGAATATAATAAAGAGAGAGAGAGAATGTGTGTGTATTAGTGAGTGTGTGTAACAGCAGGGTGCATCAAGTTCAGCTTTTCTCACATCTGTTTGTGCTCTTGGTCCAAAAGAAGGCAACAGACAGGACTCAAGGTGCAGACTTTGCAAAAATGTCTCAGAGACAATACAACACATAGTAGAAGTGATGTTAGCATGGACACTGATAACCGATAGGCACAGCAAAGCAGAATATCAGCTGGACCTGCCTAACTCCAGAGACAGTGGTGGATCCAGAGCCTGATCTCGGGAGGGGCACTCGTAGATTATTTAAATAAATAATCCAGGCACAATAACCACTACAGCTCAGTGTAGTAGTTATGGTGTCAGTAGTGCCAAGATTCCACCCCAGAGTAAGTAGTCATACCGTTTAAGAACAGTTTGACAACTTACCTGGGGTCTGCTGGGATATAGGGTATAGGAGCAGTGGTGTGTGTTAAGGGTGAAGTGTGTGAGTGCGGCAGTGTATGTCAGGGTTGTAGTGTGTGTGTTAGGGGCAGTGTATGTATGGGGGCACTGTATGTGTTTTTGGGGCAGTGTGTGTATGGGGACAGTGTTTGTGGGGCAGTGTGTGTGTATGGGGACAGTGTTTGTGGGGCAGTGTGTGTTTGTGGGGCAGTGTGTGTA
>OW240915.1:254854545-255015855 GCA_933207985.1 Pelobates cultripes | reverse complement strand
GGATCTGGAATAGAAGAAAACACTTGGCATGTATCTTGGTCAAGGCATGTGAGAGGGCAGTCACATAGTCTACCATAGCGTCTGACTGAATCTGAAGCTGTTGGGGAAAGTAGCAACCTAACCTGGGTGCTGTACCAAACAAAATCTCATAAGGTGACAAACTGTATTTTCCTCTGGGAGTGTACCTTACACTGAATAACGCTAGTGGAAGACTCTCGGGCCAGGGCATGTTAGTTTCTTGTGACATTTTAAGCATTCTGGCTTTCAAAGTGCCATTCATGCGCTCTACCTTACCACTACTCTGTGGGTGATATGGTGTGTGGAATGCAAGGGTCACCCCCAGTGCTGACCAGACTTCCCGTGTTAGCGAGGCAGTGAAGGAGGTCCCTTGGTCACTTTCAATTACTTCTGGAACCCCATAGCGGCAAACAATTTCTGTCAAGAGATATTTGGCTGTAGTCCTCGCTGTGAGATTAGTCACTGGGAAGGCCTCTGGCCATCCTGAAAACATGTCCACCATGACCAATGCATATTCATAACGTCCACTCTTTGGCATCTGAATGTGATCAATCTGGATCCTCTGGAAGGGATATTGCGGCTTGGCTAGGTGATTAGGTGCAGTCTTTATAATCTTTCCAGGATTGCATTTAGCACATATAGTACATGACTTACAGTAATTCTGTGTTAAGGTGGTGATGCCTGGTGCTTCGAAATATTTGTCAATCAGTGAATTCATCAGGAGTTTTGACAGGTGAGCTGGCCCATGGGCCCATTGGACCACCGCTGGGTACATACTTCTGGGTAGGCAGAACTTGAGATTAATGGTGTAAACATCATCACGGAGTATAGCTCCTTTGTTCTTCCAACCTTGTTTCTCTTGGGGAGTAGCAGCAGCTTGCTGTTCCTTCAGAAGCCTGAGGTCTGTAGGCAATGTTTGCATAGTATAGATAGGTAGTGTATCTGTGGCCACTCTTCTGTCCACTTCCCATCTTTGCCGTGCTGCTTCTTTAGCTGCTTGATCAGCCAGGTGATTGCCACGTGCTTCTTCTGTGTCTAGTCTTCCATGGGCTTTTACCTTCAGTACTGCCACCTCAGCTGGAAGTTCCAATGCGTCCATCAGCTCTGCAATGGCTGCCCCATGCTTTACTGGGGTACCAGTGGCCGTAAGAAATCCTCTGGTCTTCCAAATTAAGCCAAAATCATGTGCTACTCCCAAGGCATATCTTGAATCCGTGTAAATGTTGACACGCAACCCTTCAGACAATTTGCAAGCCACAGTTAGGGCTGTCAATTCAGCTTCTTGAGCAGACTTAGTTGGTTGTAGGGCAGCTGCTTGTAACACTTGACATTCTGTGGTAACTGCATACCCAGTGCCCTTGTTCATCAGCAAATCTTGACCCATCCACAAATAATGTTTGGTCCGGGTTGAGTAGTGCAGCTTCATAGACAGTTGGTAGATGTGTAGTTTCCATTTTCATTTGTTCAAAGCAATCATGAGGGATATCGAGGTCACAGTCTGTGGTGAGTGGATCCTCACAGGCTTCTGTATGGTACCTGGGGTACCCAGTTGTACAGTAATTAATAGTCTTTTTGTTGATTCTCGTAGAAGTCAGTTGTTCTGGGGTCATTTGACTCCAGGTTTTGGCCATCGGGCCTAGGTCTTTCCACGAGATGTCGGGGGGTCTGGTGAGAGATATGTGTGGGATCGATGTTTCCCAATGGTGATAGAGATGTGTCACACTCTCTGGGAGGTGGACCAAGATAAGCATGGTACCTGTGAGGTCCCAAAACAAGTCAGTCAGGGTAATTTGGATTTCTTTGAGTTGGAATACTTCTGCCTCGTAATTCATATCAGGGCCTGGTTCATCCCTAATCCACAAAGTGCAATGAAGTAGGGCCATTGATTGTTCATCATGTGGAGGTGCAAGTGCAGGTAGTTGCAGATCTGTTAGAACTTCCGGGTTGATATCCAGGCTGTACCAGTGGTACACAACTCCCCCCTTGGGAAGTGGCAGAAGAGTGGCCGGGTTCAGGGTTAGGCATCTCTGAAGTTTTATGTTGTCAGGTAAAAGCAATGAGGTTTGCAGGCGGAGGTGGCGTTGGGAGGAAAGGTGCTTGGGTTGAACTTGTTGCAGGATAGCAGTAATGTCATGGGGGGCCAACACTGTAAGGTGATGGCCAAGTACAAAGTCATTAGTCTTGTCCAGGAGGGCACTGGCGGCAAACACAGCACGGAGGCAAGAGGGGCTGCCCCTTGCAACAGGGTCAAGCATACAGGAAAAATAGCCAATGGGCCGTTGTCTGGACCCATGTTTCTGAGTAAGGACTCCGGAAGCATGTCCTGATTTTTCAGAGACAAACAAATTGAAAGAGAGTTGATAGTTGGGTAGGCCCAAGGCAGGAGCAGAGGCAATAGCTCTTTTCAGAGTATGGAAACAGTCAATAGTTTCTTCAGTGAGGTGAAAGGGCTCACTTCGAAGTGCATCATAGAGAGGTTGCATGAGTTTGGATGCTTCAGGTATCCAAGACCTGCAGTATGTGATGAGACCCAAGAAAGCATGAAGAGAGTGATGGGTTGCAGGTAATGGGAGTTGCAGGATAGCTTGCACCCGTTGTGAGGTTAGATGTTTGGTGCCATGGGAAAGGCAGTGTCCCAAGAAGACCACAGAGGGCCGGCACCATTGTAGCTTTGATTTTGAGGCCTTGCACCCGGCAGCAGCGAGGAAACATAAGAGATCTTCTGAGTCACGTTCTGCAATTAGCAAATTAGGAGCACAGAGTAGAAGGTCATCAACATATTGTAGTAAAACAACATCGAGATGAGATTTCTGCCAGGGATCCAGAACCAGAGACATGGCATGAGCAAACTGTGTTGGGGAGTTCTGCGCTCCCTGGGGCATAACAGTCCAAGTATATTGTTGTCCTTCATGTGTGAAGGCGAAGAGAAAACGGCAGGAGGGATCAAGGGGAACACTGAAAAAGGCATTAGCCAGATCCACAACAGTAAAAATTGTTGAAGTTGGTGGCACTTGGGACAAAAGGGTATGAGGGTTTGGAACAATAGCAGTGTCCTTTATGGTTACCTCGTTAACAGCACGGAGGTCCTGTACCATACGGTATTGGTCGGGTTGGCCCTTAACAGTTCGCTTTTTAACAGGGAAGAGAGGGGTGTTGCATGGAGATGTACACTTGGTGAGGGCACCTTTTGCAAGCAGGGTCTCAACTTGCTTGGTGATGGCTTCAGCTTGTGCTGGCTTCAGAGGATACTGAGGTCTACGAGGAGGGAGTGCACCAGGCAGGAGCTGGACCAGGACTGGGGGTACATGTAAGCGTCCAATATCATCCGGGCCGGTGGACCAAAGTTCTTGGGGGATACGATCCAGGGCACTGGGGGTGTGTGTGACCCGTGCATTCCCTGTATTGTCAGTTAGATTCAACAAAATTGGGAGTGAGCAGAGTACAGAAGTATCCTTCTGTGATAAGGGGGTTGTCAACTCAACCTGTCCATCTGCAGTAAAGGTAATGGAAGCCTGGAGCCGAGAGAGAACATCGGCACCTAGGAGGTTAATGGGGCAGGTGGAGGAAACAACAAAACGGGACAGGATATGTGAGCCTATGTAAGAGCTTGGTAAGGGGGTTACTGCGTGGTGTACCATCCACCCCAACACAGGAGACATCAGTGTCAGATAGGAAGGAAGGGTCTGGCAGGTCTTGTTCCCTAAGGACACTACGGGCTGCACCTGTGTCAACTAAAAAGGTGGTTGGGTGACCCTCCACGGGGAGAACTACAGTAGCTAAAGGTCCTCCTCCATCCCCCGCAGACACTGCCATGGCAGGGGTTGCTGACACAGGCTTGCCAGTTACCTATTGTAATAAATCTAGGTGGGCTTGATCTGGTCCCTGGTACCGGCGGGAGGTGGAGGGAGGGTTAGCAGTATGCATGGGTGGGCGGGATGGACGGAGGGCATGGCGGGGATGAGGTTGGTTGTCTTGGAAGTCATCAGTATCATACCCTTCAGCGGAGGGCGAGGTGTATGCACGGGCTTCTGCTGCGGGGAGCCGGGCTTGGGAGTACTCAGGAGGCGGAGGAGGGAGGAGGTGGAGGAGGTAACTGAGGCAACTGTGGATGGGGTAGGGCAGGGAGATAACCGGTGGAGGGGAAACTGTAACTGGTGACATGTGGATTTTGGTACCGGGGAGTCTGCTGGCGGAACACTCTAGGGTGTGGGCAATCTCTTCTAAAGTGACCTGGCTGATTACAATTAAAGCAGGTCCGGATTGTCGTGACAGACCGGTCACGGGAGAAAGGAATTGGCGCAGGCAGTGTCTGGGGGGGCTGGGTGTACTGTTGGGGAAGCATCTGAGGACCCTGGCTTGGACCTGCGAATGGGGTGGAGGTAGCATACATCAGAGGACTGGGTCTACGTTGTGTAGGTAGCAAAACAGATTCTAAGCCCTTGGCAACCAGCAAAAGAGTGTCCAGTGGAATAATTCTATACTCAGGCCGAGCTAAGATTAACCCCTTATGGATGTGTTCTCTAAGCCCTGCCACAAAGGCTGCAGATAGCATCTGGGTGTGTGCTTTGTTGTAAGTACTAAACCCTAAGTCTGAAAAAGTCTGAGTCAACCTAGAGTGATACTTCTCAACTGTCTCAAGTTTGTCCTGTATAATGTCATTAATGCAAGTAGCCTGATCTGCTAGTTTATCCTGTGCCCAAGCACGAAGCTGTTCACAAAAAATTTCACCAGAACGAAAGTCAGTATCAGAAGTAAGTGGAGCGTCATTAAAGCTCCTTTCCATGATTGGCCAGTATGCATCACCGGCTTTGATTTCACATAGACTAATAAGATCCCGCCAAGCAGCGGAGTACGTTTTACGGATCTGAGCCATCCGGCGGAAAAAGGGCATAGGGTGTTTTTCAGGATCAGGGAGTGAGGTCACAAGGGTAGCAGCTTGGGAAGGGTTAAAGGTAACATACATAGGCGGTGCACCATCCGCACCATGGTTGATCGGGATGTAACCTTGAGGGATAGTGTGCTGTTGGGGGAGCCTATTCACCCCCACCTGGGGTGAATTCTGGTCAACCACAACAACCTCTTCGGGCAACACTGGGCCACGGCGGAGGGTAGCCTCAGGGGTAGCTGTAGCGGGGACAACAGGGAGGGCTGTGGTAGGTGAGGTAACTGGGTGGAAACCCGAGGCCTGGGGGGAGGCACCCATTGCATAGGGCTGGTCAGATGTCCCAGACACCTCGGATCCAACCACCATGATTGGGTAACTAGGACTGGCGGAAGGGACACGAGGGACCAAAGCCGTGGAAGGGGCTGTCACAGGGGCCGGGTGGGTTGGGCGTGAAAGGTGTGTATTTAGGACATGTGCAAGGGCAGAGATTGGATCGGAGGGCTCGGGGACATCGGCAGGAGACAAGGGTGGGGTCGGAGGCTCGGGGGGAGGGGGAGGAGGAAGAGGAGGTACGTCAATGGGAGGCGGTACGGGGATCACGGAAGTAACTAGGGAAGTAACAGCAGTGAAGAGGGCGGATATTGAGCCGGACAGGTCATTGGTCATGTGTGTGTCAGGGGTCACGGGGGAAGGGGTCGGAGGGACGGGACCAAGGGCCTGTGTCAAGGTCGGGGGGGCAGGGATGTCGGGGGGTGATAACAGGGGAAAAGAGGCCGGGGGGATGGCGACGGGAGGTTGGGTTAGGGTGGTGAGGGCGGAGATCAGGGACGGCAAATCGGCCGCGGGAGTAGGAGGCAACAAGGCAGAGGGGGCTGGGGCTTCAGGAGGAGGTAACGCTGGAGGAGGAGTTGGAGGGGTGACGGCAATGGGTTGGGTTAGGGCGGTGAGGGCGGAGATCAGGGACGGCAAATCGGCCGCGGGAGTAGGAGGCAACAAGGCAGAGGGGGCTGGGGCTTCAGGAGGAGGTAACGCTGGAGGAGAAGTGAGAGGATCCTTGAGGATGGGAGGGGTATCTGTGGATAAGGGGCCGGAGGTAAAGGAACCGGGACTAACGGGCTGAACAAGATTCATGAGAGCGGAGAGTAGGGACAGGGGATCTTTGGAAGATGAGGAGGAGGAGGAGAGGGGATGAGAAGGAGTGGGGGACAATGGGGGTGCAGGGGTAGGGGTCACGGGGTTTCCTGAGGATACCGGAGAAGGAGAGTCGACCGGGGGACAGGGGTCCGGGGAGACAGGGTCGGTTGGGTAGGTAGGAGCGGGGGGCGTAGGACGTAGGACGGACGGAGAGGGTGAAGGAGCGGGGACTACTAGGGAAGGGGTACTCAAAGTGGAGAGGGACTGAGAGGAGGAGGGGGATGGAACTTCCATGGTCGAGGCGGGAATAGTCGGGGCAGTGCTCGGGGTGAGGACTGGCGCTGGGAAAGGTAACGGAGGGCATGGAGGTGGGGGGGCTCCGATGGACATGACGGGATGATGGTTGAAAGAGGGGGTCTGGTCACAGGAGGGTTGGGGCATGGGAGTGGGTGGGAACGAGTGATGTGGCACTGGGAAATAGTAAGCTCCGTCTACACCGAGTACGGGACATAGGGGAGTGGGGGCTGAAGGCACACCCCCGGGGGGTGGGGTCTGAGCTGTGACGGGAGAAGCAGGGCGGGAATTTACTGTTGCGCTCTGGGCGCCATCATAGGGTGGTGGCCGTGGAACAATGGAAACAACATCATCATTGTGAACACTCCTATGGTAAACATGCACAATTTGCCCTTCAAATTCCAACTCTTCCTCGACCCATCCTTCCCGTTTCAAACCTCTGGCTACACGATACCAAGTCTCTGCAACCTTTGTCAGTCCGTTATCCAACAATAAACCTTCCTTATCTATGAGTAGCTTTCTCCAAAACTCCGGTTGCAATCTCCCACTGGGTAACATCTGAAAGCCACACACCTTAGCAATCTTTTTAAGTTTCATCATAGAATCTTCCCCTGCCCTTTCTTTCACAATATCACAAGCCAATAAGCCTTTAGCAGGTCTAGCATGTTCCTGCCCCATCTTGACCAAACAAAGCGTGCCACTCGTTAAAGACAGATGGATAGAGGAGGTATAAGAAAGGAGGGGAGAAGGAGTGTCTACAGTGCTCGACTGCCACGAGAACTTGAGCCCCGTGCGTCTTCCCCAAACGTAGACTAGTCACGGAGATCCGCCCAACCGGGGTGGTGGTCACGGACGGGAGCGAATGAGCGTGGGTGACTAACACAGCTCTGGGCAACAGGCACAGGAGAGATAAAGCACAAAAGAAAAGATAAACGTGGCTGCGCTAATGAGAAGACATTTGCAAAAATCACAAACATATGAATGAGCATAGACTCTGGAGTCCAGAACTAACCACACAATACACACGCACACACCAAGGGTACCCACGCTGTAACAACAATTAAACAAGAACCACAGAATGACAGAGAGTAAAATGGCCATGTACATGTTAATGACACCAGTGCTGAATAAACAAAGTATAGCAATCCTCAGCCTTCACCCACCAGGCTGGTCCCAGTATAACACAAGTATTAATGAGAGCACAGTAATAAACAAACAAAATCCCAGCCCCACCGGCTGTAATGCGTTCCCTGCCCGCTAGGCAGTCAAGCTAACTTAAAATCCCAGCCCCACCGGCTGTAATATCCCAGCCCCACCGGCTGTAATGCGTTCCCTGCCCGCTAGGCAGTCAAGCTAACTTAAAATCCCAGCCCCACCGGCTGTAAAATCCCAGCCCCACCGGCTGTAGTGCGTTCCCTGCCCGCTAGGCAGTCAAGCTAACTTAAAATCCCAGCCCCACCGGCTGTAAAATCCCAGCCCCACCGGCTGTAATGCGTTCCCTGCCCGCTAGGCAGTCAAGCTATCGTCTTTTAAAAAGGGGGAAAACACACACTCCGGCCGTCACACACATTCAAACAAATACAGGAGGCAGATAGACAATCGACAGGTTCACCTTAAAAGGCACACCGGATGAGTTAATTACCTGTCTCTAGTAGCCTTCTGGAAGCCGGAAGTGGACTCGGAGACAGACCGACACAAAACAGGAGAATAACACAGGCAACGGCTGTATTATGGAGGTGATCAGGCTCCGCTTGTCCCACTTTCCGGAGGTCCGCTCCGGTCCGTTGGTTCCGGCCCTCCGAACCGGCCCTCCGGTGGCCCCACGTTGGGCGCCAATTGAAATGGAAAAATCAATTAAAGTATTGATTATTTCTTTGTGTATCTGCCCCATGCCAAATCAATGAAACAATGCGTGCACGCTCCCTGAAGTAATTCACACCAGACACAGGTTCCAGGTTGTTGAATAACTTGAGGAAAGTTTATTCAGAGGGGACGGCAAGTCCCTTTTAAAGCAAAATTACATTATAAGCATTGTCAGAGATAACATGGAATAATACATCAATAATTGGTTAGGTGTTAAGTGGTTGCTTCAATGCTCTGCCTACTGTAGGTGATGTCACCGGGGCCATGAGGGTCTCCCACGGTTTCCCGGCGCCATCTTGGTGCACGAGGTAGTTAGTCGATGTTAGGAAGGAGAAAGGGAAGGGGGGGGGAAAGGAGCTAGAAGCTTCTAGCAGCCATCTTAATTATAACGTGTGTGCTTAGCTATATATATATATATATCGTGAAATGAGTAAATAGACATTTTTCACTAACTAGGAAATATGTGTAGACCTTATTTCCACAACAAAAATCAATAGTAAGAAAATGGTCAGGTGTGCATGACTCTCACAAAATGTGCAACAAGTGTGACTACCAGCAAAAGCACTCATCTTAATGTAAATCTCTGTGACAGTGATACACAACACACAACAACTAAACTCACAATAATTTGTGTAAGAACCGAGATGATATAGGTTTTGATCCCCTTGTAAGTATTACTTTGATGATACACTTTAATTTAAAGAAGGAGTTATAACCAGACCAATTAATTATTTTTTTACAAAGTCTAATTCCTATTTATATTTCATATTCAGAAACTTGTTACTGTATGTTTTGTAGATGTGGAGTTGGTTGTACTCATTTACAAAATATGTAGAGTTAGAGAAAAACAAATAGACAACATGGGATGGAAGAATCTGCAAAAAGTGAAAGAAAAAAATTTCAGTGACACTCCAGACCCCTAAAGCACTTTAGCTTGCTGAAAAGCTTTATGTGGAATAGTGTGTCCTACTTTTTTAATTTAGCAAAAGGTGCAGATTTCAATAGAAATTGACATTGGTACAAATTAACCTGGTTACATCGACCTCACTTTCAAGCAGGCACCCAGTCCTGTTAATTCCTGGCTTGGTTAGCTTACTTGAGTTTAACTCAAGAAGCAGCAATTGCATTGTACTTGTAAAGACTTGCCATTGAACTGCACTAGGAGGTCTGTGATTGGCCAGTCACAGCCAAATCTGTGAGGGGTTAGAAGGGGAGGGTTTGTAAAGGCTGCAGACAAGTGATCTGCAGCTTTTACAAGCTGTATTTTTAGATAAATCCTCAATAATACAGGGTATACTTAAATGCATGCAAGTTTTCATTGGGGGTATATCAACTAAACAGTGATTTTTATTTTGTATTTGGAGAGTGTAGTATCCCTTTAAAAAGAGGCATTAGTACATGTTAGAGACTAAAAGTTATTTCAGTCAAATTCTATATACTAGACAATTGTTGAGGAAGCGTATAATAAACCGCTAGAGTTTATGAAACATATCTGCTATAGATATAAAGAAAACTCATGCTGGTCCAATATTTTTTGTGTTCTTGGATCCGTTGACACACCAAAATCTAGTCCGAGAAAGGCGTACCTCAGCTCGAAGGGTTAAAGAAGCTATGGGAATAGGATCAGGAAACTTCACGCCTGCTTTCACATGAGGCTGTCATCTTTTCAACAATGGTTAATCCACACGTGCAGAAATAGCATTCATTATAACCGAGTTGCTGTCACAGCCAATATCTACACAGCTTCAAGTTATTACTGCTCTCCAAATATCTCTGCTTCTGCTGGCTGCACATACTTTATGATTTCAGTCCCCCCTGGCCTGGCAATTCTGTAACGTGTTGGGGGTACACTTGAGAGGATGGGAATTATTTATTTACTGTGTGCTACAAACCAAATGGAAAATTAATCTTTTTTTTTTCTAAACTGTTAAAAAAAATGTTTTAATCAGAAAGCAGGGTACAGAAAAACAAAACCCAACAATTATATTATATATGGTTTATCAAGACAAGAAGGCAAAATGAATGCATGTTCTCTGAAAATCCACTGCATGCCCCAGCAATAGAATAATAAAAACTGAACACTATTGATAAATGTTCTAAATAAGAAACACTGCCTCTATGAATATAAATGTAAAAAAAAATGCCTAGATAGCCATATAGAAGGTCCATATCATTCCTGATGATTCCAAAGGAAAGCACATGCCTTCTCTTGCTCTTGGATACAGATACCGATAAGCATAGGATGGGTAGAAGAAGGGGCTGTGCTGCAGTAGGTGGAGGAGGAAAAGGTAGACAAATCAGAAAAGAGCAGGCATAATGAGACAGCTTGAGCCTAAGCAGGGTGGGTTTCAGAGATAGACCAGGGAGGGCCTGGTCCCAGAACAAATGAGGAAGGGCAAGAGGTGGCTGAGATTCCTACATGACTGTCAAACAGAAAGAGGAGAAGCAAACTGGCATGGACTTGCTGATGTTTATATTGAAAGGGCATCTTGCCTGGAGAACCCTAACCTCAGCCAATCTCTTCCTCACGTTATGAGCTGAAGGCCACCTGGATATATGAAATCAAACATGAGCGGGTTGTTGTTTTAATAAAGCTGATGCTGGCCTTGTAAGAGGTGCAAGACACTACTTAATAACACTGCAAGGAAGAGAATATAATAAAGAGAGAGAGAGAATGTGTGTGTATTAGTGAGTGTGTGTAACAGCAGGGTGCATCAAGTTCAGCTTTTCTCACATCTGTTTGTGCTCTTGGTCCAAAAGAATGCAACAGACAGGACTCAAGGTGCAGACTTTGCAAAAATGTCTCAGAGACAATACAACACATAGTAGAAGTGATGTTAGCATGGACCTGCCTAACTCCAGAGACAGTGGCGGATCCAGAGCCTGATCTCGGGAGGGGCACTTGTAGATTATTTAAATAAATAATCCAGGCACAATAACCACTACAGCTCAGTGTAGTAGTTATGGTGTCAGTAGTGCCAGGATTCCACCCCAGAGTAAGTAGTCATACCGTTTAAGAACAGTTTGACAACTTACCTGGGGTCTGCTGGGATATAGGGTATAGGAGCAGTGGTGTGTGTTAAGGGTGAAGTGTGTGAGTGCGGCAGTGTATGTCAGGGTTGTAGTGTGTGTGTTAGGGGGCAGTGTATGTATGGGGGCACTGTATGTGTTTTTGGGGCAGTGTGTGTATGGGGACAGTGTGTGTTTGGGGCGCTATATAAATAATATAATAATAATAATAACTGTTCTATACTCTTAAAAAAAAAAAAAAAACTATTTTTGGATTATCAAGAAAAAAAATCAACAGAAAAACTTTTGACCCTAATTCTCATTTTCCAAAGCTTGTTTCCCAACAGGCAAGGTCATAATTCTTGCTTATGGTTTACATTAACGTTAATGAAAAACTAATATTTTGCTTTATAGTTATACAGGACCTTATTTTTTTACTACTGATTATTATTACTAGGAATGTGTTCTTACATTAATTAAAAGATCAATTCTTAAAGGACTGTTACTGAGAATGTAAAAAACAAAAACAAAGAAAATGCATTTCATTGACATTTGAAGCAGAGAAAATATATGGGTAGCATTAAAATATCTAACAGATAGATCTATGTTGTCTCCTGGAGATTTATGAAGTAAAGTGTTTGTAGGCACCTTACTATATTGTAAAATCATTGTTTGTGAAAGTAGTGTGCCAAAATATTCATCAACTCTTCTTTGTCAAGCATATACATATTACAACATATGCTGTATAATAACTTACAGAAACTATGATGTAAGTGCTAATGACTGATAATATATATCAAACATATATCAAAGTGCAATGAGTGTAATAATTTGCAATGCCAACAAACTGGGTTCTCAGATCACATTCCCCTTTAATGAGTCATTACTGTCCAGATGTAGGGAAGCAGAAAAAAAAAAGAATATTTGGTCTTTAATCACAATTTCAAGTCACTTTTATAGATTGTGGTTAAGTATTCAGTGCAATAAAAAGAACAATGGATCTTTGCATTTCAACAAAAAAAAACACAAAAAAAAATAAACAAATAGTAATAAAAATACAAAGCTACTGTCAAACATTAGCAATGTTAGTAAAGCCAACATATAATTCAATCATTTGCAAAATTATCTTGTGATAATAGCAGAGTGAACACACACCGTCTACGTTATTTACTAAACTGGGAATTGTGTAGAATTGACAAGAGAAAATTAGATTTTTATGCCTATCCAACGCATGCTTAAACCCCTTTACTGTGTTAAGCTCTACCACTTCCGCTGGAAGCCTATTCCATGCATCCACTTCCCTCTCAGTAAAGTAATACTTCCAGATATTATTTTTAAACCTTTGCCCCTCTAATTTAAGACTATAATATCTTCATCAGGGTATTTACTTGAGTAACATGCTTTTCACAAGTTTGGATACATAACTGGTGAATGGCACAATGATTGGTTTCTTATGCGTCAGGCATTGTCAATTGTATTAGGAAATTAGTAAGTCTGGGGTGTGGGTAAGAAAGAGTTGCTATTACCCTTTCGGGTGAGATAGGGTAGGGGGGTCCCTGCAATCGAGAGGTAGTGCTTAGAAGTCTGAGTGTTGTTTTGTTTTTTTATTTTAATATCTCTATATCTTCCCTGTTGATGACTCCGCCATGTCCTCCTTTGTACATGGTATCCATTTTTGCTTCTGTATATTTGAGGAGGGGTGAGGTTGGTGAGGGAGTAAGATCGGGGTAGGACTTCGTATTCTCAGGGTTGGTGTTGCATAAAGTTTAACCAAGGATTCCAGCACACTGTGATAGGTGCATTTCCTCCATAAGTCGGATGGATTCACATTTCTGTATCCAATCTCTAAGTGTCGGAGAGGAGGTCTTTTTCCAATAGAGGGGGAATTATATGTTGGCCCCTGTCAGGAAACTGTGGGGTTTGGTAAATGGGTTTGGGTATAGGAAAAACAATGAGGCCTTTGGTGAGACGGGAAGTGGAACTTCTGTGATCAATTGGATCAAGAATGTGATTTTCTAGAAAATGTGATTTTAGGAAAAAAAAATTCTCACAAAATGATGATATTGGCCTTTTGGCCAATTTAGTCTGCAATTTAAAAAAAAACAAAGAATAGTGACTAGTGATTAATGAAATATTGAAGCAGAAAATAAAGCATTCTGCAGTTCTACTCACTCTTTTATGTAACAGTACACAATATTAAGCATCTAGAAAGGTACAAAAGATTAACAAAATGGTTTACCAGGAAAAAATATCTAGTTAAACCTTCTAAGTCAAATGTTGTCAATACGCAACATAGTACTAAATTCAATTTGAAAAATAATATGGTAATATTACTGTATAAATACTAATATCCTGGAATAAGGTTAATAAAATCCATCCTCAATACTGGGATATACTTGCCTGGAAAATGTATTTTACGCTTTTGCAACAGAACCCTTAAAACATTGTCTGTCAAAAAAATCACTATCTCGCTATCCCAATTGAGAAAGTATAAGTAACTTGTACATTGGTGTTTACCACTGAAACCTGGCAGCAATCTAAATCAGCCATTACATCTTAATATATGTGTATACTCTGTAACCAGTTTAATTGATCTTCCATGTCACAAGTGATTAACAGTGCAACACCCTCAGAGACAAGCAAGGACATTAACTTGAGGCTTCACTTATTGGTTATTGATTAGTTCATGTATGCAGTACTTTTTAAACCCTTTCCCCACATCAGCCCTGTACAGGGCCGCAATCAGGACATTACAGCAATCAGGACATTACAGGTTGTCATGGGCCCGGCGTGCTCTGGGAGTTCCAAGCCCCATATTGCCTGTGTACACATATACATATAGCAATCTTCAGTATATATGTGTGTACCTGCAGGCCCCGACTACCTGTTCGCTGCAGAGGGGGCCCAGCACACTCTGACTTCACTGCCCAGCAGCTCCTGTCTCTAACTCTCGCAAGCTCTGCGGTTGTCAGATCGTTGCCACGGGTTACCATGGTAACGCTCCACACAGCACGCAGGCCGCGAGAGTTAGAGACAGGAGCTGCTTGGCAGTGAAGTCAGAGTGTGCTAGGAATGCGGACCAGACCAGCAGGGAATGCGATCTCCCCTCTCCCTAGCCAGGTAAGAAGCAGGGATGGGGGGGGATAAAATAAATCTTCCTCTCGCCGAGCGGGCTGTCTGCTGTACCTGGGAGCCGGAATATGACGTCATATTCAGGCTCCCGGCATCAGCAAACGGCACGGCGGCGAGAGGACACAGAGAGCACACAGCTCCCTCGCCGCTTGTTCTATGGAGATAGGCGCCAGACAGGGGGGGGGTGTCCATCACCTCTTGCTCCCCCCCATGACAGGGGGAACACGGGAGAGGAGGAGGGCATTTGGGGGCGGCAGAGTGCCGGCACACCCCGTGAGCACGTCTATGACTACAGACACTACACGAACACTCTGCATTCACTATACACACTCTGCCTTCACTATTCACACTTCATTCACTATAAACACTGCATTCACTACACACACACTACATACACTACACAAACACACACTCTGTGTTCACTATAGACACTGCATCAATACACACAAACACTGCATCCACTACACATACACACCCACTCTGCATTCACTAGACACACATACTACATCCACTACACAAACACACACTCTGCATCTAATATACACCTAATACATTACACAAGCGTACAATCTGCATCCATTACACACACACACCGCATCCACTTTACACACTCACTCTGCATCCACTGCACACATTCTACATCCACAATACACACACCGCAATCAGTACACACACTGCATCCCTGTGGGCGGACTCGGCCCTGCAGGAAGGAGAGGGGTGACCTGTGCACCCCTGTCCAACCTGTCACCCAGAAACTGTGCTGCCAAAGGCAATTACGTCGTAAGGTGGCATGCTTGGGCTACCTTTTAGTAGTGCTGGCCCTGCCGCCACCTGTTTGTGACTTGATATTCTCTTTACAAATTACCACCATTCCTCGTATGGTAAACAACCTCCTATCTATTGGTTCAAAGACAGGTGCACGCTTGATCCAGCTGAATTTTACTTGGACATAAAAGCATTAGCAAGTGACACCAACATTCCTTCTATTAAGTCCTACACATACATATTATGCCAGCCAGAAATGGCGTCTACATAATCCTGTAATGATTCACTAGCATTCAGAAAACTGGGATCTCAAATGGCACCTGTGATAAAAAGAGGCATGACATATAAATATATATATATATATATATATATATATATATATATATAGATAGTAGAGATTGTAGCCGTATTAGTCCAGTGATTTTATCTGTTTTTTATACATAGATAGATAGATATAAATATATAAATATATAAATACATAAAATATACATAACACATAAACACCAAACAATAACTATTTCTACTGAAAAATAATAATCATAGAAAACCGAGCCATTCAATAATAGAATTTAAATATTAATAGTAATGTAGTAATGATAATATACTAACACTAGAAAGACAATGACAGTGAGTTGTTATTTATACCACTTTAGGTAAATTCCCTTCAAAGATGGTTCCGATACTCAGAAGAAAAGGCTGACATCTAAGGAAATAATATGCCTATTGCTAGTATGGTTTCAATAAAGCAATGCATTATTATACACATAAAATGTATATTGGATCATAAATCTTTTGCTAGCTTGAAAAAGAACTATTGACAAGTCCCATTATTATGCCAGAACAAATGCTTTGCAAGGTACCTGGTGATGCCATGTCATAGGTAGTTCATATTTTATGTTCCTTGCAAATATTACGTGACCTCATCATTGGGTCAGGGGGAAGCAGAATCCAAATATATGTTTCATAATAAATGTTCTCATTACAGGATGTATATTCATTGTTGCCAAGCAATACCGTGCCTAATATCCCAACAAGCAAATTCATTTTTTCAACGTTTAATCTATTGCTTTTCCATCTATTTCTTCTACCGCTTTGAAAAACACACACTCTAAACCTGGGGAATACATAGCTCCAAGGCCACATTTCGAAGAGTTCAAATAATAAATAAGGGCTCACAAATCAGTATGCTTTTGGTCGGCTAAACATAATGGGAGTGGTAGCCCAGGGCTTGTAGAGCAATTTCACATTGCAGCACAGAGTGCTTATTACAAATCAGCCAGAAACAGTAGTAGCAAAGCCCTATTTTCTGTTTTATCTACAGCAGGTATCTAAACGTTAAGGCTTTTAATGCTTACCAAATCTGTCAGATGTTATTTTATTAACTAAAGAAGCTATTGTTTGGCTATACTATAGCTCTGCCATATGGTTTATTTCTTTTTTTGTAGAAAGGATTGTCTTTTTAGATATTTATTGACTGGCTTTTGGCCATTGTAAGATTCTGTAAATAGAGACAGCCTATCAGATGAAATCTTTGGTTCTTTTACTGGCTAGATTAAGACTATTGGGCACAATAATTAACTGATTTAGATTTTGTAAGTCAATAACAGGTGTTGGGGAATTTAGAAACATAACTGGGGAAAAAAGATAATAATTGCTGCTATAACAATCATACCGACACAACAGCATGTCTTAGAAATCAAGTCCTCTCTAAATAGTTGAATGTATGTGAGAAAAATATTCAGAAAGACTACCCACCACATGATAGTTCAAACAGAGAACATTCACCGGGATTCAGATTATTACATTTCAAATTATCCTCAAACAGTTATTAGAATGTGGAGTGCCCGAGGGAGCAGAGCAGGGAGAGCTCAGGGAAGAGTGCTCCCTCGCCACCCGCCTCCAACATGAGCAGATGCCAGCCTTGGGGCGGCCGAAAGGTAGCCAGCTGGCCAACTCTTGGGCCCCCATGACAAGAGGCTGACAAGGCATCTGCCAGGGTGTTTGGGGGTAGCTTTTTTTGCCGTCCCCCTCAAAGTGCTGCCCAAGGCAAATGCATTGTTAGTCTTGCTCAAATACAGCACTGCATACATTTGCAGTCTAATGCTCCTCCAACAATTAAACCTACACTCTACCACACTCACACATACCCCTTATACGGCTAGCCTTTGGCCGCCTCTTCGGGATGAAAACATTGCTCTGTTTTTGCTGGAACATTTAACATAGCTGGACTTAGTAGGGGACTGGCTGTGCATCATAATATTATTTACACAGTGATGTCCATTTTATTTTACTATACTAGAGTGTTTAGCAATTCCATGCCATGAAAAAAACTAAAGGATTTATTCAGTGAACGGTCACTCCTACATTTCATGCACCAAATACTCAACTCCTTCCTCATTCAGAAGCAAGTGTATTATCTTTGATGGCATTTTCTATATCCCTAAAGCAAGAAGAGGTTCTGCGGACACAAGGGACTTCATTATAACATTACAAAACGTTCAAGATAAGATTACTTTTCTACAGGCAGTGAAGGGTAAAACATAATAATTCAATGAATGTCAGCACATTTTCCTGTTATGTTACAGACTACTGCTGGGCACTCGATGACTCAGATTCTTCTCGTGACTGCAATTGGGTACACCAAGTTTACTACTTGAGCCATAAAATATCTCTACAGTTCTCTTGACAGATTCTGTGACAACTGGGCCCCCCAACTGACTCCTGATGAGCAGACCAATTTTAGGGTACCCCTCAAGGATCACATCATTTGCTACAGCTACTTCCTGCGCAGAACCACTCTCTACTTTGTACACTTGGAATTTGAATTTCTCCAGTCCTTGGCTTTGTTTAAACTTTCCTTTTACTCTTGGTAATTGTTGTTTCAGTATTTCTTCTGAAACTTTTTAAAATGGGTATTTTTTTCTGATAGCCCTAAAGAATATTTCATGAGATGCCTCATTAAAGTCAGAACATGCTGTCACTCAAAGACCTCAAGTATTACATTTAAGGCTCTTTCTAAATTCATATTTTTGCCCATCACTTGGTTTATTAAAGCCTTATTAATAGCTAAGATATATACAGCTATGAGTAGTCTCATGAAATCAAAATCAAACTAAAATACACATTTATGGGGAATGTGCATATAAAAATACAATTATAAAATATTTTTTAAAAAGTTAAAGGAATTCCAAAATGTAATTCAAAATAGTTGAATTGTACATGTATAGCCCTGCTCATTTTTCTGATGCATATATATTACATTAATGAACATTATCCTTTGTCCTAAAAAAAAAAGCTGGATCGCAAGAAACTTACAACTTTGTTAAGTTTCTAGTTTGGCTATTTCAGCCTGAATATTTTTCACATTGCCTCCGTTGTAACTTTCAATGTCTTAGAAATGTTTCTTTATAGGTGATTTCAACATTCTTCTAGTTATAATGACCATTATTCATGTGCGTGGTGGGAAATAATTCAAGGATCGGCAAATAAATTATTTGCTCTCCAGATTGTGGTACTCTTACCATAATACTATTATTATTGGTATTTATATAGCGCCAACTTATTCAGTAGCACTTTACAATATTTTGAACGGGAGGAGATTAAACAATGAATGAGACATTTAGAAAATGATACCGGAACAATAAGTAGACGAGGACCCTGCTCAAACAAGCTTACAGTCTAGAGTCTGCTATACAATGCAACCCCTGTTACTTTTACCAGTACAACATATAGATATTCATTTTGTATTCCTACCTGAAGATTATATTATAATTATATTTTTATTCAGAATTTTTGTGGATCATACACCTCAAATTGCTGATTTTCACAAGAAACATAATACTCTCTTTAATACAAAGTAAACCATCTATCTATGTTGAAAGGATGTGACTATTGTCTATCTTTAAGCATCTGTCAGGCAGTTTTTTTCCTTGGGAAAAGTTGATTTTCTGTGTCCTGACCCACATAGTTTTTCACACTTTCCTTTTTCATGTTTTAACATTTGGGAGATAGGCAAGCTGTCAGCAGCAATAAAACAAACCTACACATATCACAACATGAAATTCAAGACATATTTTAAATTGACAGAAAAATATGCATTAACTTGTTTTGAATGTCGCCTTCTTTGAGGCAAACATATATTAGCGAGTAGGCTTAGAAAAATGACATCTTTTTTGCTAAGCATAGAAAGTAAAAGGGAAATAAAATCATAAACAGACAATCTGTTACTTACATGAAGACTTTAAATGCAAATACAAATCCTTGGTGCTGCCTAAGAGAAACTTCAACACCAGTGTTTTAGGCACCACGTATGCACAGTGCTATTTCTATACAATATGAAATGTTTTATTAAAGTGTTTTATCAAACACAGGACTGTTTCACCAAATTGTCTCCTGACCCTCCAGATAAGGCATCACTCAAACTACAGAGAGGAGAGTCTACTGCTAGAAGTAAATTTGAAAAATACTTGTACAGAGATGCAGGAATCAGTTTTTTGTTTGTTTGTGTTTTTTGCATAATTACATTTTCTTCTAATTCTCTTTATATTTTATATATTTTCTTTTGTTAGTTTATCAGTGTAAAAGAAAAGAAAATACTCCTTTGATTTACTTAGGGCCATTAAGGGTTCTGTGCTTTATTTGAGGTGTCACAGTTAGAGGCAAAATCCTGGGAAACTGAAGTGTGGCCAAAGTGTGGCCATACCTGCCCTTTAAAATCTGCACCGCTTCCCTCCCTCCCCTCCCATTTGCCAACGTTATATATCTTATCCCACAACAACACAATTTAATCTTCAATTCTCTGCTTTTCCCAGTTTAGTGGATATATGTCTTAGTATTTTACAACACAGCAATACAGAAACCTTACAACAACAACAATAACAAAAGCTGACTCAACACATCAGTCATTTAAATGAGTATAATGTGTACAATTGTTCAAACTTCAAGTGAGATTTTGAGTCATAATACCCCTGCTTGATCACATATTACGTAATGTGCGATAAGTAGTTTCTTCAACGTATATTACTTAAAATGTTATGTATTAGCAATAGATTTAATGGCAGTTGTATTATACCGCTATTAACAACAGTGATGATATCCCACTGCCCAAATTAAAAATAATTACATAAAATCCCTGTTTAGTAGATGCCTGCATATAACAATGATTTTTTTTTTCATTAGTGGTATATCTAAAAAACACTAATGATCTTACCTCTTGTCTGCAGCCTTAGAAAGCCCTTCCCTTCTAAAACACAGACTTTAGCTATCCAATCAGTGGCGTACATACTACGGTCGCAGGGGTCGCAGCTACGACTGGGCCCGTCACTCCAAGTGGGCTGGTCGCCCTGCGGACCCCTTGCGACCGGGTACCCGCCACCATCTTTTGCGGCTCCGGCCTGCGTGGCAAACAGCCGGGGCCACCGTCCATAGGATCCATCGGGTGGCCAATGCTGTCAGGGGGCCCGGTCAGCACTGCGGTGCTTTAACAGCGCAACCGGTCCCCGGTGATTGCATCACTCCTCCCAGCATATAGAGCCAACTCGGGAGGAAGCAGAGGAGGGAGTCAAAGTGGGAACTCTGACTCCCATCAACCTGAGCCACCACTGGACCCCAGGGAAAATCACCCTCCTGTACCTAAAAGGTAGGAAACAGTAGGGTGACAAATATTTTGTGTGTGTGTTTGTTTGTATCTGTGTATGTGTCTTTGTATGTGTGTTTGTCTGCCTGTATGTGTGTGTGTCTATCTGTCTGTCTGTATGTGTCTGTATGTATGTGTCTTTGTATGTATGTCTTGTGTGTGTGTATGTATCTGTATGTGTGTCTGTCTGTATGTATGTGTCTGTCTGTGTGTCTGTCTGTCTGTCTGTATGTGTCTGTGTGTGTCTGTATGTATGTGTCTGTGTGTGTATGTATGTATGTATGTGTCTGTGTGTGTGTCTGTATGTATGTGTCTGTCTGTCTGTCTGTATGTATGTGTCTGTCTGTATGTATGTTTGCCTGTCTGTTTGTATGTATGTGTGTCATGTGTGTGTGTGTCTGTCTGTGTGTATGTATCTGTATGTATCTGTCTGTTTGTATGTGTCTATGTGTGTGTGTCTCTATGTATGTGTGTGTATTTATGTGTGTGTGTAGGGGCGAGAAAAGAGGGAGAGGGGGTCCACGGATCAGTTTCACACTGGGGCCCCATGGATTGTATGTACGCCACTGTGTCCAATCACAGACTTACTAATGTAGCTCAAGGAGAAGTATTTGCAGGGCAAGTGCTCTGAGCAATTGCTACCTCTTGAGTTTAGCTCCATTGAGTTAAACAAACCAGGAAGTAACAAGACCAGTTGTCTGATTGACAGTCAGGTGGGTGTTTCCAAGTTAATTTATACACGTAGTATAATGTTGTTTTAGTCTCTTATAGCAAGATGCTTAATGGTTTCACTCACAAATTTGATGTGATAGGAAAGCCTTCAAGTTGCCTCCCCTGTTGTTGTGGGGGGGAGAGGTAGCCCACTCCTGGTGGTGGTCCTAATCTGGAAGCCAGAAACTTCAGGAACTCCTTGCTAACACAATGCAGTGTCCTTGGTGCGGATACAGAACATGCTGGTAACCTCAAAACACCCAGGGAGCCGTGCTGAATCTGAATGGGAGGCAAGTGAACTGGCAAGAGCAACCTTGCCAATGAAAGCGTAGAAATCTGCGGCAGGCACGCTTGACCGGGACTGATAGGTACGCGTCTTTGAGGTCTAACCAGGCGAACCAGTCGCCTTCTAGTAGAAAGTCTCGCAAGTGAATCCCTTCCATATTGAGATGTCTCAAGTTGATGACTGGGCGAAAGTCTTCGGTCTTTTTCTGAACCAGAAGAAACCGCCTTCGTCTCTGGCATACTGCACATACTTGGAAAATAGATAGTCCGGATTTCATTTTGCCTGCATGACAGTCCGGTCCAGCGGCTTTCAGAGCCAGAAGTGTACAAATCTGTTGAGATGTGTAGGCTCCATTCAGAAGACCGAGAATGTCTTATTGTGCTCGGGTCAAAGAGTGGGCTGCCATGGGTATTAAGGAACAGTCAGTCACCTTCCGATGGGACGGAGTCATGTGTGTCATGAGAGAAAGAGTTACCTGTAACAACCCCCTACCATGTTGCCTGGGAACCGCTACCATTTTGTTTGGTTTACCTTCACCCACATTGCCTGTGCCTAAAGAACCAAGATTATGTCTGGCCCTTTAACTGTTTTGTACAAAGGATTGGTATGTTTGAAATGGCACTTCAGAAACAGCAGAAGTGCTGAAGTAGTCAAAATGGCCACCATTCGACATTCGAACACGTGGCAGTGGCCATTTTAATACAGTCGAACGCGGTCAGCGGTGTGTGCCGTTAAATCCCTGGAACGGAAATCGGCCAAACATTGGAACGAACACCGCTGACCTGTACCTTCCCCTACCCTTCGGCACTGCGGCTGGAGACTTAGTCCCGTTCGAAGATTTGAACACCCGTTCGAATGGGACTTAGTCGCTCTGGTGTAAAATAGGCCATCGAACACCACTGGAACACAACCCCGGTTTCACTTCGACTCTTCAACCAAAGTCGAAGTGCGCTCGACGATTCGAACGCCGCCTTCGGATGGAACTTTTACCATTTTTCAGTGCAGAAATAGATCGACTGCACAGCCTGAGTCTGTGGAACTCTTTTGGGCTTGCAAACAGGCGTGCAGTCGGTCCAAAGAGATTTTTTTTATATTTCTGGAACCCCTGAACGGATTGATACGAATTTTGAGTATGTTGTTCCCCAAGTTGTGTTGTTTATAAAAATATAAGTTTTATTGCTGTATGACGAAAAATCTGAAAGTTATATAAAATGCATAAAAAGTATAAGTTTTAGCTTGGAGATAATTGAGGAGATACAGTAAGAAACTCAATTATCTCCCAAGCAGAGGGGAGTGAATCTGGGGGATGTAACCACTGTATGATTAGGTAGTGTCTAATTGGCTGTGGGCGTCTCCCTTGCAGGGGAGCACTGCATAAAAGCAGAGTACCTGTCATTAAACATCAGTTCTACTTTACCCTTCAAAACGTAGCTTTGTCTCGTTTTTGAAAGGGAACCTACCTCTCTCTCTCTACTTGGATCCAGCTGATAGAAAGAAGGCTACTCCATTGCACAGCATCTTGCCAGGGAAAAAGGACGTCTCCAACGGCTGATACCCCCTCTCCACTGGGGTAGCCCTTACATTACCCTTGAGGGATTCCCTGTGGAACTTGGAGTCCGAAGATGGCACGTCCTGCCAGTTGCCCTCTTGCACCGATTCAGAGTCCTCCACCCTCCATTCATCCAGGATGTCAAGAGACTCAGGATGGTATTCATCCTCCTCATCTGAGGAGGGTACTGGAGGAAGGGGTTCAGCTAACGCCACTTGTCTGGAGCGCTTGAGCGATCCTTTCCCCTTAGGCTGGGGCCCAGGGGAGCCCTTCTTGTGCCACTTAGGCAGGACGTCCTTTCTGGAAACCTCTGAGCCCAAGACAACCTCTTTTCTATACTCCGGTTCCAATAGTAGGGGAGGTGTTATCCGGAGGGAGGTGCGTCAGCATTTAGATATGACCTGTTCTATGGAGGTCGCCACCGCAGCACTGATAATGGACTGGAAGTCCTGCTTCTGTTGCGGTGAGTCTGACATATTGCATCACGTGTCGTCCTGTAAAGTAGAGGACACTGTAACTCCACCTGCTAGTAAGTCAGGGCTGTTGGAGAGACCCCCCTGCAATATACAGTATGGGGTTCACATTTAAAGGCCGTATTTATGTATGTATAGGCCTTGCCTGCAAAGCCGGTCGGTAGGAGTGGCTGGTAATACACAAAGGGGGTTGTTCCCGTTGTAAATATGGGGAGGCATTGAGAGTATCCAAAAGCAAGAGGGCAAAACACCTCGGTCAGGGAGGTACCTGAATGGGTAGCATATATGAGTGGAGATGGAGAGAAGTACCACTAATCTGGGGTTTCACCCCTATCAATTTCCATATGGCATAGAAGCCGGGTTTAAATTAGGCAGAGGGTATAATTTTGCAGGGGGGCTCACCCCTGCGCACAGTTGTTACAGAAAGTCTGCACTGACAGGCCACATCAATAGCACAAGTATTGTACTTTCTATTGTAAGTATGGCAGGCTTATGCATGTATTACTGTCTGAGCAGTATAGCAATGAAAAGGCATTCACAATAACCCATTTGGCAACAAAGCATAAAATCACAGCAGTGGGATTAAGCACCTGAGGATCCTGCAGCAATCCTTAGAGAGCAGAGTGGTCCTTGTGACAGGCAGAGGGAGTGTGGAGTCCACAGAGCAGGAGACAGCTCAATCCAGCGACAGGTAAGTACAGGCGTTAGCAGAGCACGGCCTGTAACGAGATCCAAGATGGTCGCTGTGAACAACTCCCCCGGGTCCCGGGAACCATTAGAAAGATTGCAAGCACCCTTACTACCCTAGAGAGGCCCCCCACCCAGCTTGCCTGAAGGGGAGAGCAGAGAGAGGTAAAGCGCTGGGATCACGGCAGCGCGGGTCATGGCGTGAGAAAGGCAGAAGGACCAGGTAATCTGCAGGGAGAGGGAGGCCCAAGTCTGAGGCCTAGCAACAGACCCCAACAGAGCAGAGAGAGTCAGGCAAGGAGGGGAGACAGGTGGAGGGGACAGTATCTGAAATAAAACCCACAAGTGACAGAAGGATTACATCAAAATATACAATAACAAGCTGTAAGGAAAAAAAAATACAGCAGGAGCAAATACTCTGACCTGTATCCTGCTTGAGCAACAAAGAAAGAGGAGGAACATGGGCAGACTCAGCCTTATATATCCTGTGTTTTCTGAGTTTTGATTGGTTAATCTTTTATATGGATATTTGCTGCTGGAGTTTGGAGTAAAGCAAGTAATGCAAAATAGGAAGCCTCATGTCATAGGGTAAAATTTTGAGTTAGATGTCCCTCTTAACTAGGTTTACCACATCCACCATGTTTTTATGTATTCATATTCTGGTCAGCACATGAAAAGAGTTTCAGAAGAATTATAAGATTAAATAATTAGGCAATGAAGAATACTGCAGAATATGCAATTATACATTTGTTTTCATAAATATGACAAAATTATATTTGTCCCTGAAAACATGGTGGACATGATGACCCTACCCTTAACATTAATCCTCTTTATCCCTATCTGGGATACCTCTAACCCCATATCATAGGGTTCTACACATCCTTACAATACAAGTTACAGCAGTGTACTAATGGATGTCACTACAAATGGCATGCAGTTACAATGACGGCAATGACATGGACTTTTAAACAAGAACATTTACAAAGCGAATTGCTGTTCTTTTTTATATGTATATTTAAAGCAGAAATTAATTAAAGAGGTTTCAGTCCAGTGTCTTGCAGCTTTAAGTACTTTAAGCTACTGCTACAGAACAAATTGCTTTTTAGTGGAATGTCTGCTTGAGTGTAGATTAGTGATGTCCCAAACGGTTTCCCGAACGGTTCGCCACGGACTCATCATTGAGTAAACTTTGACCCTGTACCTCACAGTCAGCAGACACATTCCAGCCAATCAGCAGCAGACCCTCCCTCCCAGACCCTCCCACCTCCTGGACAGCTCACTAAGAATGCAGCTTCACAATGAATGTAAAATGGATGCTGTCCAGGAGGTGGGAGGGTCTGGGAGGGAGGGTCTGCTGCTGATTGGCTGGAATGTGTCTGCTGACTGTGAGGTACAGGGTCAAAGTTTACTCAATGATGAGTCCGTGGCGAACCGTTCGCAAACCGTTCGGCGAACCGTTCAGGACATCACTAGTGTAGATAATAGCTATAACTGATTTTAACCATTTTGATTGAGAGCTGTCATATGAACATACCTATTAACTCCTATTGCTCAAGAAAGTAAATCTAAATTCCACATAATGTCCATAATGACTTTACAGTCAACCCTACTAAATCGCATGAAAAGCCTATGCTACATCTGCATGTTGTTAAAAAAATAATCATAAAAATGAAAACTCTGTGCTCTTCACAATTAGCTGTAAATCAAGCTGGATGTATAGATGTTACATATGTAAAATATTATCCCAATACTATTTTGTTGGATGTTGTTTGTTGTGTTTCTGGAGGTTATATGTGTTTTTGTTTTTGTTCAGAATTCTAGGGTGTGTGACAAATCCTACTTCAACCATGAATACAGGTACAATATGTAAGTACTGAAGAGTAATTGGGAGAGATTAATTTACTTCTAATTAACCTCATTCCAGGGAAACATCAGTAAATGCCCAAATAGAGTTTACTGGCTTGAAGGGACAAAGAATAGTTCATCTTTACGCTTTTAAAAATCTAAGGAATTTTAAAGGATTACTGTAGGCACTAAACCGATTTAATCTCATTGGGTTGGTTATAGTGCCTGGAGTCTCCAGACACAGTCCCTCCATTCAGTGTAAAACCATTTTCAAGCAGTTTAACGCTCCTGTACACCCACGGCCGGCTTCTACTTAAGGTATGGCAAAGGCAGATATATAATAATAATAATAATTGGCGATTTTTATAGCGCTTTTCTCCCTGTAAGACTCAAAACACTTTACAAATATACAAACATAAAGACATCAAAGTTTGGAGTTTCTGATGGTCAGATGAGCGGACTGAATGCCTGATGGAAGAGGTGGGTCTGTAGCTTTTCTTTTTTTTTTTTTAAGTCTGTAAGGACGGTGCCTCTCTGATTGCACACTGTAAAGAGTTCCAGAAGGTAGGGGCAGTGTGGCTAAATGCCCTGGAACCTGAGTCTGTCTTTATTCTTGGCACTGACAGGAGGAATTTGCTGGCTGACCGAAGTGAATGGGATGGAATGTAGAGTGTCAGGATCTCTTTGAGGTACTGCTGGCTGACCGAAGTGAATGGGATGGAATGTAGAGTGTCAGGATCTCTTTGAGGTACTGTGGGCCTTGATTGTTTAAGGCTTTGATGGTCAGCAGGCTAATTTTAAAATATGTTCGCCATTTAATTGGAAGCCAATGCAGGGAGTGGAGAACAGGTGTTATGTGGCAGGAGCGAGTGTGATATAACACTCCTTGCATTGGCTTCCTATAACGAGTGTGATATAATACTCCTTGCATTCGCTTCCTATAACGAGTGTGATATAACATTTAGCTATGCCAATTAAAACCAGCAATGGGTGCTGTGATAAGCTGAATGCAGTCAGCTGACACTCTCAGCCAATCACAACTGCCTGTTGCTGCTCAGGCTAATGCTTCCTCATTAGCCCAAGCAGCACGCAGAGGTGTGCATTAAAACATGTCAAAATGAAGTTTAATACTAAATGAAAGGAAAGCAACATGGGACTATAGCCACTCAAATGAGATTAAACAGTTACAATGCTTACATTGTCCCTTTAATCAAATATCTTTCAGCATAATTAAAGGAATTCTCTAGTGCTAGGAAAACAAACCCGTTTTCCTGGCACTATAGGCTCTGGCAGTGCCCACCTCCCTTGTGATCCCTGCCTTGTGTCGCTTACCTGAACCCAGCGCCGATGGCCCTCAGTGCTGGATCAGGCTCCGCCCGCGCTTCTCCCCCGCAGGTTTCAAATGCACCAAATGCACATGTGCAGGAATTGCCGGGCTTACATTAGGATTTCCCCATAGGAAAGCATTATTCAATGCTTTCCTATGGGGGAAAATCTGACGCTGGAGGTCCTCATGCAGGGCGTGAAGACGTCCAGCGTCAGATAACGGACCAAAGCTCCATTTCAATTCCGGTAGTCCCTCGCGTGGCTGTCTGGTAGACAGCCACTAGAGGAGGAGTTACCCTCAGAGGTAATTATTGCAGTTTTTTTTAGAAACTGCACTAATTACCACTGTAGAGTTAAGGGACATGGAACATTGCACCCAGACCACTTCAATGAGCTGAAGTGGTCTGGGTGCCTACAGTGTCCCTTTAACTTTCATCCAACCTATGTAACCGTGGAAGTGTGCAGAAGCCAAACACAGAGAGATGGACACAGGTATTGAGGAAATAAGAGGCCTTTATTCACGTACCGATCGGGTCTCAGATGGACTAACATTCCACAACAGATCTAAGCCCCGAACACATGGAGTACATTCCTTATATAGCACTATAGCTCCTCCCATAAATAGCTACACCCACACATACCCTCAACCAATCAATGAACAGAGTCTAAACTTGCACATCCGGTCTGACCACGTGGCTCATACGAAACAAAGGGGAAGGGAGTGTGATTTCAGTTCGTACATTCCTGCACATGCTCAGTACACGGATGACAGTATCTTAGCTACGTGCAACTAACTAACTGATACTACAAACACATGTACCTACATATGCCATGTGGCAATCTTGGCCTACTAAACTTTTATTTTACTGGAATTCCATCACACCTACACATTTCACCAAGCATGTGAGGACTGCCCCTTTAAAGTAGATGATCAAAGGCAATTAATCCAAAAATGCACTAAACTGAAAATCAGTTTCAACAGAACTAGATGTCCCTATACACCCGATCTTCAGACCTTGTATTACTAGTAAAAATAAATGTTCTTCCAGTATAGATTCTTCCTAATATTGCTTGCTTGTGTATAAATTTGCCTAGAGGGGTAAAATACCAATTCAGTTACCTTCTATTACTTAATTAGCCATGTAAGTGGCACAGTTGACCTTCTTATATCACCCTTGATGTTTTATACTGAAATATAATTGGGAGTTGTGCCCAGGGGACACAGAAATCACCAAGACAGCTTAGATAAGTTGTGCAGGCCTGGGGCTACTACACAGGCACAATTCTGACTCAACAGGGTAAACCTAATAGTCATAGATGACTCAAGTAACCCTTTTTGGCATTATACCCTGCAGAATATATATACAATCATTTAAAGATAATAAACTAGGCTTCAGGGCTTATCATTATATTAATAAATACTCGTACCGAAGAGAACAAAATAGCTTCCCTTTAAAGGGGAATTGTCACTTCAATAGAATGTATAAAACTGTGAAATTGATTTATAACTTGAATTAATCTTTTTTTTTCCATGAGGTTCTCCAGTATAAATTTATATAAAAGATTTAACAAACGTTATCAAAATCCATTGCAAATAAGGCAAAGCCAGGGTAAACATTGCGAAAGAGGAGAAATACATTGTTTAAGTTCTGCTCTTCTCTGTATTTACTTTATATGCTGACTGATAGGTGCGAAGGATAGAGCTAACTAATAATGATTGACAGGGAGCTAAAATGGAGGAACCAAGTGGCAGAATAAATAGGTGTGAATTTCCACATTTAATTTTATTTTAACACCTCACAAATACATATATAATATAGGAACAACAACATATAATATTAAAATGCTGGGAAGTAACAGCTCTTCGTTTATGAAACGTGGGCATAAACATTTATTTGTAACACAGAAAAAATGACTTATACACATTAATATACCTCACTCTGTTCATCTTTCATTCTCTACAATTCCTGCCTTGCTGACACACTGCTACTCTACCTAACACACAATTTCCCAGTCTGTATAAGCTGCTTATCCAATTATTACTCCTTTCCCTTTCCATTTTTTCTCTTTTTCAAAAAGTACACCTTTCCTTCCAAATACCACTGCTATGTAACTCAATCTACATTGCTCCTTTTTTACTTCCTGCACCCCATGTTTCACACCATGCAATTTATCACACATCAACGTTTCCACTCCTTCCTCTAAAACCCAAAACCCAAGACTTAGATTTAAGTCCTATTCCCACCTTCTTTCTGGCCTTGCATTTAGCAGCTGGGGATGTGCCTCCTAATTCTATTCCCTCTGCTGCTCACCTCACTCACAACTACACCAAAACTACCAAATATCTCTTATATTATATATCCTGTCACTCAACTTCATCCTATCCGTATTCCCTGTCACTGCTCCTCCACCTCCTCTACTCCCTGTCACTGCTCCTCCACCCCCTCCACTGCCCCTCCACCCCCTACCTCCTGTCACTGTTCCTCCACCCCCCAACCCCCTGTCTTCTCATGTTTGAGTTTCACCTAAGGCCTAACAAAGTCTAGAGCCGCCACTGATCCCACCCTACCCTTTACCGATCTTTTTCCCATAGTCTGGTCCCAACACTAATTTTCAATCTTTCTTTGTCTACTGGACTTTTTCCCTCTTCCCTCAACCATGCAATTGTTAATTCCATCCTAAAAATGCCATCCCCTGACCCTACCTCTCCTTCTAACTATCACCCCATACCACACTCCCCTTTACTTATAAACATCTTGAGCGGGTGGTATTTACAAGTCTAACTAACTTTTTCAATATTATCTCCTTGACTCTCTTCAATCTAGCTAATGCTCCCTCCATTCTACTGAAGCTGCCCTTACCAAAGTGACTAAACTTAATCACTGCAAAATCACTTGCTCCCCACTTCCTCTCTCAATAACCTTAGTAACTAATTTTTATTTTATTACCATCTATATGCTGATGATACTCAGGTTTTCCTTTCCTCCCCTAACCTCTCTTCTGCTCTTCTGGAAAGCATCACAAACTGCCTCTCTTTCATTACTAACTGGATGTTTTCCCTTTATCTAAAGCTTAAACTTTCTAAGACTGAACTCGACATCTTTCCTCCCTTAAATAGCCCTCCTCCATCAATCTCTCTGCAAGTCATCCATTATCCCAACCAGGTCCAGACTGGCCATCAAGCACAATGGGCAAATGCCCGGTGGTCCTGTGATGGCTATGGGCCGAGGCCGGCAGGGGAGGTCACAGGATCTCCTCAGCCAGGCCATGCAGGGCAGGGCACAGGATCTCCCCAGCTGGTCCATGCAGGGCAGGTCACAGGATCTCACGCTATGTAGGGCTCACGCTATCCGAGCACCGGCCTTACTCTATCCCATGATGGGCCAGTGGGGAGAGAAAGACCTCCCTCACCAGCCCACATGCAGTGTAATGCGGTTGCCAGCGGGGAAGGAGACAGGAGAGGACCCGGAGGAGCTCTATCTTGCAGCTCCGCCGGGTTCCTCTCGTGAGGTCGAAGCGTTGCCATGGCAACACCCCTGATCGCTAGAGAGTGAACTCTAGCCTCTCAGTCTAGAGTTTATTCAACACTAGGAGCACCAGGGATTGCAGCACGGTCCACCTCCCAGGCATAAGGTAAGAATGGAGGTGGGATACAATGCCAGTTTTTATTTTTTTAAATAAAAAAATACATATATAGTATCATTAATCTGCCTCCCCAATACACAATCCTTCCAAATATATACACACACATAGCACTCTCACACACACACACACACAGCACTATCACACACACAGCACCCTCACACACACAACACTCTCACACACAGCACCCTTACATACAGCACTCTCACACACACAGCACCCTCACACACACACACACACAACACTCTCACACATACAGCATTCTCACACACACCACGCTGACTCTCACACACTGCACCCTTATCACACACACTGCACCCCTCACACTCACAGCATCTCTCACACACACTGTACCCCTCACACACACTGCACCCCTCACATGCTCACCTTACCCCTCGCACACACACTGCACCCTTCACACATACACACAGAACCCCACAAACACACTGCGCATCACACAAACACACAAAATATATGTATACTACAGCACCCCACACACACTGCACCCCTCACACACATACTGCAGCCCTAAAGACATTACACACACACTAGATCCCTTATCCAACTCTGGATGGTCTACACACATACACACATTTGATTCCTATGTACACTCTGAATCCTCTATATACACACACTCACTAGATCTCCTATACACATTATGGGTCCTTCAAACACACACTAGACCCCTTGACACACACTGCACCACCTACAAACACTACATTCCTGACATACACACTCTGGATCCCCTATGCAAACACTTGATTCCTTGTAAGCAAACACATACAACATTCCCTAAACACACACTCTCTACAATCCCTACACACACTACATCACGTATACACACACACTACAGCCTGTATGCACACACTTGCTACATCCCCTGTATACACTATGTCCCCTATATGCACACTCTTTACCACACATGCATTACATTATAGCCACACATGCATTACATTACACCACAAACGCAACACGACTGAAAACCTATTTACACAATACCACACCACAATCAGCTCACTCTACACACACGCAATCACACAAGCAGACTCAAAACACATGCACAATATTTTTTCCTGGCCCTTTTGTCTCCTGGTATCCCATTTATAGACACACCGCTGTGATTAAAAAATGCCCAAGACAATTTTTTTCCCATCCCCTCAAGCTTGTGTTGGTGTTACTTTCCACTCATGTCTTACCTTTTCTCCTCAGTCTGCCTCCTAATCCTGTAGCTTTCACCTTAAAAATATTGCTCAAATTTGTTCTTTTCTAACTCAATATATAACTAAGGCACTTGTTCATGCACTCATCATTTCCCAATTTGACCATTGCAACTCTCTACTCATTGACCTTTCAAATACCCGCAATGACCTCTCTTCAGTCTGTAATGAATTCTACGGCCAGTCTCATCTTCCTGACTGACCGCTATTCCCAAGCCTCACCCTTTTTCCAATCATTACATTGGCTTCCTGTAACATTTAGGATCCAATTCAAACTGATAACACGAACCTGCAAACCTGCTCTCACTAACTACACTCCACACTACATTTCTTCTTTACTCGAAAATACACCGCTTCTTGTGCTCTTCACTCCTCAAATTACCTTCTCCTGACACCTGCTCGCTTCTGCACTGTCAACTATAATTTGTAGAATGTTTCAAGAGCAGTCCCGTTCTTTAGGAATTCATTACCCTTTGACATCAGACTCTCCCATAGCCTCAAGCCTCCACTGGAAACCAGAGGCGGCTCTCTAATTAGGCGGTTTAGGCGGCCGCCTAATGCCTCGCGCTGTGTGGGGCCTCGCGGCCGCCTAAACCGCCATAGGGCAGACTGACATGTCGGGTCCTCGAGGACCCGACACAGGAGGGGACCCGGCGGCTTGCCCTGTATGCCGCCAGGTGCGAGGCCCCTCCTGTCAGTCTGCCCGGGAGAGCCAGCCTTCAGTCTGCAGCTCCGCCGGGTGTGAGTTGCAGACTGAAGTGTCTTGCAATCTCCAGCCAATCAGAGCGTTGCTGCGGGTTACCACGGCAACGCTCTGACTGGAGATCGCGAGACATTCACCATGTGGTCTGCAGCTCTGCATCCAGCAGAGCTGCAGACCGGAGAGCCCACTGGACCACCAGGGAGTCTGCCACCACTGGACCACCAGGGAAAAAGGTACCTGCCACCCCACCTGTCACACTGCCACCCCCTAACCCTGTCACCCCACGTCACCCCATCTGTCACCCTGCCACCCCCTCACCCTGAAACCCCATCTGCCACCCCACCTGTCACCCTGCCACCCCACCTGTCACCCTGCCACCCCTCCTGTCGCCCCACCCACCCTGCCTGCCACCCCCACCTGTCACCCCGTGTCACCCCTGCCACCCCCTCCCCCTGTCACCCCACCCCACCTGTCACCCCCTCTCACCCTGCCATCCCACCTATCACCCCCTGTCACCTCTTCTCACCCCACCTGTCACCCCCTCTCACCATGTCACTCCCCTCACCCCACCTCCAACTCTTTCACCCACACTCACCCTGTCACTCCCTCACCACCTGTCACCCTGCCATCCCACCATGCCACCCCACGTCACCCCCTGTCACCACTTCTAACCCCACCTGTCACCCCCTCTTACCCTGCCACCCCACTTCTCACTCTGTCACCTCCGGTCCTCCTCTCGGTTACCACGGCAACGCTCCAAATCTCGCAAGAGTGAACTCTCCCCACTGGGACCACCAGGGAATCAACACTGGACCACCAGGAAAACGTCCCCTCTCCCCCCCAGTAAAGGTAAGAAGAAGAAAAAAGCCCCCCTACCCTTATCACACACACACACACTCTACACACACACCGCCCCCCATACACATACTGCTCCCCATGCACACACACTGCCCCCCATTCACACACTGCTTCCCATACTGCTCCCCATGCACACACACTGCCCCCCATACACACACACTCTACACACATACATTACCCGATACATACACACACACTGCCCTCATACACTGCCGCCCCATACACACACATTGCCCACACTCACACATACACTGCAACTGTTACACACACATACTGTCCCAAACATACACTGCCGCCCTCACACACACTACAACCTTCACACACACACACTGCTCACACACTGTCCCCCTCTCTCTCATACACACACACACACTGCACCCCTTACACATTGCACCACTCACACACACCACTGCTCCCATGCCCTACTACTGCCCCATTTCCCAGCAGACCTTAGGTAAATTGTCAAACTGTTCTTAAACATTTTGACTACTTACTCTGGGAGGGGGTCCCGGCACTATTGACACCATAACCACTACACTGAGCTTTAGTGGTTATTGTGTCTGGATTATTTCTTTAAATAATCTACAAGTGAACCTCCCGAGATCAGGCTCTGGATCCGCCACTGTCTCACAGTAGGTCTCCCTTCTCTCACACTAGGTCTCCCCCCTCACACCCCTCTCAAACTATGCCACCCCTTCACACTGTCACCCCCCTACATTATGTCACCCTCCCTCACACACTAGGTCTCCCCCCCTCACACACTAGGTCACACCCTGTCACCCTCCTCTCACCCTGTCACCCACTCTTACTCTGTCACCCACCCTGTGACCCCCCAAACTGTCACCCACCCGTACTCTGCCACCTCACTCTGTCGCTCCCTACACACTAGGTCACCCCACCTCACACTTTCACCCCCTCACACTATGTCACCCCTCTTATTCTGCCACACTCTGTCACCCTCCCTCTCACTATGTCACCCCCCTCTTACTCTGACACCCCCCTCTTACTCTGTTACCCACCTTCACTATGTCACGCTTCCTCTCACTCTGTCACCCCCCTTACACTAATGTAACCCTCTCTCACTATGTCACCCCCTCTCACACTAGGTCTCACCCTCTCACACGGTCACACCCCTTCTCACCCTGTCACCCCCTCTTACTCTGTCACTCACCCTGTGACCCCCCACACTGTCACCCACCCGTACTCTGTCACCTCACTCTGTCGCTCCCCACACACTAGGTCACCCCACCTCACACTTACACCCCCTCACACTATGTCACCCCCTCTTATTCTGTCACCCTCCCTCTCACTCTGTCACCCCCATCACACTATGTCACCCACCCTCTTACTCTGACACTCCCCTCTTACTCTGTTACCCACCTTCACTATGTCACCCTTCCTCTCACTTTATCACACCCCTTACACTAATGTAACCCTCACACTCTGTCACCACCCCTCACACTGTGTCATTTTCCCCACACACTCTGACACCCCTCTCGGCGCACACTGACACCCCACTCGGCGCACACTGTCACCCCTCCATACACATTGTCACCCCCCTCCATACACACTGTCTCTTCCTCCAAACACACAGGCACCTCCCTTCATTCTCATTGTCAACCCTCAACACTCTGGCACCCACCTCCATACACTCTGGTACCCTCCTGCTCTTTTACACTCACCCTGCCCCAGTTACCCCTTTATTCACCCTGCCACCCCCTGAAGGCAATAATTATACACACGGTTATAAAACATAGCTTCGCCATAAACTCAGTGCCAAAGGCCACAGGCAGTACACAAACATACACATGCTCAGAGAAACATACATACATACACAAGGATCCTCACTGCCAGACACACACAGGTAGACAATGCAACGATGTATACAAAGACTAGCTCACTATATACAGAGCTGCAAGCTCCCCCTTCAGTATATCTACAGCTTCTTATACACACACAAATCAACTGCTATTTTTTTCAATAATAGTGTTAGTGGGGGCCTCATGTATGAGTTTCGCCTAAGGCCTCAGCAAGTCTAGAGCCGCCACTGCTGGAAGCACATCTCTTCAGGAAAGCTTAGCATGTTTTTAGGTGACGTTTTTCTCACTTGCTGCTTAATCATTCGCCTTGCCTTCACAGCGCAGCTCACTCTCTCCCCTGCCACTGTTTGGTTCTTCCACATGCTCTTTTACTGGCATATTTCAACACAGGCTTCTTATCTATCAATACATACCCCCTCTGACATGCTGTTATATCTCTGGTGTGTCTTTGCCCATTCCTTATAGATTGTAAGCTTGTTTGAGAAGCGCCTTCTTAACTTCTTGACTCTGCTATATTCTGTATGATAATTATTTGTTGTTGTCAAATATTCCCATCTTTTTAGTAAAGCATTGTGGAATACGTTCACGCTTTATAAAATCTAATAGGAATAAAAACAAACCTAAACTGTCACCTAAAGCTTGACATCGCTGTGATTGGTTCTCACAGCAATCATTCATCATGGAGACCTATAAACTAAACTAAACTAAACAGTGCACAGTTAGGGTTCATTTTAGCTAGGGTCATGGTTAGTGGGTTAAGCTAAGGGTAGATAGATTTAGGAGTAGATAGGGTTATGTAGGGTTAGAGCTATCAAGGGTTAGAAAGAGCATCATTATTTGACACTGGTCAGTAGGGTGACACAGATAATGTCACTTCAACAAATAGTCTCTCTGCAAAGCAAACACCAAAGCATGCCAATATTGGGGAATGTATTTAATTTAACTCTATAAGCTCCCCAAAAATCTGGCATTCAGGAGAAACTGGTGATGAAAAAGCCTACCAAATTGTCCCATGTTAAATAGAAGTTGTCTTCTTTGCAACACCTTGGTAGAGGTAAAGGTCCATAACGGGCTTCTATTTTGTTCAAAAAGTTACATAAAATCGCAGAAAATTGGAAAAAAAACAAAACTGAAGCTTGCACGTCTGTAATGTGATTTTAGAACTTGTCAAAAATCTTGCAAAGGTGTACATTGGAGATATTGCTGTACTCAACTCCAGTAGCAGAATATAAATATGGGTCTTTACAGTTGTGGGACACTTGTGATCTTTAAAAATCCTCACTAAGTGAAACGTGTGAAAAGCACGAAAATAATTAAATATAACCAGCACTTGTGGTAGAGGTTGGTTATAAAATTGCAATTTGTCGGACTTGCAGCAGGCATTGGATTGAAGCCCATCGGACAGGGTTTTCTTCTCTTTTGTGTCCAACTATATATCACTGTCTAAACACAAAGATAAAGCACCGCGCTTACAGCAGCAGTAGCTTAGTATCTAACAGCTTAAAATACATAATAAAAACAAAGAGAACGTTACCTGCACTCTGGCCTAAATCCCCATGTGCATTTAAACAAAATGGAGGCTCTTTAGTTTTATTCCAATGGCTCATCTGCCACGTCAAGGCAAGCCTCAATAGGTGAGTCCTACACTAGCCATTAGATATGCTGATATCAGCCAAGGATCTCCAGTAAGACAGGAAGGGGTATTTTATAAACCCTGTCACATTTAACCCTTTATAGGGCTTCTACACATACAATAAACTTTGCTGGTATCACACATACAATAAACTTTGCTGGTATTGTAAGTGTAGAAGCCCTATAAAGGGTTAAATGTGAAAGGGTTTATAAAATACCCCTTCCTGTCTCATTAGAGATGTTTACACTTTGTCTGATACCAGCAAAGTTTATTGTATGTGTAGAAGCCCTATAAAGGGTTAAATGTGAAAGGGTTTATAAAATACCCCTTCCTGTCTTACTGGAGATCCTTGGCTGATATCAGCATATCTAATGGCTAGTGTAGGAACTCACCTATTGAGGCTTGCCTTGACGTGGCAGGTAAGATTATATATTCAAATGGCCATTGGGATAAAACTAAAGAGCCTCCATTTTGTTTAAATGTACATGGGGATTTAGGCCAGAGTGCAGGTAACGCTCTCTTTGTTTTTATTATATATCACTGTCTGCTTTACTTCACTTGATCAAAGATGGGTGGCATTAATAGATGAAATTATCAACGTAGCGCTCTCAGCCTATTACTGCCTGCTTCACTCAGCATTAGTCACACCTTAACTGGGAGAGGAGCCATAGGTACCATGGTACGAAAGAGTTTCTCCCTAAATACTCAGGATTCGGACCTGTAGTCATATTGGGAAAGGCACTTGGAACGGTGATCGCCAGATAAAGTCCAAGGGACCATAATGTGCTTTTAGCGCTGCTTAACCTTGTTTGTAAGTATGCTGTATTTTATGAAAACATTTTAATTAATGTAACAGCTTTACATAATGTATATTTTTATTCTGAATTTTTCAAGCTAATGAAAGATTGTGAAGATTGAATGCACAGCCATTGTAGGTTCTTCATGGTATTCCATAGTATTCATTTTATTGGTCTATTTTTTTATATTTGGTTATTTCCATAAAGGGTGGTTTTGATATAATATACTTAGAAACATAGAAACATAGAAACATAGAATGTGACGGCAGATAAGAACCATTCGGCCCATCTAGTCTGCCCAATTTTCTAAATACTTTCATTAGTCCCTAGTCTTATCTTATAGTTAGGATAGCCTTATGCCTATCCCACGCATGCTTAAACTCCTTTACTGTGTTAACCTCTACCACTTCAGCTGGAAGGCTATTCCATGCATCCACTACCCTCTCAGTAAAGTAATACTTCCTGATATTATTTTTAAACCTTTGTCCCTCTAATTTAAGACTATGTCCTCTTGTTGTGGTAGTTTTTCTTCTTTTAAATATAGTCTCCTCCTTTACTGTGTTGATTCCCTTTATATATTTAAATGTTTCTATCATATCCCCCCTGTCTCGTCTTTCCTCCAAGCTATACATGTTAAGATCCTTTAACCTTTCCTGGTAAGTTTTATCCCGCAATCCATGAACCAGTTTAGTAGCCCTTCTCTGAACCCTCTCTAAGGTATCAATATCCTTCTGAAGATACGGTCTCCAGTACTGTGTACAATACTCCAAGTGAGGTCTCACCAGTGTTCTGTACAATGGCATGAGCACTTCCCTCTTTCTACTGCTAATACCTCTCCCTATACAACCAAGCATTCTGCTAGCATTTCCTGCTGCTCTATTACATTGTCTGCCTACCTTTAAGTCATCAGAAATAATCACCCCTAAATCCCTTTCCTCATATGTTGAGGTTAGGACTCTATCAAATATTCTGTACTCTGCCCTTGGGTTTTTACGTCCAAGATGCATTATCTTGCACTTATCCACATTAAATGTCAGTTGCCACAATTCTGACCATTTTTCTAGTTTAGCTAAATCATTTGTCATTTGGCTTATCCCTCCTGGAACATCAACCCTGTTACAGATCTTAGTATCATCAGCAAAAAGACATACCTTACCATCAAGACCTTCTGCAATATCACTAATAACACCTACAATTTTGTTTTACATTTGTGTGTCATATTACGGGTTTTCATAGTTAAGCAGTATGTATGTGGGGTTTAATTTATATATTCATTTACGTTTCCACAATTCGTTGTGTGGTTTTATTCAAATTCATATTTAATAGTGTCTTATCTATACATTTGGAGTATCAGAAGAAGTTTATATCTTTCCTTTAAAAAAACAAGATATTATATGTGTGACGAGACCAATCTCGCCACATTGCATTGGAGAAGCCTGGTTGCTCGCCTGTTGCCTTTGGATTATGGCCCCATGTTAAAAGACTTCTTTTCCCCTGCAGAAAAGGCTTATTCGTGCCTTTCTGCCCGGCGGTCGGTAGATTCAATCTACCGAACTAACGCATGAATGACTGGACCACCTGGGAGCTGGAGTGTGTCGGAAATTAACCTCCCAGAAGCTGCAGTGAACCGCAGCTTAATTGACGAATGCTGAGTGGCCTTTGTTCGGTTGCCGAACACGTGGCGGCGGCCATTTTAAAGTCCCAAACGGCCAGCAGTGTTCAGCGCCCAAACTGTGGAACTGTAAACGGACACTTATGTGTGCGAACACCGCTGAGCCGTCAGCCTTCTTGCTTCTGCATTCGGTCAGTTAACCGAATGCCTGTTCATTCGGTAGATTAAACCGTATGAACAGCATTACCCCAGATAGCCATCCCATGGAGTCTATTCGTATGGAGAACAGACTTTAGGAACACTTTAACTCCACGGCGATTGGACTGTGTGCATAGGATCTGAGCGCTATTTGGTACTTTTGTGCGCTCAGATCCCAGCTATCTGGGGATGGGTTGCAAGTATATATTTTGTGTGATAAATGTAATATTGTGTATTTTATTGTGTTTTACTGTTTTACTGTAACCATGTGGGTAATGGAGTTTTGCTTCTGTCCTTGGAGATAATTGGATTACTTCCCAGTTATCTCCAGGATAGAGGGGAGGGATTGTAATGTATTGGGGGAGTGTTTTAATCATCTGCCTGTGATTGGTCATTGTACTATTTGTGTCCCAGTCTCCCATTTGGTCCCCTAGGGGAGTGTCCACCAGGTGGGAGACCTGCATAAATACTGGGCAGGTAGCCCTTATTAAACAGACCACTGCTTGACCCTCAACACGGAGCTCTGTCTCATCTTTGGGGGGATTTACTGTATGCTGATAGAGACTGATTGCTAGGAGTGTAAGCCGCTTGGGTGCTTTTCCTATTCGTCTGCTAGCAGCTATTCGTGAGGTTTCAGTTCGGGAGTTTGGAGTGCTATATTGTATGCAGTTCGGGAGTTTAGAGCATTCCCTTATATGCGGTTCGGGAGTTTGGTGTTCTGCAGTAGCTGTGCCTGTATCTCTGGAAGGGGAAGATCTACTAAACGGCGGTTTAACCCTTTTATGCCTGGGGGTGCTGTTACAATATGTATATGTTCACTTAAATAGAAATCATTAAATTACAGTGAAACAAACACATAACAAAAGAGCTTCCGTCCCAAATGCATGAAATCACAAAACAGCCTTGGCCACAAAGGGGTTAATAAATAGATATATAAACATTTTGCCATCTGTAAAAATCCTTTATAGTGCACTTGTATATGTTAGATGCAGTGCCAGTTGTGAGGAAACGTACATTTAATGACTACAAATTAAATTTGGAATTAAACGTGTCATTAATTGTATTTTCATAGTTATTGAATGTATATTATGACACAGAGATTTTTTTTATTATTATTGAATTGTTACCTCCTGTGTTAATTCAACAATATTACTGAATTCTACTATGGTATTACACTCTGCACAATAGCCATGATATTAATGGTTAAATCCTTTCACTGTGGTCCTACAACACCACTCATTAGGTTCTACTTTAAGAGTTCTTCATCGGAATCCAGTTTCCCAGAGTCCAATTTAATCAGCACCTTCTCCAGCTGAAATGATATGAGGTCCTTTCTGGTGATCATTCCAACTGCCCGATTCTGAAGATCAACCACAGTGAGATGGCGAAGTCCCAGAGTCCGAAATAGAACATATGTTCGATGAAGTGAAAAATGGCTTTGGACAGCCACAGCTGACTTGTTTATGTAAGGTTCCTGTAAAAGGATAACTTGGTTAACAGTGTTTAGATATTTTGTAATGGGAATTTCTTACTTAAAAGCAAGTAATATAATAGCACACAGAGTCCCACGATAAATGAAATTTTGAATGAACATAAACTCAAACATTCTTTACAGTCCAATATACAATTGTAAGTAAACGACACAGTATTTTTATATCTGCCATAGATGTCAGGGTATCTGCATTAATGAATCTCATCTGGGATGCAGAAGAAATATGCACAGTTTTTTCCCTTATTCTAAATCAGGACAATATAATTTTCTCTCAGATACAGAATATTCTTGACAATGACCAACAAGTATTTTAAGACAAAATCTAAGTGGCTATTTTCAGATGTACATATATCAACTGTAAAAATATGTTGGTAGAAAGTACGTATCTAGAAAAAGATAAGAAAAGGCCAGCAAAAACTAATGACACAATGTAGGTCACTTGTAAGTACTATTCTATAACACATTCAGTACCAGAATAGTGAAGATGTAATCGTTGTAAAATGAAAGGACACAAACATGTATTCCTGACCCTATAGTGTTAAAAACACATTTAGGGTCCCTGGCCCCAACTTGAACCCGTTAAATAAAAAGAAAATGTACCTTATTTCCAGCGATGCGCAGGTCCGCCAGCGCTCGCCCTATCCCTGATTTGCCTCTCTGGCTGACATCACCAGAATTGATGAGCTCAGCCAATCACAAAGCTTTCCTGAAGGAAAGCATTGGATTGGCTGAGATTGTCAATTCTGATGACCTCAGCCAAGGAGACAGGGTGGGGTCGGTGCCAAATGCTGCCCTAGCCAATCAACATCTCCTCACAGAAATGCATTGAATCAATGCATATCTATGGGAGTGTTAAGCATCTCCATGCAGAGCATCTGAGGAGAGGCCACTAGAGGTGTTCCTAGGCAATAATGAAAACACTGCCTATTCTCAGAAAAGGCAGTGTTTACATTAAAAAGCCTTCAGGAACAAGCAATACTCACCAGAACAACTACAACAAGTTGTAGTTTTTCTGCAAATATAGGGATTGTTTGCCTTAGTCATCCTAGCTCCAGTGGAGGGACATGTTGATGTTTCTACTTACAATATTCTAAATGAGTCTGTGCTACCAACTTTGTAATAGCGGTAGGGTTATCCCCTTCCCTATTTCAGCAGGGCGCACCCCTGTTCACAAAGTATGGCCCATACAGAAATCATTTCTCAAGTTCAGTGAGGACTATTTTAATTGACCTACTTATACTCCTGGCACTTGTTCTCCCACCACCAGCCTTAACTTACTGATACTCTAATTGGAATTAAATTCACAGCAATGTTCCAGCATCAATAATAAACCAAGTAAGTGTGAAAACAAAAGGAAAAAATATGCTAGTTGGGGAAGTGCAGCCAGTCAAAGAATAACTCCCCAAAAAATTCCAAGAAAGACAAATATTTTGTTGCCAGATGAACTAACCTTTAGAAAGTGTATTGTTGCCAGATGCCAGTATTTGATATTATACATACCATGATTGCAAAACAATGCAGAGGCCAAGAAAAAAACAGATACATTATCATGGCAAAGTGCAATTTATTAAATATAAAAATACTTATCACCAAACAAAAAAGACACACTCACAAAAATATTTCCACATCAAAATATATATATGCAAAGAAAGCTCTCTGCCTCAAAAGGCAATATAGTCCCACCGCTCAGTCATCGGTATCCAAAAGCTCTGATGATTGCAATTCATTGAATCCCCAGGCTCCTTCTGTTCTTACTGGGCAAAATGGACTGGATTCCAGTGCAGATTCAATGCAATTTCCGATAATTAGATCTGCTCTATGTGTTTTGTCTGAGCGTAGTTCGGACTTCCTCAGTCCAAACTATGCTTGGATGAAATGCGTAGCACCAAACTGTTAGTGCGATTAAATTAATATAATTAATTGTATTATTGTATGCATTCACTTGTGGTTCACAGAAATACTGGGGAGCTAAAACCATTTGAGAAATAATACATTATCCCTTATGTTACAATATTTCATACAGGGGGCTCCCCTTCTATTACAACCACTGTGCAATACAACTGTTAAACTGACAAATAAGCGGTTTTATTTTTTATCATTGCGAAGCAGCTTTTTTTTTTTTTTTTAAGTGGTAAGAATGTATCACACACAATATTTTCACACAGAAACCTATGTTTAAGACTAATCACCCTCTTATATATGAGAGTAAGGATAAAATAATACTGTCCTATTGTCATTGATAAAGTTTCACACATGAACAAAATAAATACATTTAATAATAAATTAGAGGTAGATCGGTTTGGGGCAAGTCTGAAGACTTTTTTTAAAGTTTTTAAAAAGATTTGTTGAATTGACCCACATACCCTACATTTTTAAAATTTCCCTACTTACTAAATGCAGCTGACTGCATGCACATAGTTTAAATAAATAAATAGGAAAATGTGTGTCCCCTGGATCTGATATTAACCAGGGATCTGGCAGTAAAGTTTCCCCTATTCCTTACGCATTAGGCGGCATAGGGATCAATAAGTGCATTGGAGAGTAGCTGAAGATGCACTAACCTTTGGAAAGTATAATGTGAGTTTCAAATGTAATTGATTTGATATACTTCTTTGATTTCTGCCTTATTTCAGTTGGCCTGCTCCAGCTATAATTCATCATTTTTATGTAAAGCTTGCACTGTTTAATCCTCCTCAAATGTTTAAGCATACCCTGCAAGGATTTTGGATTACACAGACAAATATGCATTTGCTGCCTCCCCCTCCTCTATCTTAACCTGTCTGTCTCTTAACCCCCTATTGAATTTCTTTTGTGTTTCTTATCCCCTCTTTTGTGTCTTACATGCCCCATTGTGTGTCTTACACCCCTAGGGCCGGTGGAAGCATTTTTGCCACCCTAGGCAAAATTGCCGCCCCCCAATATGCTCTGCCCACCATGTGACATTACCAATGCCCCACCCATATGATCTGCTATATGACCTAACGCCAGTGCTGCACACAGTATCTTTTCCCTGAATAGGCAGTGTGTTTATATTAAAAAGCCTGCAGGGACAGGCTATAGACACCTGAACCACTACATTATGCTGTAATGGTTCTGGTAACTATAGTGTCCCTTTAATGTGAGGTAAATTAGAGATTAGTATCACTAATATTATACTCGATTGCCTACTTACCACCAGATGAGGACAAGAGGATGATGATGGGCTCTGGTTGCAGTCTAGCTCCACTGGTCTGGTGTAGAACAGGCTCTCTGGAGGCTGTTTGTAACTTTGCTCACAAAAATCAACTCCCTGGGGGAACAGGAAGCAGCTCCATTTTTGGGGTCCCCCTTACACAGCTCAAGGTCTGTGCCCCCAGGGGACGGACATAAGTCCATCTACATGGCCTAGCCATGAGTTCGCTCACAGGGAGTGGAGTGGATGTGTTTAGGGGATGTGTTATGTGTTATTGTAGAGGATATAATGTGTGTGTGTGCGCTTATAGAATGTAATGTATAGGGACACCAGTAGACATGTGCAATTTGTTTCATTCCAAATGTAAATTCGGATGAATTTCCACAATTCGGACATTCAGATGCTTCCGAATGTCCGAACTGCCAAATTTCTGAAGTGCCGAACTGAAGTGCCAAAGTGCTAAAGATTTATGAAAAGTGTCAAAACAGGAGAAGGAGGGAAAACTACAGGAATGATGACAGGAATCTAACCCTACCCTTAACACTACCCCTAGATATGTAAGTGGTTGTGGTGGTTAGGGTTAGAGGTTTGGGGTAGCGGTATGGTAGGGTTAGGGGTAGAGGTTAGGATTATTGTCTCTCCTCTCCCTTCCCCTCCCCCTGTCTCTTAGTGGACTCTCTTAACACCCCCCCCTCTATCAGTGAGCACTTCCTGTCAGTCTGGTCGGGTACAGGAAACAGATGCTCCTGTACCGCAGTCCGCTCCGCTCTTCCATGCTATACTGAGTGACTGGCAGGAGGGAGCGCAGTGTGCTTCCCTCCTGCCGGTCACTCGAATCTTGCGCTCAGGCGGCTGCAGCACAAGGAGCGCTGGCGGGGCATAGTTTACAGGTGATCCGGGCAGAGGGACCTTCTACTGCCTAAGTCGCCTAAAGGACGCTCCGGCCTTGTACACTCCCTTGTGTCTAAGGCTTCTCCACAGCCCATTTGCATGATTCTCACTTTCTCAGCACCTTTGTGTGCATCTCACTAACCCACATCCCTTTTGTGTGTCTCTTACTCTCCCATAGCACCTTTGTGTGTCTTTTTCCCCTTCCTCAGCCCTTCTGTGTCTCTTTCTCCCCCGCAACTGTTTTGTGTGTTTCTTTTTCCCCTTCACCAGCCCCAGTGTGTCTCTTATTCCTGCTTGGCCACGCTACATGAATTGAATGATGGGAGGGAATGCACCTTCTTCCTGCCAATCTCTTCAAAAAATTACACCCCCGGGGATAGTGCACCCTAAGGCAACCACATGTGCCACTTAATGGTTACACCTGCCCTACATGCCCTTAATTTCTTCTAGGCTATCCAACATTTATTTCCAAAATAAAATATCAGGAATGCTAATAATTATGGTCCATGCATGTACCCATAAAGCGCTGAGCTAGAAAAGGCCCTGCAGTTATCCTGCCTGCAGCCTCACTCCTGCAGAACTATGTCAGCAGACATTCTAATACACCTCACATTATTTTAATATGCAAGAATGTTGTGAGGTTCAGTCTCATGACCCTTATATTCTAGAAGTCCAGGTGGAAATTGCTACCTTTCCCAGACATTCCCCAAGTCTGGCCATGGCAAGTGAGAGGATCAAAAGACAAACTTTTATTCTATGTGTAAGAAGAAACCTTTATTCCTGTTTTCCTTTGTGGTAATAACTAAACATGACAGGAAATGGACCACATACACAAGCGCAATGCTAGAAGCATTACCATAATTAGAATTATTAAAACCATACTTTCAACATTGTAATCCACATTGTGAGGTGCTGAAAACGACTGCTGAGCCATGTTCTTTGCTTTTACCTTAAGCTATTATGAATGGACTGAATCCAGATATTAAATGATTGTATTTTGTTTCTTGGTGTACCAGTAGCATATTAAATGTTTACAGTCTTTGGGCTAGAATTTTCATTTCCTTGCTTGATGTACTTTTTGCTGTGGGTGGCTCTAAAAATGTTTAGCTGAAACAATGTTAAAGCCACCTGTACAATTTGCATCCAGACAATAATATTCTATGGGCCCAATTATACTGTATCCCAAAGCAGTGATTTTCACTTCAGTGATGATTTTGCTGACTTTGTTTTTACCATGTGCACAATTTAATGCATACAAAGCTGAAATCAGGTTTTACATGGTTTACTACAACAAACTACTGCAAAGGAAAAACTGATGACTAAAGTGACATTTTTTCATTGGGTTTATATCTAAAAACAGCTTGCAAAAAACGTAGATCTTGTCTGCAGCCTTTGCAAGCCCTCCCATTCTTCCCCAGTCCATACTTCCTGGGCTATCCAAGCACCGACTTCCCAAGTATTTGTAAGGCAGGTGTTGAACAATTGCCTGACTCCTGAATTTATCTCCAAAGAGCTAACCAAACCAGGAAGTAACAGGACTGGTTGCCTGATTGACAGCCAGGGGGGTTGTAACAAGGTTAGTAATTTCTATTGAAATCTGCATTTGTAAAATGTGTAAAATAAAATTGGGCACACTATTCAGTAAGCTAAAGTGTTTTACGTGTTTAGTGTGTCCCTTTAAGTAACTTCACACAGCTGTCTCTGTCTCTTCTCTCTCTCTATAGCCATCAAAGCCATGGTGCATTTCCTACTGTGTGAGTAAGTGGAGAGGAAAGGCTTTTTTTGTGGAAATTCATGGATATCTTGTAGAATTTGCCAGTGGAGGCTTGAGGGTAAGTGCCCCACCAGTTTTTACTCCAACTCTAAATTTACTCCAAATCTATATTATTATCATTGGTATTTATATAGTGCCAACTAATTCTGCAGCGCTTTACAATATTATGAATGTAGTAATGGCTGGCTTAAGTGGCCGCCCAGAGAGTGAGCAGCATAGATGGCAGAGGAGAGGCTGGAGTGAGAACGCAGCAGCTCACTCCCATCAGCCTTAGCCAACATCACCAGTACCACAAGCAAGCCACCCTCCTGGACACACAAGGTAAGTTAACAGGAGGGTGGCTCTGATGTATGTCATATAGTGTATGTGTGTGTGTGTGTGTGTGTGTGCGTGTTTGCGTGCATGTGCCAATGTGTGTATCTGTGTGTATGTCCCAGTGTACATCAGTGTGTTTGTATGTATGTGCCTATGAGTGTGTGTGTGTGTGTGTGTGTATGTGTATGTCAGTGTCTGTGTATCTGACTGTGTGTCAGTGTGTGTATATGACACTGTGTGTATGTGTCAATGTGTGTATCTGGGTGTGTGTATGTGCCAGTATGTGTATCTGTGGGTACAAGTGTGTGTATATGTCACTGTGCGTATTGGAGTGTGTGTGTATTTGTGAGTCAAGATCTGTGTATGTGTCACTGTGTGCATCTGAGTGTCTGAATCTGTGTGTCAAGGTGTGTGCCTGTGTGCCACTATGTGCCAGTCCGTGTATCTGTGTGTCAGATACATACACACACACAGATACACACTGACACACAGATACACACACTGGCACACAGATACAAAAACACACACACACACACACAGATACATACTGTGTGTCAAGGTGTGTGTGTATCTGTGTACCAGTATGTGCCAGTGTGTGTATCTGTGTATCAGATTTATACACACTAACACACAGATACACACACTGGCACATACAAACACAGATACACACACCTTGATACACAGACACACACCGGCACACACAAACACAGATACACACACTTTGACACACAGATACACACACCTTGACACATAGATACATACATACACACACACACACAGATAGACAAGGTGTGTGTATCTGTGTGTCAGTGTGTGTGTGTGTGTGTATCTGTGTGTCACACACACCGGCACATACAAAAAAAAAGGTTTATGTAATGGCGCAATTTTTATTTTATTTTTTACGGGGCGGGGCGGGGCGGGGCGGGGGGTTGATACACTATGTCAAAGGGTTCCACTGTAAAAATTAATTGGGAACCCCTGGTCTACGGGACGTGGTTTACAAATACACAACATTGCAGCAAGAGTGACAGCCACCAAACAAGGTGGAAAAGTAGCATAACAGGAGGAGAGAGTGGAATGTGGCTCTTTAGGACTTTAGGAGAGTGAGAGATAGATATGGATAGGTATAGATAACAGATGTAATGGAGGCTGTTTTGAGGGACTTTTTAAACAATTGGAGACTATTGGGGGTAGACAGGTTGTTTTAAAGTAAGGGAGCCATCCGCGATAAGTCCTGCAAGCGCAAGTTAGCAGTAAGGATGCGAGCAGCGGACAGGAGAAGGTCACCGGAAGAGTGGAGAGAAAAAGAAGGGACATCTCTATGAATCAGTGAAGAAATTTAAGAGGGGCTACAGTCGATTAGAGCTTTCACATCTGAATCCTATACAGTTTTGCTTGGGGAGACCAGATTCCAGCCATTTTAGGCTTTACTAAATATGAGAATTGTTCATGCGATCAGACATTGGGCAATTACACCGGATTTTGTCTATCCGCACAAAATACAGTGTTTAATGGATAACCCCGTATGTCTGAGGGAGCTATACTCAGAGAACAGGCTTTTACTTTTAAAATACCCCAAAATCTTGACATGATTAATTGCTCAGCCTGGGAATGCTGTCCCACCTGCCTTTGAGGACCAGCCTCCATTACTTCAAACAAGACCTCTGTGGCTGCTGCAACTTACACTAACTATTTCTTTTTAAAAGATTAACTTTTCAGTAGTAATCAACAATCTCCTCTATAATATGTGCAGGTATTTCTACATTATACATATGCTGCTTGAGCTTATGTGAATTTGCCAAGATTTGATTTTTTTTTTGTTTTACAAGCCTCAGTTAAATCATGCTTATTATTAGTCTATAGCTAAGGTCAATCTTTCCGCAAATACCATGATCATTATATTGCATCCCTTTGATTTTATGTGGCATGGTATTTTGAAACATTGCAGAGGATCTCATTGAGGGTATAAAGGTTACTACGGAGCATGCTGTAGATTTGCCGAATGTATCTCGTATTCCATTTCATATTTGTTTAACCATTCTATGGCAGCCAAAAATGACATGAAAATTATATATATTCTATTAACCTGGTATCATTGTGTCAATCTGGAATGCATTTTAATCAAAAAATGCTCTTTATATAGCCTTCTTTGTTGTATTTTCTTGCTGGCTCATTTTATCAACATCTGTTATGTTTATACAATATGAATTAAAAGTCAGGAATTCTGTTTGTACTCTGCTACTTTTGTTGAAAATGTAAAGTCTCAGGATTGGCAATGTTTATGTAAATCAGTGCGGCTGACACAGCCATCATAAACAAATGATTTAAATATAACAAACACATTGTTCACAGAGGAAATGTTTGTTTTTCTATTTGGCTCTGTCCTTACCAGATTGATGAAGAGCTGCTGATACTGAGGGTCTGCGGAATATTTTGTTAGCAGTGATTTCATCTGACCTTCATCAGGGACCTTCTCCACAGTTACCTGGAACGTTACAGAACATAGTACATTTCACAAACAGGAGACATGAACATCTTTTTCAAATAGAACAATGGGGTTCAAAATGAGTTTCTCTCATGTGATACATATATTTCATTGAATTCGCCTTCAAACAATTCATGCTCTTTATATTTTCGTTTTCAAGCTGTGTAATAGTTTTAAAGATATTAGAGCATTTTATAGACCATTTTGTTCAATGGAGCTCCTACAAACTCCAATCCCGAATTCATGCCTCGCTGTGCCTTTTGAAGTAATTTTGCATAATTATTCATAAATCTGTCCTCGTCTCACCTCTATGCCTCTCATTCCTCCTCCAGATGATTCTACTGATAGAATGGTATAATTTATAAGGAACTGATTTTCCTGAAAATAAGGTTAAGATTGACGCCCACTGTTAACCAAAGGTTTGAGAAGGAGGCATGTCATCTCGACTGTAGGAAAATGCTGGATCTAAATGTCATTCTGTGAAACCAATAACTAAATTTGAGGCAACAGGCTCTCTTACATACTCTAGGGGCCTACAAGAAAATAAACAAATCATCTGACATGAGAAGGACACAGTTGGACTCCAGTCAATTAATTTTGTTACTGCTGATGTCAAATGGTTCACCAGAGCTTATTCTGGGGTTTCATTAGCAACAGGGCTGAATAATTATGCTATCAACAAATGTCAGGGTTTGCTTTAATTAACTTTTGTGTCACCTTCATAGTCTTACGTATACTGTTTAGACAATAATAAAATAATATTTAATTCCAAGTTGTAACACTACAAAACACAAAAATGTCAATGGGGAGGCTGATAAAATATAATCAGTAGTGAAAGAAAGCAAATTGTGTGTTTTGCAGCAGTCCATGACATGCTAGTAAAGGTTCAACTAAAATAAAATCTTATCACTAAATTTGGCAGAAATTAGCAATGAATTTGCCACATAAAAAAGGCTAAAATACTGCATAGTTGAACTACTTTTGGTTGTTTACATTTGTATTTGTAAGTGCCTAAAATTCCTAAAATGAATTATAGGCCCTTCAAATCTATCTTACACAATTTAAAATACAAAATGGACAAATGTCTGCAGCAAAATGGACAAATACAAAATGGACAAATGTCTCATAACTGCACAAAAAAACATTCAAGTCTAAATTTGAAAAGTATAGGTCTTTTTTATCTGGAGATTGTTTCTTATACTTGCACTACAAAAATCAGAGCAGAAATTCAATGGGTAGAAATACAGAAAATAATTCTTATTTTGGTTAAAAAATAGATGATGATAATGCTACACTGAAATGATTAAAATGTCTCTGTAAAATCTTCTTGGCTGTCTCATTTGAAAACCGAGTGGTTTTTGACTAAACTAAATGTTTATGACTTTTGGACAATGTTGGGTGGTTGTTTTCAATACGATCACAATCCAAAACAATTCTGATGGTAACGCTGCTAAAGTTAGAAATCATTATCAATATAAAACCAAGCTTAATTTCAAACATCACAGTTACTCACACATTCTCAAGACCGATTGTGAATTAACAACAAGCAAAACAGATCCATTTACTCACACATTCTCAAGACCGATTGTGAATTAACAACAAGCAAAACAGATCCATTTGGAAAAGATATGCCTTTATAGATAGTATATACATTTCTTTACACATGTTTAAATCAGACATATTTAGTATGCTATGTTTGTTGTGTTATATGTCGTTTGCTGTGTTACTTTTTTACTTCAGTGATTAGTTATTCTCTATTTTCAGTATTCCATTAACTATTAATTGTAAAGGGTTAAATAACCCTTTTTTCATTTACTCAATTCCAGCTCTGATGCCCCTTGGCGCTTGGTCGCATTCCACCTCCTCTAATGTCAGTTGATGGGGGTACCTAATGCACATGTTTTGCATTGCAGGACTTAGGGGGACAGGGACAGTGCAACCAGACCACTTAAATGAGATGACGTGGCCTGGGTACCAATAGTATCCGTTTAATAGCTCATCTTCAGCTGTTACACACACACATATACAATCCTATCAACATATATAAAATCACAAAGCTAGACATATGATTGAATCTATCTTAATATATATATCTATATATATACACATACAGAGACGGCTCTCTAATTAGGTGATTTACGTGGCCGTCTAAGGCCTCGCGCTGACTGGGGCCTCACGGCTGCCTAATTCGCCATAGGGCAGACTGAAGTGTCAGGTTCTTGGTCTGACACAGGAGTTGGCCCGGTGTCTTGCCCATTATGCCTCCACTTGCGAGGACCCTCCGCATAGTCTTCCCGAGAGAGTGCCCAGCACAGTCTCGCGATCTCCAGCCAATCAGAGCCCCAGGTTCCCACAGCAACACTCTGAAACTGGAGATCACGAGACACTTACCGACATGGTCTGGAGCTCTGCACCCGGAGAAGCTGCAGACCGAAGTGCCAGCCCACCGGACCACCAGGGATAGAGGGAGACCACCAGACCACTAGGGAATCGTTTCAGAAATAAAAAAAGGTTTGTCTGAAAATACAACTCCCACACACTCTATGTCATCTCCTTCACAGTCTGTCATCCACCCCTCCACACACTCTGTCACCCCCTCCACAGTCTGTCATCCCCACACACACTCTGCCACCCCCACCCAGAGTCTGTCACCCCCCTCCAAACTCTGTCACCCCACACACACTCTGTCACCCCCCTCCACACACTATCACCCTCCACAGTCTGTCACCCCCTCCACAGTCTGTCACCCCCACCCCCCCCCACAGTCTGCCACCCTCCTCCACACAGTCTCTCACTATGTCATCCCCTCTTAAAGGACCACTCTAGGCACCCAGACCACTTGAGCTTAATGAAGTGGTCTGGGTGCCAGGTCCAGCTAGGATTAACCCATTTTTTCTAAACATAGCAGTTTCAGAGAAACTGCTATGTTTACAAATGGGTTAATCCTTCCTCCAATTCCTCTAGCGGCTGTCTCATTGACAGCCGCTAGAGGCGCCTGCGTGATTCTCACTGTGAAAATCACAGTGAGAGTACACAAGCGTCCAAAGGAAAGCATTGTAAATGCTTTCCTATGTGACCGGCTGAATGCGCACGCAGCTCTCAGCCGAATGGGAGGAGAATCAGAGGAGGAGAGCTCCCCGCCCAGCGCTGTATATGTATATACATACATATACAATACATGGGGAAACACATGATAATATATATGTGAAGGATTATATATTATGTGGAGGAAATGTCTATGATACTGTTTTCTTATCTGTAACTTTATTATTTGGTAAATGATTTAAAACCAAAATGTAATTTTTTGTTTCAAATAACCCGTTCACACTGGCACTTAAATATACAGAACTGCCAGGCTATACAACCATATCCCACAATTGTGCAAAAACAATTTGCATAATTGCAAATTACATTTGTTTATTGCAAATTATGCCATAACTACAGTCAGAGAACTCAAAACATAGTGGCACAGGGAGCCGCCACACTGTAAGCCTAAGAACAATGAATACACAGACAAGCTCAATGTATCCAGTGCTTCAAGCCCGCCCTTCATTATGACTACAGCTCCTTATACACACACAATGCAACCCCTATTAATTAATTTCACTAATGGTGTTAGTAGGGGCCTCATGTTTGAGTTTTGCCTAAGGCCTCGCAAAGTCTACAGACGCCACTGTATATATATATATATATATATATATATATATATATATATATACACACACACACACATACACACACATACGTGTGGCGGAGTGTGTATGTACTACAGTATATAAGGAGGAAAATTGCAATGCACACATGTAATGATTAGGCAAGTCCCACACCTGTGTGATGATATATTGTGTAAATGAGTGGCCCAAACAACCTTTGTGACTCACTGTCATCTGTTTAAAACTTCAACATTATCCAGGCTAGTTCTGCTTTTGGCAGAGGAAAGTAAATAACATGATTAGTGAGTAAGCAAGTAAAATTAGGAATATCATATAAACAAATAATTTAGACTTTTGAATCAGTAAAGCAATCTATCATACTTGCCAAGGGTCCCAAATTCAACAATCGCAATTTTGTGACACTGCAGATACAGACTGAACCTTGTGGAAAGTTAGGCTTTAATATGTATTTGAACAAAGTAGCAATAAAGCTAAAGTTCCTGTATATATAAAACATGCACCCGAATGTCATTTCATCTAATTCATTACGTGGTTCTGTCATTAAACTGCAGTAAATTTTCATCTGAGGTGTGCAAAACAGTCAAAGAAAATTTTATGACGGTCAAGTTGCTCACAATTTTACCTTTACAGTAAGATTAGCTCAGTACCTCAATTACCAAGAACAAAAAGTTTATCTCTGACCTCGGTGATAAAAACAATAATTGTTTAGATCTATATAACACGACCCCCCCCCCCAGTAATATATATTAATACCCATTGTCATTAATAAACAAATTTTCAGTGTGTCCTAACACATGCACTTTTATTACAATGTTGGAAAATATCTTAGACTTATATTAGGTTCACCAGAGGTTTGCCACTCCAGTTGCTTTCTAATATCGTGGTGCACACCAACACAACAATATGTAACTTGCTCTGACAGTACAATGTAACTTACCTCCTGGTACATGATACAACCTCTGATAGGTGAGCATCTCTGGGTACATGGAATAATTTACTCTTGTACCCCATAGGGCTCAGGGATCACAAATTTCCTTGGCCTCATAATACATCCCTATCGGGAGGGCCCCAAACTGATAACTTGACTAGGATCACGTGTAGCTTACCACTGACACTACATAATGCATCTTGGTCCCCGGCAGTACATAGCGTAACTTACCTCCTGATATTTTAGAACACGAGTGTCAATGTTACTTGTTTCAGGTGTTTGGAATATCTGCCTGTTAGACAGTAACATGCACAGCTCCAATCTGTGGGAAATAGTTAAAAATCAGAGGAAAATTATTATCATGCTTACTATTATTGCAGCACGTTTAAACTTTACAACCTACATCATTGTTCAAGTTTTTCAGATGTTTACTTTATGATCTAAAAACATTGAAACTCTTGCAAATGATAATAAAGGCATTTATTACAAATAATTTTTTGAAATAAAAGATCAACTTCAGAACAAGAGACAGAATGACTTATTGCTCACTATTCCTAACCTAAATCTTATCCACTAAACATTCTCATTCACAAACATGTATTTATATTAAACAATGGATCACAAGCAACTCATTTATCATTCATAATCACGGCAAATTAAAGTTGTTGCCTAATTAGTATACATATTTAGTAGTACAGATGTTATGGCAGGGAGAGCTTATTTTCATACATAATGTATCCATTGAATTCAGCGGCTGAACATGTATGTTAACATTTCTGTCCGGATGTAAAACCACCCTATATAAAGCATTACATAGGTCACTTATTAAAAATATACAAAAATGAAAAGTGCTCCATCAGTTGTAGCTTTGCCATTCAGTGATGTCCCAATCAGGTGGTTATTAAAAATATTATTCCAAAACAAAAAAAAAACCTACTAATTCAGCTATTTACCCGGCTCGTGTATGTTAGTAAATAATGTGGAAGATTTCTCCCCCTTAAGCCCATTAACCGTATGGATTATGGAACATGTATATCAGATATTATTTTTCTATGAAGGCTGCACAATATGCAATCCGCTTCATTCATAAAATTGCGAATTAAGCTGCGTTTGTAAAGTAATAGAAAATGACAGCAAATAACTTCTTAGATTTAATTATCTTTAACTTTTTGGATTGCTTGGAGTTCAATTGGGGTTTTAACCCCATATCTCCTTGGTCAGGCAGGTGTGGAGCTAGCAGAGACTCTTACAAATATTTACATCACACACAGCCATTGCACATTAATATCCACAAAAGTGGCACAGATGTATACCCTTGTATATCATGCAACTACTCCTGAATCTGCAAACTCCCAGATGCTCAATATACATATACCCCTACATTCACACATGTGCTACGTAAATATACCTCTTCATCCCCAAACACATACATACTCCACACCATGAAGTTTGGGGTTGACCTATGGGATGGTCCAGTGGTTGGGCTTGCTCATAAATCGTTTTGGGCTCAAGCTCCAGGTATTTTATTAGGAACTAGCAATTTGCTTTCTCTACAGTCTATTGTGCTAACTCTATTAAAAAACCTTGCAGCAGTCACATATAACACCTCACATTTTAAAACGTAACGTCAGAAATGTAAGGATCCCTGTAGGATATGTATTAATTGGGTACATCATAAGGTTTCAAATACAGGTGGAAATCTTTAAAACCCATCACCAGGTCATAAATAAGCCTTTCAACTTGAAATCTTTTTCTTTATCTACTAAATTCCATATTGTGAGAACTATACAATAGAAATTTAAATCTATGAACAATCATTCTGGATTTCACTAAAACTGCAACTAATATGTGCTTGGTTCATTAGCACTGTGGAACCTACCTACATAATTGCAAAGTAGCAAACTTAGTTAACTTCCCACTACAGGTACAGTGAAGTTCACATTGGATAATCTAGTTACAGAGCAAAATTGATTGACAAGAATGTCTGCTAACGACTGTCTCTTATAGGTTGGGACGTATACTATTGAAGATCAGGGAGTTATAATGTTCTGTCATATACATTAGTATGTTTTAATGTTTCAATCAAAGTATACTTAATAAGTGACGTTTGAAAACAGTATAAGAAACAGCAGCTTGTTCCAAGAGTCGTGTCAGTCCCTAATGAAGTGCAAGGCCCCATTCTGCTTCCACTGTATTACTGTGTTACAGTATACTTTCTGGCTACTGATGAAAGCAAAAAACAAGCAAAAAAATAAATAAATAAAAAAGGAAACAGAATTAATCACAAAAATGTAAGAACATTAGGTTCTGACACTGTAATGAAAATCTTTTTAACTTGGGCTAAAGTGAAACACTGCCCATGTTTTTGGAGGATTGACAGTGTCTCCCTTGTGACTTTGCCATGACATTAGAATTCCACGTATCACATACCGTATATACTCGAGTATAAGTTGAGTTTTTCAGCACATTTTTTGTGCTGAAAAACCCCCCACTCGACTTATACTCGAGTCACTGTCTGTATTATGGCAACTTACATTGCCATAATACAGACCAGGACCGCCGGGCTCATTAAAGCCCGGCGGTCCTGTTGGGGGCTGGCAGCGAGCTGTAACTTACCTTTCCTGCAGCTCCTGGCAGCTCCCTTCTCTCTCCTCCGGTCCGGTCAGCTCCCCTGACAGCTCCCCTGTAAGTCTCGCGAGAGCCGCGGGGTCAGAGCAGGCTCTGCGCGGCACTCACACCGCAAGACTTGCAGTGGAGCTGACAGAGGAGCTTACCGGAGGAGAGAAGGGAGCTGACAGGAGCTGCAGTAAAGGTAAGTTACAGCTCGCTGCCAGCCCCCCTCCTACACAGTGCACACCACTGGACCACCAGGGAATGAGAGCCCCCCTCCCTGGCGAGGTATCAAGCAGGGAGGGGGGATGAAAAAAAATAAATACAAATTTAAATAATAATAAAATATTAATAATATTTTAAAAAAAAAATTAATATAACAAAAAAATAATAAAATAATAATAATTCAAAAAAAATGCCCACCCCCCACCAAGGCTCTGCATCACACACACACACTGCATTCATACACACACACTGCATTCATACACACACTGCACTCATACACACACACACTGCATTCACACACACACTGCATTCATACACACACACACTGCATTCATTATATACACACACTGTAAATAAATATTAAATTAATATAATTTTTTGGGGATATAATTTTATTAAGAAATTTACCAGTAGCTGTTGCATTTCCCACGCTAGTCTTATACTCGAGTCAATAAGTTTTCCCAGTTTTTGGGGGTAAAATTAGGGGTCTCGACGTATATTCAGGTCGACTTATACTCGAGTATATACGGGTAATCTTCTCTAATGGGACTGTGTCTGACACATTACAATAATGGAGTCTGATTCCAAGCTAGTTATTAGGATTCAATTACAATTACTCTGTTTTAGTTTAACAAGGATGAAAGCTCTGTAGTCATGTTTGATGTCCTGACAACAAGCTGACTGTTATTGCGCTCCTTGAAAAATGCACCTAATGACATAATTGCTATTCCTGTGACCATCTATCATACTTGGTGGTAATTAGCCAATAACTATGCTTCATGTGCTAGTACATTCAAATGAGTCCAATATATATAACAGAAAATGGGATTTATATATATATATATACACACATATATATATATATATATATATATATATATAATATTAAGTTATGTTTTTTTCTATTTGCAGAGAGATACACCCTAAAGAGACATTAGAGAGAAAACAGAAAAAATAAATAATATGGCATCTTATTAATGGCAGGGTGGAAATAAATCAGAGGAGGAAGAATACCCATCAAAATAAGATATAACATATTATTAGACTGTATTAGAACATTAGATGGTATGCAATGTTAGACAGTATGTAATAATACAAACACATTTTTGAATAGTATCCTACAACTATGTTGACATTGCAAGGCTTAGTCTTGTTGAGATTAATGGTAGTTATGGCAGCATAAATTTCCAAATTTTTTCCAGTTTCACGTAATGCACTCCCCTTTTTACTCCTTATAGCAATGGGAACTTGCTTATGGGTATTGCTGTCCAGAGGTGCTAAAACAAACATAGTTATACAGGTATTGCTCTATCCATGCCATTCAAGCATATCAGACATCACACTCTTCTTTAAGTGGCTCTGTGCTTTTACTTCCAGCATAATGAGATATATTTAATATATATATATACCTATATGCAAAATAGGTACCCTTGATAAGGTAAAGAAAGGCCAATTTGTCTAACAAACTCTCTTTCTGTGGGTTTAAAATATCTCAGTCAAAATTTCAATTCTATTGTTTAAACTCGTTCTACGTTTTTTTCTCCCAAAAGATGGAAGTTATTGTCTGAATGTTGGATTATCAAATGCTGACCTCAAATTGAACCAATCTGCATCCTGATATTGCAGCAAGCGATACTCAAAATATTATTATACATATATATATATATATATATATATATATATATATAATGAAAAAATGAACGCTTGGCACTCTCCTTGTAATAAAAAATGAAAGTATCCTGGGTGCTGTATCCTCAGCGTCAAATATATAAGCAAATAGGAAAAACGGAACGCACTCACAGGTCTTCATCAAAGTGAAAAAATGGTGCTTTATTAATCCATTAGGTGTATACAAAAATCGACCTACAATCTTGAAAAAGACCCGTCAGGGTCGAAACGTCGGTCGATTTTTGTATACACCTAATGAATTAATAAAGCACCATTTTTTCACTTTGATGAAGACCTGTGAGTGTGTTCCGTTTTTCCTATTTGCTTATATATATATATATATATATATATATATAAATGCACTTTAACATGGGAAAATATATAACCATATAACAACATTTTTACAAAAGGATGCTACAACTAAAACAAAATAAAGCAACAGGACACCCTCTCCCCCTTTTTTTTAAATGCCCTGGTTTTATTATTTATTTAATACAGCTGTACTGGTCATTGTTTCCTTTGCCCTCAATGAAAACATTAATGTTAAGATAAGTTTGGCAACATTCTATCAGATTCCATCAGTAGATAATGTCATGGAGACAGATTAAGGGCTTGGGTAAAGGGACTGGAATGCTTTGGGAACAAAGAATTAACTTTCCATGGGTCATAATCATATGGAAGTTTTAATATCTAACTCTTATAGAATGTTGCACACCTTAAACATATTTGACAAGTTGTTCTCTGTCTGCAAACATAACCCACACATGTAATTGCTAAACCATTATATAGTTAAATCAACAAATGTAACAAGACATATTGTATATATATTTATAATACGGTATTATCTACAAGATAAATGAACGGATGGATGAATCAACGGATGTATGAATCGATGGATGGAAAGTTATATTTTAAAATAAAGTTCTCATGAAGAGGTAAGTGTGACTAGAATTGCGGGAATAAGAATTGTGAAGGTGGAGGTACGATTGCCAAATCAGCAGCTAATTTAGATATGCCTTTTTAAAAAAAAAAATGTTTAAATTACACAAATAATCAAGTGGATTTTAATTGCATGTGATTATTATCTGCACTGGCCTTGCATTTATTGCATTTACCATTCTCACACAAACAGTCTGGATATAAATTATCCTATATTAACTAAATGTTTCAGATATTATGGACCACCTAGTCTGGAAAACAATCATTAGTCTGAGCCATTCATGTGTTTTATTAAAGTAAAGTACATTTTAAAAGTATTTATTCTATCCCTGTTCATGACTATTCACATCCGAGAAAACTATTGTAAGCAAAGTATATTTTTTAATTGGAGTCCTATTTCACTCAGCTAACCACAGCCTTGTGGATTTTGTGCTTCTAAAAATAATCAATTTGCAGTTTTTAACATACTTCATTTACCAAAGTATCTTAAAGGATGTATAAAAACAAAAAATGCCTTCATGAGCATTTTTTTTAATAAATACCATCAGCAAGTAAAAAATGCTCTTTTTTATTGTTTTAAAGTTCCATTGTTTTTTCTTTGTATGATTTTATTTAATATATTTCACCCTTTCTGCTTTGAGCCATGTCATTGCAGGTAATTTTCAGAAGTTAAAGAGTCCTCACTAAGTACAAGGCAGTTCGACTTAGGAAACTCACATACTTGCACTAAGATCTTATGAGACAGATAATGATTTATTTGAATTATCTTAAATTGTGCAAGGTGACCTATCAGTTACCTAGAAGCTTGCAATAAAATATGTTTCTTTATTTTAATGCATAAATTGTTTAGATATCACAAAAAGTTTTTTTTAAAAAACTGTGGTCTACCTTTAACTCACTTTCTAAAGAAATGGCTGAAAGACGATAACAATAATTCATTGTGCTAAACCCCTTATCCCGCAATTCCTGTGTTTGCAAGTTTAGTCCACATTTGTTTGTTATTTAAAGTCGGATAAAGCCCCCCCCACCACCACCACCACCACCACATACTAATTTTAAAGAGAATGTGAGAATGGTCCGGATTTGCCCTCACTTCTGGAACCAATCTCATCTGATGTCTTACATAAAAGATGGCCACAGTGATGCAAGGGTTGTTAGATAGAATATGTTTATGAATATTGAAATAATTAGACATTATATAGGTAGATTTAAAAAGCAGGTTTTTAAATCTACATTAAATTAATTAAAATTGTGAGGCGTTGCCAAGGCCAATTTTAATACCATAATGGCTGCCTCTTACCTCCTCTCCCCAGATTTAAGCTTTTGCACACTGGTGAAGGTCAGACACAAGGTAGAAATAATGACAAAGAGGACAGTGATCCCGTATACTGCACAGTTAACATTGCAGGATCTGGACACTAAACAGTGAGCCATTGTGACATTACAACCAACTTGTCAAGTTACATCTACAAAAAAGTTACAGAAAGTTTTCGCTTCTGCTATTTTGGCCTTAAAGGAGCACACCGTTGATTTTTTTTTACCCCACTGTTTAGTATAGTACATGCCTCCAAAAAAAACATGCATGTATTGGGTGGTTTTTTTTGCATGTTTTTTTGGGGGGTGTATGAAAAAACAGCTTGCAAGGCCAGCCTGCTGCCTTTGCAAGTCCACCCATCCACATTAGGTTTACGTTGGTAAGCGGGTGTTCACACTGGCACAGACGGAACGTCTGAAAGCCTCTGTGCTGCAGCCACTAGCGCACCTTTCCACTGCTTCTCAATGAGCTGTAGTACAAGCTGAAGTGCTTTATGTCTTTTGAGTGTTCCTTTCATTTTACAAATTGGTACTCAAGTCCAGGGCCAGAGCAAGGATTTTTGGGTACACAGGCAAAGATGATTTTGGCACCCTCCACTCCCGGCTGGCGAGGGAGCACTTCCCCTGAGCTGTCTGCTCAGCTCCCTTGCGCGCCTCAGAGTGAGGGAGCCGGAAGATGATGTCATCAACCCAGCTCCCAGCCTCACTCTGCGGTGCGCAAGGGAGCTGAGCAGACCGCTTAGAGGAAGAGCTCCCTCGCCAGCCGCCCGCCCAGCCCAGCCCAGCCCAGCCCAGCATGTTAGTTAGCCGCAAGGCTAACAAGGCATTTGCCGTGGGCATTTAGGGGGCGGCTTTTTCCCCCCCTGGAAAATGACGCCCAAGGCAAATGCCTTGTTTGCCTTACGGCTAAAACGCCCCTGTTTCCACCCCAAGTGCCCTTCTGTGTGTCACTTTCATTCCCAGCCCCTCTGTGCATCTTTCCCACCCCCAGGCCCATCTGTGTGTCTTTCTCCCCACTCAGCCCCCCCCCCGCCCGTGTGCCCCTCTCCCCTACATGTCCCTTAGTGTTCCTCTCCCCTCCATGTCTATTAGTGGTCCTCTCCCCTCCCTGTCCCTTAATGGTCCTCTCCCCTTCATGTCCATTAGTGATCCTCGTCCCTGTCCCTTAGTGTTACTCTCCCATCCATGTCCTTTAGTGTTCCTCTCCCCTCCCTTCCCTGTCCCTTAGTGTTCCTCTCCCCTCCCTTCCCGGTCCCTTATTGTTCCTCTCCCCTCCCTCCACTGTCCCTTAGTGTTACTCTCTCCTTCCTCCCCTGTCTCTTAGTGTTCTTCTCTCCCCCCCTTAGTGTTCTTTTTCCCTTCCCTTCCCTGTCCCTTAGTGTTCTTCTCCCCCCCTTACCTGTCTCTTAGTGCCCTCCATTAATGTTCCTCCCACCCCTCATTAATGTTCCTCTCCCCTCCCTTTCCTCTCTTTTAGTAGTACAACCCTACCCCAGTGTTTCTTTTCCCTTCCCTGTACCTTAATGCCCCCCCCCCCGTAATGTTCCTCTCTCTCACCCCTGAGTGTTCCTTTCCCTCCCTCTGTTTTAGTGGTCGCCCCCCCTTAGTGTTTCTCCTCCCACCATTCCCTTAGTGCCCCTCTCTCTCCCACCCTTGGTTCGCTCCCCTCTTTCCCCCCCCTTAGTGGTCCTCTCCCTCCTAGATGTGCTTCCTGCCTTTCTTGTAGCGTGGGCCAGCGGAGCAGACCATGGTAAATGAGCTTCTGTTTCCTGTACCCAGACGGACTGACAGGAAGTGCTCTTTCAGTGAGCACTTCCTGTCAGTCTGGCCGGGTACAGGAAACAGAAGCTCCTGTACCGGGGTCCGCTCCACTCGGCCATGCTACACTGAGTGACTGGCAGGAGGTAGGGCTGTGCGCCCATCTCCTACTGGTCACTCTAATCTAGCGCCCCTCAGGGCCGGTGCGCCTTAAGGCAGCCACTTGTGCCACTTTATGGACGCGCCGGCCCAACTCAAGTCCCCATCATGTGCCACTAGGTAAAAAAGATCCTTATTTAGGAATATTTTAATTTTCTTTTAATGCAAAGATTCCTATTTAAAGATTTGTGGATCATTCAGAGGTAGGGACATCTCATTTAATCAGGTGAGCTTGCACTTAAACGGCTATTGGAGTGATACAAAAATTTTAAATGTGGATTTTGGGATAGAGCATAGGTAACTCTTTTTGGTTTCTGTTCTATGTATTTAGCCTGATGAATACTGTAGCCATTGTTGCTGCCCATGAGAAGTGGGAGTTTAAGTACAGTGATACATTTTTGTATACTTGTATTTAAATCTTATTTATTGTTTAGAAATTGGGAAACATAATTCTTTTCAGTCTGGTGTGAAAGTCTCTTTTTCTTTCCTTATGCATTGTTTAACACAACTATCGAATCAAATTATAGTGCAACATTGCTTTGTATTTATATTTTACACATTTCTGATCACTGAAAACTTATGTCGATTAAAATTTATGCACCCCTCCATCTCTAATTATCTGTTGTAATTTTCAGTACCTACTCGATAAAGTACAATGTGCAGAATATTTATATTTTCTTACATTTTATTGGGAAATTATCTACGTTTAGGATCTCATTTTATGACAAGGTAAAGATAGCATGAAAAGATTTTTGATGGGTATACAAACATTCTCTCACAACTGTAAATTCACTTTAAACAAGTGTCAAACCATCCCTCTATAGTAGCCATGTTAGAAATGAAAGTACCGACAATAAGTGCCCACATTTCATTGGGTTCATAGCTCATAAAAATAAGTTGCACAACACTAAAGAATTTATAAGGTATCCTGTTCATAATTTTTTTATTTTTTTTTTAAGAACGTCTGATGTCCCAGATTCATTTTGGATCAGAGAGAGAGCATTTTGTAAGGTTCCTCTGAATGCTGTTATGTGATGGAATATATATTATAATTTTGAAGCATGAGCCAAATGATGTGAGACCAACAAAGACTTTAACATTATCCACATTGCACAAGCTCAGATCACAGACTTGGGGTTTTATGGACTATTAGAAGACACGGTGAGTAATACTGTTTCATAGTGGACCTTTCTTAAATTAAAATATAGAATTTAAAATGACCTTGGCTAACATCACATATACCATATTTACTGAGAACCTTGTTTTCATTTAGCTCTAATTTGAGATTATGTTTGCAAACATATCATCTGGTTTAAATCTAGTTTTTGTTTTTTTTAATCATGAAACAAGTAAAATAAAGAACCAGGGGACTTGTATAGTTATGATGCATACATAAGCACAATATTGGGGGAGATAATTTTGTTTATTCTGCAAATTTTGATTATGGTTATTACATGACAGCGCACACCCACCAGAGCAGTTTTTCACTTTCTTGTACAAGGACAAGGGACATAATCAGTGTTTTAATGATTATAACAAGTACGTCTCTTTTCATACTATTTGCTGGTATATTAAAAAAAAATACATGAAAACCTTAACTAGTGGATTTTTCAATCCAATATGGACAGGTAGTTACTGCTAAACTTAGTGGTTCCATAGAAAAATAACCACAAACAAGGAAAATATATAGCCAGCAAATTGAAATACTGGACATAGGAAACACTGTCGCAAGCGATGCCTTTTAATGTTTTCATGTATAAAAAGAAAGACAACACAATAAGAATATGTCACTTTTATATATTAGAGGGTTATTCACTAAAGTTAGAATCCAAAGTGAATAGAAGAGTTATGGGCAAAATAGCTGAACTAGAAAAATTCTCGAATTTAGCTATGCTTCCAGTTTGACTGCTTTGGTCTTACATCTGAAATTCCAATAAATTGCAAACCTGCTAACTCAAGATGGTTTGCTGCAATTTATCAGTTCTGAAACTTCTGATTGCTGTGTCCAGAGCAGGGTACCTGATACCTACCCAGGGAGCATTGGGCAAATGCAATGTTTGCCTTTTTATAATCCATGCCTTGCATTTTTACCAGACACACATAAGCTGATGATAATAAAAGTGAGGTTCCATAATTTATTAATTTACTTATTTCATTTCTGGAAGGTTATGTTTTTGCCTGAAGTTTTAATAATTCTTGAAACAACTTTGTGATTTCAGTTTCAAGATAAGCTGCATGGGCATAGCTGGATCAGCTGATGTGTGTAGATGCTGACAAGCCCCGGTGTTAGCGTGTTCTGAAAACCATTTTAAATTCTTTTCTTTTTTCATAAAATGGACCCTGCCAATGCAAAATTCACTGGCAGCTCTCCAAAGTAAATAAAACCCAAGGTTATTTAAAAAAACAAAAAAAAAAACAAAGACAACTAGTAACAAGCAAAGATAGCAAATACGATTTATCATGAACATGGGCTGAAATATACATTACAGAAGAAAAAAATCAAAAATTGTGTCAACGATAAACAAAAAAAATATAGCTTCCTTATATAAAAAAAATCATTGCATTCCAGGGAACGGCCCGGTTAATATCATCCTCACCATTGTGATGTATCAGGAATGCTGTTTTTCTCCTGTGACCATAGGAAACATCAAGCTAATAAACTGCTATAAAATACAGTGTATACAATGCTCCGGATAGCAAGTGTTTTCAGATTCCAATATGTTACTGTAGAATACAGCTTAAAGATTTCAACTTTTGTCATATTTTTTAAACTGTAAGCCTTTCAATTTACTTAGCGTCCTGTGACATCCCACTTTACTGTAGAGAAAGCATGCCTTACTTAAACAATGTGGTTTGGATTTACTGTTCCCATAGATCATCAGCAAAGTGTTTGGTTCTGCAATGGTGTCATTCGCGTTACTAATAACAGCTGCTCTCCCATCAGGCCGGGTTGTGCAAAACAAGTAGTACATGTTTTTGTTTTCTTACATATAATGTATCATGGCTTTGGCTTTGCCATTCAAGTTTTTTTTTTCCTGCCGTCAGCAAAAACGATGTAAATAAAATAATGGAAAATGTCAATCCGTTTCTGCTGTAAGTAAATAAATATGTGGATGTGACATCTGCCATTAGAAAATAAAGTAATATAGAAAGTTGAAATGGTATATGGGGATACCTCTATAGGCCACTGGAAATGAAACACATATGAATAAAAACACACACAGAATTCTGGAATACACTGAATGCACATTTTTGCATTTGTTTCATTTTATATTTTATCATTAAAAAAAAAAAAAAAAGTTACTTGTGCCCTATCCCAAATCCCTATGTATCAATATTTATCAATATTTAGAACAATTATTCCTTCTAATGAGGAAAAATGTTGGTTATGTCATTAGAGTATTGTGTTAAGTGTACAGGAGGCAAGGTCTTCTGTAATGTCAATGGACCCATGGGTGCTTAAGCTTTGTCTTTTTTAAGAAAACTTTATTTAAAAAAAAAAGCAAATGCAAGTTCGGTGCTTGCTGTGCATGCGCATTAGGTTCCTCATGCTCCTCTATAAGGTGAATTGGATTGGACCATTGGCAGAGGATGCCATGTCTCCTCATTGACATTGCTGGAGGAGGAGGGCTAAGCAAAAAAGATAAGTAAAAACGTTTACCCAACAGAAAATGGTATGATTTGCCATTTTCTTTTTAGTTGTTTTTTTTTACCAGAACAAAGCAAAGTAAAGGGGATGAAAAAGAAAAATCTAAATTTCAAAGCTAGAACAGAGATGTTAGTGTAAGAAAGTCAGGGAGGGATTAGATCCTGTACTTAAACCAAGGTCGTAAAGTACTACTAATAACTGAAGTTACAGCATAGTGAATTAACACAGTGATTTTATCCATTCATATATTCAATATGCTAAACTCAGACACTGTAAAAAGTGGCATTGCAGAAAATCTATGCCAATAATGCAATTTGCTAACTGGAGTAACTTTGCAACAATGGCAATTAGTTACATTTCTAAAATAAAGGAGAATGGTCCATAGGAAACCATAGAAATCACATAATTTAGCATTTACTAAATGCCATTGTGGTTAATCTCTGTTTGTACCATGTCTGTTTGTCTATGCTGTATATGTGACCCTGTAAGGGGTTAACATATCAAGGGAAGAGAATGATCAAACTCTTGGCCTTAAAATGGTTACTATTCCATCCAAGTGGCCAAGGGTCGCCAACCAGTGTATAATTGACCCTACTTACCCCAAACACACTAATCGTTAACAGTGAGGGGGAGACCAAATAATTTTAAAATATCAATTAAATCTGTAAAAAAAACCTAATTCTGTCATGTCGAGTCTTGATTAATGATATTATTAAATCTTATTTCTTTGGCCAATCACAATCAAATGCAACTAAATGGAACTAAATGGAAATAAAACACAAAACTGGGGACACTCTGGCAATTATTATTCAATTACTCTCCACTTAAAATCTCAACACGTTTAAGAAGAGCTAATAGGCCACTTGTCAGGCGTATACTAGCTTTTAATGGAGTTCAAAGGACACTACTGTTTTTATTAATATAAGTTCTTGAAATAAAGAACTACAGGCTGTTGACTCAGAGACCCAAGCATGGATTGCTTTATCTATTTTAATCTTATTTTTATTTAAACAGCACATCGCTGGTATATCCCTGCACAACACAGAGAGCAGGTAAAAAGAATTGTGCTTGTCATCTATGTGATCGATCAATCAAAGTCTTATGGTTGCAAATGTGATTAAGGAACAAATCTAAAATTTTCAAAACATAATTTTGAAAAAATGCAAAATATATCTAGAAAAACCCTTTATAAATATATGAGTATTTACATATGTATTACGTACGTCCATATATTTTTTAAGCATTACTCAACCAGCCAGTGACGCTTTCAGTGTATCAGATCTTTTAAAATCTAATGCCAATATGTAATTGACCTCTTAGGTAATCTCTTGCTTAGATCATTTTTGAAGCTACATGCAGCCCTGAGGCCTGGATTGGTCATTCCATTGTACGCGATGACGACAGAGACCATCATTGGTGCATTAAGGTGTTCAAGTTATATGCATAGCTCATGAGAAATGTTAGTAATTCAGAAATAAACCCAGGGATTTACTTGAATAGCTCATAGTTAGTTAGGAAAATGTTTTTTCTAACTATGGCACATGTACGTGAAGTTCTGGCTTGAGACTGGAAATATATTTTACTTCTACCCTTTAAAATGTCTTTTTAAACGTAATGAATAATGTCCCTATTGAGCATTATTTTTTAGGTCCTCCCCTTCCCTTTCGCTAGAAACAGATTACAAATTAAGTTTAACTTACCTGGAATCAGGGGCATGGCAAAGCTCCCGACCCAGCTTTCCAAGCCCCCCATGACGTCACAGCATCTGATAGAGAAGCCTGTGATTGGACCATTTAATTGACTCAGATCACATGTGTGCGCTGTGAGCTGGCAAGGGGAGGGAAGAGGGAGTGGGAGGAGACACGGAGAGAGGAGGAAAATATTACAAAAAACTGTGCTGATAAGGAGGCAGGGAGGGCTTCAAAAAAGAAGGTGTGGGAGGGAGGAGACATCCATATGAAGGAATGGATTTTATGCACACAATAGACATTTTACAGCCCAATACTGCCAAAGTCACATGTGCTGGGTGTGCAACTAGCCCCCGGTTCACAAGTACCAATATCTCCCCATGTGCAGTGTTTCAAGCAGAAATACTGCACATACTGACTTCTACCACCATGACCACTCCAACTCACTGCAATGGTTATGGTAGTTGAAGTAACCCTTTCATCAGGCATCTTTTTTTTTTTTTTTTTAGTCATCGCCAATCAAAACCATGTACTTCTACAGAGAATCAAGCACATAAAGCCTGTGTCCACACACTCTTCCATATAGCATCAAATATGTAAAGCTTTTTCTACTATCAGTGATAAATATACATGTACAGCAACTTGTTCCTTATGTGATTTTTTTTTTTTTTCACATTCTTTATGGAAATCCACTGTTGAATAGGAATTTAGCCTGGAATAATCACACAGCAAGCTTTTTTTTTGTTTGTTTCTCTGGTTACAAAGAAGGATCAATGTGACAATTTCAACTGTGTATTTGTAAATCCTTTTCTCTCTGCAAGTGTTATAGCAAAATCTATTTCCTTATTCTTCTCATAACTGTTCAAATTGACATGTCTAGCATTAGTCCTGGCCATTCCCTGGAAATTGCTATGTGACCTTACTGTGTAGAGCTAAGCTTTATCAATACACTTCTTTATTATTAGGAGGGACCCTGTGACAACCTATTATATGCGTATTTGTTATGTGAAATCATATATATATATATATATATATATATATATACACACAAGTATTTAACAGTAGTGGTACATTTAGTTTTCAGAGAGTGGGCATTCAGTAGGGTCTGTACCTAGCCATATTTGCAGATCCCACTGGCAGCGGATCACCAAGAAACCACTGGACCACCAGGGAATGAAGATTCGAGCCCCTTTCACTCAAAAAAAATAAGCAGGAGGGACCTCTTCTAAAATATAAATATACATATGTATATAAAAAAATAATAATAATAAGCAGCACTACGACTCTGGGCACAATGAGGTAATGTATCTATACATTATTTGTCTCAAGGTAGGTAGGTTCTTAGCTACCTGAGCTATCCATAATTCACCATGTGACACTCGCATTGACCTTCACATGTCGTGTACTATAAAATTACCACATGTTAATACAGTCAATGTTTCTGGACATCCTGTGTCCAGAGTGTTAAAATATAGCACATATTCAGGAGTGAGTGGGCGTGGCTAAAGAGGCAGGCTTATGGTGGAGCATTCTACAAAACATGTATTTTATGGAAAAACTATAAAGATTTGAGCAAGCAAAAAAATACAGCATATTAATGAAGCCAAAAGCTCATTCTAGTTGTTGTTAGGGCAGGAGTGTCCAAGCACCTTCTCACCTCTATCACTGGATGCCAATTGAGAAAGATGGTATGTACTATGTTCTCAAACAGTTTCAACCAAATTTGGAGCTCTGTAACCAGGCACTTTCTGCCTATCGGCTTCTGTTTACTTGCTGCTCTTCAGTCCGAGTAAGGATTAAATGGGCAGCTGCTGATAGGCCAAGAATGTCAGCATATCAATTGAAGACCACTGAGATAAATATTGCATACTATTTTTCTCACTAGGTTCTGATTGATAGACTGGGAGCAGTTTAACTCCTAAAGGTAATAAGAAGCTTTGATACTCTTACCCCATAACAACCTAAATGAGTTTAAGTGGTGGGTTGGGAGTGTTCCTTTAATTTTGATTGAACAAGAACATATGCAGGTTTTAATTCCTTCGTAGTACGCCCCCTCTAGTCTGTACTGCTTCCTTTCTTTGTGTCTTATAGCAAACCCTTGCAAAGCAATGTAATGAAATAATCTTATAGTGTTGGCCACAAAGCAGTATATTTTTCAAAATCACTGCAGTAATGTTGTTAATATAAATAAATCCTTGTGACATTACCTTAATGTGATATTTACGAATTTACCCAACAATACAGCACAGTTGGATCAATAACACATCATCTCCATAATAAAGTCTCTACACAGAGGATTGATCTCAGATATAATATTGTGTTTCTAAACATAGGAACACAAAACCTATCATTATGTGTCGTTTCACTATTTAATCTCCATGTAACCCAGTGTCAGTTATGCAAAGCTCTTCGCATTTCTAACACAGTGTGAATAAACCCTATTTGCATTTTAAAGGGGGGCAGATGCCGTGAGATCTGTAGATTAGAGAGAGCATGGAAAGAGCACATCAGTGCCATCGTTTTATTTCCACTGATATCAATTCCAACTTGTTTTTATGAAAAGTGACAAAATAACCCAAAATCCATACAAGAAACTTGGACCACTTTATCTTGTATGTACCATTCATAATAAGCAGTGAGAAGCTGAAACAATTATATAGTTTTGGGGGTTGTAGGAGGATGTTGTTTATGGATACTTTTCTGGGCTGATGATAATTTATCATACGAAGGTGTGATATGTGGCATTGTGGTCCTATTCTGAGATATGTATTTTTCCATTGAGTAATTCAGGATTTCGTAGAGTTCTGAGGTATTTAGGGGTGCTGCATTTATTGAGGAGCACTGTATGGTGCTGTCTGGTGCTGATGGATGTGATAGGGTTAAGTGGTGGTTGGTTGGTTTGGAAATATCTGGTCTGGTATTAAAGGGTGCTGTGTTCTGAAAGGGTGCTGTGTTCTGATAGGTGCTGTATTGTGTTTAGGGGTGCTGTAAAGTTTTCGTGAAGATAGTATGGATGCAAGTCTGATGCTGATATGTGGTATTAATGCCGCGATTGCCAGCTGTGAACACGTAAAAGCCAAACTTAAAAAAAAACTCACGCCATGCCAGATTCAAAATGTATCAATAACAAATTTTAAAGCATTAAATATATAATCTATTATAAATACAACTGATACATTTATTTGCTTTTGGAACTGTTACAGTTTTACTAACCTTCTACCCAGTGATGGAACTAATGAATAGAGGACCCTGGCGCTAGAATATATTTTGAGGCTGTCAAAAGATGCTGTACAGGCAGGACAGGTAGATTTTCATGTGGGCTGCTCCTGCATGGAGCCGGCTGGTACGGTCGGTGAACACTGGTGAAGATTTTAGTAATAAATACATTTACTGTGCAGGGTACCTATAATGAGGGGTGGAGGGGTAGAGATAGGTATTTGAAGAAGGAGCTGGACATCCCGATTGTTCCTCGCACTGTGGACTGTCACTTGCAGAATGTTGCTGGGATCCGTGACATCATCCCTGATCCAACCTGATCCAAGCCTGAAACAGCCTCATGAATGCCCAGGGAAAATGGTGGAGAAGGATGCAGGATCCAACAGGCAGAAAATTGTGCTGGCCTAGTAAGCAGTACGGTCAGCCAGTGAGCTACTGTAATTTCTGGAAAGGGATTATGCCCTGCTCACTTTGTCTGTGAATGTGTATCAGCAGTCAATGATTTGTATATAAGTGAATGTGTATGTATTTCAGTGTGTATGTGTTTTTGTGAGTGTATGCATATTCAAATTGTGAGTAAAAAATAAGTTAGACTTATTTTATATAGTTTATGAGACTGTAAAATATATAGATTCCCCTTGGTGCTGCCAAAACAGCTCTGATGCATTGAGGCATGGACTCAGATCTACTTCCAGCACATGAAATTCAAGAACTGACTGTTCACTTGCTGCCAAATATATTAAATATATCCCAGCATTTGGCAGGTGCCATCATAAGGATAGATAGGGGTGGGGGCTGTCCTATCTCAGATGGAGAGTCAGGATACTCCTTTGCATCCATGTGGGTACTTTTCTAGAAAGTTGTCTCTGGCCAAGCATAATTATGATATTGGCAACAGGGAATTGTTGAACACCTTTTAGAGGGTTCCAATGATCCCCTTTTGATCATCACTGATCACAAAAATTTGGCAAATATTGGTGATGCTAAACGACTGTCTTCTAGACAGGCCAGATGGTCTTTGTTCTTATCCCGCTTTCACTTTATTATCACTTACAGACCTGGTCCCAAAAACGTTAAAGCTGATGCCCTCTCTAGACAGTTTGATATTGAATCAGAACGAGAACAAGAGACGTCCCCTATTGTTCCTCCTGAGTGTATCATTGCTTCCACTGGTCTCTCCATGTCATCTCCTTTGCTTTGTGTTATTATGGTGGCTCAATCCCAGGCACCTTGCAATAAACCTCTGGATAAATTGTTTATTCCATTGTGTTAAAGAAAACGAAGTAATGAGGGTATTCCACGACAATGTGACTGCAGGGCATCCGGGCATTAATAAGACCATTTCCGCTGTCTCTAGATCTTTTTGGTGGGATTCACTCAGAAGAGATATCAAGGAATATGTGGAGGCCTGTTCTGTGTGTGCAGTCTCTAAGATTCCTCATAAACTGCAGTGTGGATTGTTACAGCCACTTCCTGTACCTAGTGTTCCATGGTCCTACTTATCCATGGATTTCATTGTGGAACTTCCAAATTCTAATGGCAATACCACCATCCTTATGGTGGTTGACCACTTTTCCAAGATGGCTCACTTTGTTCCGCTAAAGAAATTGCCATCTTCACAAGACCTGGTTTTTATTTTTATACGTGAAATTGTCAGACTAGATGGCATTTCTCAAAATATTCTCAGTTTGTGTCTCGATTTTGGAGGGCTTTCAATAAACAGTTGGGCATTGAATTGTCATTTTCTTCTGCTTACCATCCTCAAACCAATGGCACGGCTGAGAGGGCTAACCTGTCATTGGAATTGCATTTGCGTTGTTTTGTTAATAGCACACAAGATAACTGGTCCGAACTACTAACTCTTCCAGACATAGTCCATTCTTTGTTAATAACGGTCGTCATCCTACTGTGCTGCCGGCTGTTTTCTCTGACACGGCTATCCCTGCTCTGGATGATCACCTCACTGCTATTCATGAAACTTGGACCAAAGTTCAGTCCGCTCTCAAAACTGCGGCTGCTCATTTCAAATTTCAGGCTGATAAACGGCAGAATGCCAACCCTGTTTACCAAGTGGGTGAGAGGGTGTTGTTATCATCGCACAACATTAAACTAAAAGTTCCTAGCATGAAGTTTGCCCCCAGATTCCTTGGTCCATTTTGTATCATTAATTCTGTCTCCTATTCTCTGGCACTTCCTACCTCCTTACGTATTCCCAATACCTTTCATGTTTCCTTGCTCAAACCATTTATTTGCAATAGGTATACTGTCCCAAGTATTCCCCCTCCCCATTCAGGGCCAGATTAAGAGTCCAGTGGGCCTGGAGCTGACAGTTATGAGGGGCCTAAGCACAGAATCTTATCGACCAAAAACACTAAAACAGTCATACCTCTCAAGCATTACGTATCTGGTGGAGATGTTGCCGGAGAGAAACACATAGGATGCAGCTATAAGAAAACTCAGATTCTCTTAAAATATGCTAATCTCTCTCTAATTCATGCTTTCATCTTTCAAGTAAATCCATACCCCCTAACAGCAGTGTCCAGTAAAGCAGGAAGCCAATGTGCAATGTAAAAGGGTGGGCCACTGGCGCGGATCATGTAACCAGAACTCCCGAAAGGGACGAACATGCCCAAAAAGGAGGCATGTCTGCCCAACAAATTGAAAGGCTATACAAAAAAGTGAAGGAAAGACAGCCCCGTAACAGATCAGGCTGCTCTCCTTCAAACCACCCAAAACAGATCAACGTCTAAGAAAAATAAATAAATTTTATTAAGAATAGAATCAAAAAACCTAGGAACTCGTATATATGACAGTGGACTACAAGGTTATAGTGGAAACAGCATGTATCAGTCACTGTTGTATGTAGCAGATTAGACTCAAACAGAGTTAAAGCTACACATGATACTTTGAATACACATTGAGCCTAGCAAAAGGTCAGAGAGTGCAGATTGAATAAACTTATATGAAAAAGACAAACTAATGGGGAGGACCATATAAGTAGGGCGAAAGTTATAATAAAGTAAATCCAAATAAACCCCAAAGGTGAATAAATCAGTCTCATAGTAACTCCATACTATATTATATGGTCGCCCCAGCGTATTTAGACACTCAATACACTGTTGATAGGAGTCCACTAAAGGTTAAGTTAAAAAAAAAAAAAATTCATTGAGAAAAATAAATCAAATTACCTAAGGACTCATATAGATAACACAATACTGTCTATAAACTGCAAGGTTACAGTATAAGTGAAAATAATCAGAACACTATTCCAAATAGTAATCTAAACTCAAAAAGAGTTAGTGCTAAATGAGGTTATGTATTAAACATTAAACCATGCAGAAAGTCAGAGAGTGCAAGTTAGTAGACTTGCGTTGGAAATCGAAAGAATAGGGAAGATAATATAAACGGAGAGAGGAATATAAAGTGGAGATGGATATAAATATAAATATAAAGTAGGTCTAAGTAAGACAGACAAAACTAGATAAATCCACCTCACAATGTCTCCCTACTAAATAGTCATCCCAGCGTATAAAACCGATCATCCCCAGAGTCACTATAACATTCTATCCAAAAGTACACTAAAGGTATAACAATGTTAAAAACCATCGGAGAAACAAGCCCGACGCGCGTTTCGGCGGGTAAACCGCCTTTCTCAATAGCAAAATAAAGTGTATCTAATTAGATCCCCCCCCCCTTTTTTTCCCATCTATATAGCCCCTACTGACCGCCCATCAGGTGGTGCTAAGCTGGCATCATCCAATCTCCTTGCTTGCCGAGATTAGTTAATGCGCATGTCCCGCCAAAGTGTCCGCGCATGCGCGCCAAACTTAGAATAGATGCTCTCTCACAATCATCAGTGCGCATGTCAAAATATCAGTACAGAGATAGAGCAGCGCACAGAGTGAACCACAGAATCGCCACATACCACATGCATATATATGAATGAGCAGGCAGCCACAGGGGGTTCCCAATAAATCCTGACACAGGATAGATGCCCTTATATAAAAGGGACAAAAATAGGAGACAGACTAGATTCGTCTGATCAAACCCTGTACACTTAAATACAAAACCTCCATAGCGTTCATGTGTCTATTGGAGGAAAAATATCCATACATGTGCAGGAGATTCATAAGGATAGAGGGAAGGAGGAGGAAATAAAAAGAAAAAGACAAAAACTAAATCCTAATAATCTTAATAGAAAGATAAAACAGAATATATATATTATAGACAAAAAGAGTGATAAGAGTAAAAACTTTCAAAAAAAGAAGTAGAATTTTTCCTAAAAAGAGTGAATATTTTTCAAAAAAGGCTGGTAATAATAAGAAAGATGGGAGAATATGAGAGAGATATATATAGCCCAATAGGTCATATGTTTATATAAAGGGGGCAAAAGAAAAGCCCTCGTTCAGACCCAAGGGTTGAAGGGTTTTAAGTTCATATATCCATCTAGACTCCCTTTGTCTGAGTGTTTTGTCAAAATCCCCACGTCTAGGGGTCCTTTTTACTAGTTCCAATCCACAGAATTTAAGATTATTAGGGTCCCCATGATGAAATTCTTTAAGGTGTCTGGATATAGGTGTCTCAAGACGGTTCCTAGGAGATCTTACATGTTCCATGATTCTGTCTTTAAATGCTCTAAAGGTTTTCCCCACATATTTCTGTCCACAAATGCACTGGAGCAGGTATACAAGGCCTTTAGTATTACAGTTAAATAAACTTTTAACTTTAAAGGAAACCAGTTCTTGGCTGTCGCTGACAGTCTTGGAATTTTTGAGGATAAACTTACAGGCTACACATTTACCACAGCCATATGTGCCCGTTGGGGGAGTACCCAACCAAGTGGCACGTGGTTGTGTTCCAATAGAGAAATGACTAGGTACCAATAAGTCGCGAATATTCCGTCCCCTCCTAGCTGTAATATTGACATGTGGGCTTAGAGCCCCCTTGAGATGTACATCATTTAATAGTATGGGCCAGAATCTCTCAAGTGACTTCCGTACTTCTGGCCACCCCCTATCAAATGTTGCGATCATACGGATATTTCCAGTATCCTTCTTAGTCGTTTTTTCAGTATGGTCACATAGTAGTTTACCCCTCTCTGTTTGTAATGCCTTCTTGTAGGCTCTTTTTAAACAGCGGTTCGGATAACCCCTCTCCTTAAAATATTGTCGAAGTTGTTTCGCTTTCAAAATAAAATCCTGGGTGTCACTACAGTTTCTCCAAAGACGGAGATACTGACCCACCGGAATACCCTCTTTGAGGGGTCGGGGATGGTGACTAGTCCAGTGTAGGAGAGAGTTAGTTGCCGTAGGTTTCCTGAACAATGTAGAGTGGAATGTACCATCTTGACTAATACTGATAGTCACATCTAGAAAATTTATAGACCGTCCTCCGAATTCAGATGTAAACCGAAGATTTTGATCATTACAGTTAAGTAATCCTACCATATCTGAGAACTCTCGGGGGGTGCCATGCCAGACAATCAGAATGTCGTCAATGTAGCGACCCCACCATAGAACTTTAGGTAGGTATTCTTTCAACATATCTGAATTGAGGATCTGGTATTCCCACCAACCGAGATGGAGATTCGCATATGAGGGGGCACAAGCCGTCCCCATAGCGGTTCCCCTTACTTGGTGGTATATACGATTGTTAAATAGAAAATAGTTGTGTGACAAAATTAATCTCAAGAGACGTAGAAGGAAGGCTGTATATAAATCATCTCTAGGGGCTTTCTGATCGAGAAAAAATCCCACATGTTCAATTCCTCTATCATGGGGTATGGAGGAGATATTAGTTGACACTCAGATAGTAGAATGCAAGTCCCGGATCATTAATCTGTCCTCTCGCATATTGACCGCTGATCAAGAGGTTGTTTTGGGGAAGGGCCTCTCATTTGTACCTACACCTCCCTTTGATAAGTTTGGTTGGATTAGGGATCTCAATCTTTTTGTTAGAAAGTTGGCCCTACATAAATTCCATTCTGTTCAAAATGAAAGGAAGGCCCGTGACCTTGGACTTGCACCACAAGACTATCAATGCCTCACTACCCTATTAACCCTTCTAGACGAAAATTATTTAAATATCATCTCGAACCTTACCGGCCTAAAACCAAAGAGCCGCTATACACCCAATTTTGCGGGTTTTAGGAACATTGAGTTGTTCCTAGAGGAGGCCAAAATAGAGATTGAAAAAATCAACTTAAAATCTCTCCGCATCCATTCTAGGGATAATCTCCTTAGACGGGAACATCGTCTTAAATTTTCCTCCTCCGTCCAATTATGTAGTTTGGACGTTGAATGACTCTACTCCTCCATACCCCATGATAGAGGAATTGAACATGTGGGATTTTTTCTCGATCAGAAAGCCCCTAGAGATGATTTATATACAGCCTTCCTTCTACGTCTCTTGAGATTAATTTTGTCACACAACTATTTTCTATTTAACAATCGTATATACCACCAAGTAAGGGGAACCGCTATGGGGACGGCTTGTGCCCCCTCATATGCGAATCTCCATCTCGGTTGGTGGGAATACCAGATCCTCAATTCAGATATGTTGAAAGAATACCTACCTAAAGTTCTATGGTGGGGTCGCTACATTGACGACATTCTGATTGTCTGGCATGGCACCCCCCGAGAGTTCTCAGATATGGTAGGATTACTTAACTGTAATGATCAAAATCTTCGGTTTACATCTGAATTCGGAGGACGGTCTATAAATTTTCTAGATGTGACTATCAGTATTAGTCAAGATGGTACATTCCACTCTACATTGTTCAGGAAACCTACGGCAACTAACTCTCTCCTACACTGGACTAGTCACCATCCCCGACCCCTCAAAGAGGGTATTCCGGTGGGTCAGTATCTCCGTCTTTGGAGAAACTGTAGTGACACCCAGGATTTTATTTTGAAAGCGAAACAACTTCGACAATATTTTAAGGAGAGGGGTTATCCGAACCGCTGTTTAAAAAGAGCCTACAAGAAGGCATTACAAACAGAGAGGGGTAAACTACTATGTGACCATACTGAAAAAACGACTAAGAAGGATACTGGAAATATCCGTATGATCGCAACATTTGATAGGGGGTGGCCAGAAGTACGGAAGTCACTTGAGAGATTCTGGCCCATACTATTAAATGATGTACATCTCAAGGGGGCTCTAAGCCCACATGTCAATATTACAGCTAGGAGGGGACGGAATATTCGCGACTTATTGGTACCTAGTCATTTCTCTATTGGAACACAACCACGTGCCACTTGGTTGGGTACTCCCCCAACGGGCACATATGGCTGTGGTAAATGTGTAGCCTGTAAGTTTATCCTCAAAAATTCCAAGACTGTCAGCGACAGCCAAGAACTGGTTTCCTTTAAAGTTAAAAGTTTCTTTAACTGTAATACTAAAGGCCTTGTATACCTGCTCCAGTGCATTTGTGGACAGAAATATGTGGGGAAAACCTTTAGAGCATTTAAAGACAGAATCATGGAACATGTAAGATCTCCTAGGAACCGTCTTGAGACACCTATATCCAGACACCTTAAAGAATTTCATCATGGGGACCCTAATAATCTTAAATTCTGTGGACTGGAACTAGTAAAAAGGACCCCTAGACGTGGGGATTTTGACAAAACACTCAGACAGAGGGAAAGACAGAGTATGGCTTCACTCAGACACCACACAACCAAAGCAAAGACTCCCTCCACACAAAAATCAACACACACACAGAACCCGCTTAACAGCTCCCCACATACAGCTTTCAGCCTCCTCTACACACACAACACTCGGCCACTGCACTCTTTCACAAACATGGCCCATAGCCACCACACAACACTCAGCCACCACCAATAGCAAAACAAAGTCTAACTGCACTAGGAGAGGGCACCTAGGCAATCTTATACTGAATCTGCTCCCCTCTCCCCCCTTAACTTTCTGCCTCAGCAAACACCACTGGAGGTGCAAGCACCGATGGAAAGGATCTGACAGCAGAGGCACAAAAACTCTCAGAGAGTCTAACCAGATCAAGGACATCTTCATCAGAACAATCTATAGTCCCTCTGCAAGTGTGAGAAGCACTTACAGGGGACAGAGTATTGTAATGGACAGCAGGAGAAATGCTTGTAGGAGGGTTCTCATGCTCTCGCCTGTCACTCAATCCCGACTTAGACCTCCCTATTCATTGTCAAGGATTGATTAACAGATGGAAATTGACTGGCAGATGGACATTTTTTAAAATGTAATAACTTAAAATCGCCAAATATTGCTAACATTTTTGCTAGCAAAAAATATAGCTAAAATTTAATGCCCTTTAACATAAGTCTAGTTTTGTGTATCATGACAGGTACACTTTAAAAATGTTAACTACAGATGTGATTCCTGTGTTCACCGTGAAATCATAAACATAATTTTAAGCATTAGGTGTTTCTGCCAAATACAGTTTCGTTTACAATATAATATTCTTTTTGTCTCTATTACCCCAATGTTTGCAATGCTATTCTGTGTATTTCATTGGAGAGTCTTAAAATGTAATTCTGAATGTTTGCAAAAGAGATTAAGTATTGAGACGTCACATCAACATCAACCAGATGGTTTGATGTCTCCCACCCAGGGCCACGTTTAGAGGTCTCTGCGTGGTGTAAATCCACTTTGAATTCACAAACTCACATGACAGATTAATTCACACACACAATTTGTTATTTGCAGCATGTCCTGTACAAATTCATCATAATTTGTGTTGTGGCAGGCAAGATTATTTGTCCAGAAATATGTATAGAATGAACATCTGCAAACAGTTATACATAAAACAAAAACGAAATAATAAGAAAGTAGAGCACCAACTTAGAATAACATTTCAAGCCAGTTCTGTGCATTTGTTAGCAATATGACTAGCACAATATGGAGATGATACTGTATTCTCTATAACGTGATACCATTCACTTCTTGAATAGCCAATATTTTAACTATTATTACAAAAGAGGGCACTGTAGAAAATCTTAAAATCTGTACCAGTTTGGGATTGCTGGGCCACTGCAGCTTATATTACATGTGCAGTCTATGTTCCAATGTTCTTGTTTTTTATAAACACAAAAATACACAGAAAGTAAAGAAACAATCTTGCTTGTTTTCTTTTACATTAAAGGTTTATTGCAAACACCATGATTACTTCAATGATTTGTAGTGGTCATGGTGGTAGGAGTCTGTATGTGCTGGGTTTCTGCTTGAAACAATACACATACTGTTTAGGGTTTTTTTTTAGCAGCCCAGAACTCTATCAATTCTGTTCATATTTTACCTCTATCATAAGCGCACTGGCAATCGTCGTATACGTTTTCTCTCTTCCAGCTTTGCATTCCTGATAAGTACATTTTCTTATTTATTTTTTGGGCAGGCTTGCTGCAAACGGGAGCGGGGTGGGCTAATTCATAGTGCCCAATAAGCCATTTTACACAGAAAAGGCCCTCATCCCTTCCAACGTGTTAGAGTAACACTTAAAATCTGCATTGCACAGATTTAAACAAGGTTCATTAATATGTCGTCATGAACCCTATGCTTTATCATCATTGCGATAATTTTAGGATTTCCACCACAGTTATAGTGACCTGACAGCCAACCAGCAAAGCTACAATAGGGTTTTATACTTAACTCTTTCCACGCGTCAGCTAATAGTGTCACAATGGCAATGTGGTTTCCTGTGGGTTCACCTTAAAGAATAGGACAGTTTATAGTGTAGATGTATTTGCTGTACTAAGTGCATAGGTGGTGCCAAAAAAAAAAAAAAAATTATAACGAAAAAAATAAATACAGATTTTTTTTGGATGACCACCAAGAGCCCTGACAAACCAGACCAGGGTAAGGTAACCTTCTGCACTCCAGATGTTTCCACTACATCTCCGAAAATGCTCTTACAGCCTTAATACTGGCAACTAGTGATGTCCCGAACGGTTTGCCGCGGACGGCGAACATATGCGGTAAACTTTGACCCTGTACCTCACAGTCAGCAGACACATTCCAGCCAATCAGCAGCAGACCCTCCCTCCCAGACCCTCCCACCTCCACAGGTTATCAGCTTGAGTGTAGTGGATAGAGTTTACCTGCTCATCCAAATAACGCTTCATTATAAGTTAGCAAAGTCCTTAATATTTCCTGGGTCCTCCCTGCTGGAGGCTACTCTGACTTTCTGGGTCAAGTGTGACTGGCTGAGGCTGTTCATCCAAGATAATTTTTTAAAGAAATGTCATGGGTACCTTAAATATTTTGAATCACCATGATGATTTTTAAGGGAGTAATATAATTTCTCAATGGAAAATGCCCAAACCCCAGTAAGCGCAAAGCCAATAAAACTTAGCTATAAAAAGCCATAGCCAGGGTCAGAGCATTTTTTTCAACCTTGGCTAATTTGGTTTAACATGGTAACTTCATTAATAAATGTTCCACAACTCTCTGTTTACTGAATAAACCTCCTGATTTAAAAAGCCTCTTTTACCTTGTAATTGTTCCAAGAAAGACTTCTTCCTGACCTGGTCCTGGACTGTAAACCACTGGGAATCCATTGTACGTGGTATCATTAAGGATACTGGCCAACGAGAACACATTTTCCTTTAGGTGGATAACTTTACATTTCTTCATGACATCTCTGGCAGCGAACAATTCCAGGTTTACCCTAAAAGACACAAAGCAGATAAGCAATTGGTTATTTTAGTAAACAGGATACATAGCAATGCATGTTAGTGTTTGATGAGCTATGTGTCCATAAATTGCTTCAAGATGAAATGCTATACAAACAGTCTGTCTATTGTGTGTCTATAATAATGTAACCAACCAGCAAATGTCCTTACAAAGCATTACCTATGCAGTGTCTCTGTCTGACTAATCAAATGCAGACTTTAACTCAGTGAGAATTGGCAAGCCTGCCTGTACATTTCATATTGTGTGTATTTGATCTGGAGATCCGATAGCAGAGAGGAAAGAACTCAATATATCAACAACAACCCAACACCTAACGTGTCCAATACTTCCAACGAGGATTTGGAATTAAAATTATTTTATTTATGGGGTGATATTGTAATCTGCAGTATTGCTAAAACGGCTAAACAAAACGTACAAATAACTCAAGACAAGTAATTTAGAAACACAGATACAAGAGGCGATGAGCTCCCTGTTCCTTGCTCAGAAGAGATTACAGAATAACAGAAGGGGTGCATTGTCATACAAAAGGTATAAGTGTGATATAACTAGATGGGCAGGTTGTCAGGCCATATCGGCCTAATACATTAAATGTTATAATTATATTACATACACAGTAGCTTTAAAGTAAGAATATGTAACATAATGGAGATGGTAGATTTAAAGTTGTGTCAGCTTAAAACTGAATGTTTTAGAGAGGAATTAAAGGAACACCCAAGCACCATGTGAAGCTATAGGTTTTACATAACCAGATAGCTATTTGAGTTCTTTTTATTATTTTTTTTCCATTTACCAATTTAATTAAAAAATTAGTGGGTGGAGTTCATCTGGATGATAGAAGTCAGGTTAATGCATACAATGGTGGTAAGCAGGGAACAATGGTCAGATGAGGTCAGGGACAGTACTTACTTAAATGGTTACTCCAACCGTCATTTCAGCTTTAAATATTAAAAGTGATCATGGTGGTAGGAATCTGTATGTGCAGTGTTTCTGCATAAACTCGGCATATACTGAGATATCTTTTGTGCTGGGGGCTAGTTGCACAGCCCAGAACAGAATGTGAGTTTTGTGCAAAAATTATGTCTGTTGTCAGCGCACACTGCTCGTTGGGGACAGACATTATCAGATTCTACCCTTATAAGTAGTGCCAGCAAGGAGAAGCATTAATATACCCTCATTCCCTTCTTTTTTTTTTTTTTTTTTGTCCTCGCCACCTGCTTGCAATGGTTAAAGCTGTTTTTCTACTATTTCCCCTCACTCAGTTGTTTGCCCCTCAACCCCTCAATCCACTCCCTGGCTCTGAGCGTGCATCTGCTCTGAGCCTGTGAGAAAAGTGTAATCATATGCTTCTCAATGAAAAGCATGTGATTGGAACTCACAAGGGAAGCAGTGATGTCGGAATGAGCATAGGTACCAGTAAGGTGGGAGCTTTGTCCACTGCTGGATTCCAGGTAATTGTAAAGCATGTTTTACAGCAGGGCTGTCTAACCTGCGGCCCCCCAGATGTTGCTGAACTACAACTCCCATGATTCCCTGGCTATCTGTTTCATTGAAAGAATCATAGAAGTTGTAGTTCAGCAACATCTGGGGGGGGGGGACAGGTTGGACAGGCCTGTTTTACAGGGCTTTGCATGGAGAGAGGGTCATTACTAATGTCCAATAGTACAATGTAAACTAAAAAAAAAATATTTAATGAAAAAGGGTTGGAGTTTCCACTTAAGGTAGCACAGACCTTAGGACAGCAAGTAAGTAAATGCATCCAGTCAGCCAAATCATGCAGAGGGTGCTGTGGCTCTAACATGAGCTGTGAGATCTGCCTCAACACCCCAATGCACACACCACTGTATACGGCACAGGGATCTTCTATTGGTGCTGAGTTTGCATGTCCCTTTAGCGTGCATCGGCACTATTACTGACAGCATGTCCCATACCAACACATTGCATTCCATACACAAACACACATGTATGCACTACATAGCCTATACACCTATATGCACTATATCCCCTAAGCACACAAAAACACACATACACACATATTCACTACATCTTGTACACAGCAATAATGATAAGACAATATCATAGTCAAGGACAGCCCGGGTCAGGAACAAAAGACAAGAGTAACCAATAAATGCACTTAAAGGACACTACAGACCCCTAAAGCACTTTAGCTTGTTGTAAAGATGTATGTGTGAAACGTGTGTCCTCTTTTTTTGTTTGTTTTTGTTTGTTTTTTTGCAATAAGTGCAGATTTCAATAGAAACTGATATTTTTATAAATAACCTGGTTACACACCCATGGCTTTTCAAGCCAACAACAGATCCTGTTACTTCCTGGTTTGGCTAGCTCAATAGAGCTAAACGCAAGAAGCAGCATTACCAAGAGCACAGGCCTTGCAAAGACTTCTCATTGACCTGCATTGGGAAGTCTGTTATTGGACAGCTACAGAAAGTCTGGATGGGGTTAATAAGGGAGGGCTTGCAAAGCCTACAGGCAAGAGAAATGCAGGTTTTGCAAGAGGTTTTTAGAAATACCCCCAATGAAAAAAATGCATAATTTAAAGCATGTATGTTGTCATTTGGGGTTTACGTTCTAAACAGTAAGTTTAATTTGGTCAGTGGGGTGTCCCTTTAAGGGATGTGAGACCACAAAATGGCACTGATTCAAATCCTAGAGGAGTCCAAATAGGACCAGGCCACTTGCCTCACAATAGTGTCAATCGTGCACAGGCACAGTGAGTCAAACAGAACACCAACTTATATTGATAAAAGTCGTGAAGATGACTCTGCATCTATATAGAACAGATTGGCAAGGGTCAATATTGGAAAGTGCTCGCAGAAAATGATGCGAGTATATGGGGTGGTGAGAACTGCAGTTGAGTCGATCTGAATCAGAAGGTGAAGCCTTTCCAATTTCCAGACATACTCCTCCCATACTTTATAGTGTCAAATTTGCACTGCTCTAAGGGCCACCACTAGCATGAACTTGGCAATGGGCAAAAAATAAAATACATCAATAACAACAGACTTACTTCTTCTTCCCATGGACCACGCTTGGCTCTGCTTCTAAATGTGGAATACACTTGAGGTGCAACAGAGAACTGAAAAGGGAGTGATTGAAGTAATCTCCAACTGTTTTGCCAACCATCACTGCCACCATTATCAGCATAATGGACTGCACATCATTTGTTAGCTCCACCTAAAGGACAAATCACACATTATATATTAGCACAGCTATTAAAGGGGGATACAAATACATTATATTTCCCTCTGGGGAATTAAGTGCATTCAAATATAGAGATTAATATTTGTGATGTGTTTGTTAAACAATTGTTAAAATATTTTTTACAATTCCCAACCCATATTTATGCAAACTCCCATGGCACCTGCATATTCTCCTTCCAATAGCCAACCAGGGCTTTATCAATTTTAACCTTACAGTATTCATTAGCAATGTTTCAGTGGTGGAAATCTGTTGGTAGCATATGGTACGGCTGTTTAGTTAAAAAAATTATAAAGGTGAAGTTATGCACAACTGTACATTCCATTACCAACTTAAAAATGGCAAGCTCTAATGTGTAGACATACTAAGAAAACATTGAGTAATCAACATCTTTACAAATTTGTACCATGCATCAAAGATGAAGTATATGCATAACAATTAACATTATCAAAATATTATTAATGAGATTTTAACTTATGTTAACAACGGTTTGTTAATCACATGGTTATATCTGTTTATTTTATGAAGCTGTACAGTTGTTAGCTGTCCCCCTAACAACTCTTACTTCTCCAAAGCATTACTCTATGTGACACAGCCGTCCCCAAATCTTCATTATGTAGCTCGGCCTAGCCTCGGGATGAGGGGGTCTTTAAATTGTAAGTTCTTCATCATAAGGATGTATATAATATGATAGAACCTGCTATGACAATTTACACAAGTATGGTGTATGCAGTATTTAATCTTTTTAAAGCCACTGATATACAGCAAAAATTAGTTCAGTGTTAATTTTGTCGACTAACAATTTTAGTCAAATTTTAGTTGTGGCTGAACCAACCTCGCCACTATGCACTGGAGAAGCCTGATGGCCGACCTGCTGCCTTTAGACTATGGCCCCATGTTGAAACGCTTGATATTCCCCTGCGAAGACACGAAAGCCGGGTCATTCGGTGCTTGCCCTGTTTGAACGGTGATACCCCAGATAGCTATGCCATGGAGCCCGTTCGTATAATGAAAGACTATGGGAAAGACTTTGGCTCCATTGCAATTGAACTGTATGTGTGTGCTCTAAGCGCCATTCAGTAATAATGTGCGCTCAGATCTGAGCTATCTGGGGATATGTTGAATGTACCTGTTTTGTGCAATGGCTGCACAGTTATATATTTTTATGTGTTGTATTGTCTTTTGCTGCCATGTGTTCAATGGAGTTTTGCCTCTGTCCTTGGAGATAATTGGATTACTTCCCAATTATCTCCAGGATAGAAGACTCTGTGGAACTGGTTTTGGGCAGAAAAGCCATGCTTCATTTGGTCACAAAGGACTTCGATCTATCTTTTGAACCAGTGGACCAATGGACCAAACATATGTTTGTATTTGGAGTATGCTGATTCTGAAAATTTTAGTTTTATTTGAATGTGATGCATACTTTTCAAGTTATGAATAATGTGGAAAAACTGTATTTCTCTGGCTGTGATAATTACATTACCCATTCTGTAAGGTAATTGTATCACAGGCAGATGGTTGGATTTTGTGTGGGAGTGTCTGAGTGTATTGTACATGTTTATTGGTTGTTTTCCAAAACCCTGTGGGTGGTACTAATGTGTAAGAATGTGTACATAAGCTCAGTGAGTTCTGCTTGACCCTCAAAACTAAGTGTTGTCTCGTTATTGGGGAAATTGGATTGTATGCTGATTGCCAGGAGTGTAAGCTGATTGTATGCTTTTCCTGTTCAGCTGCTTACAGCATTCATATGCTTGACAGCATTTGTATGCTTCTCTGGTTCAGTGGTTGTGGTGTCTGCTGCAGTGCTTGGAGTCCTCAGGAAGCGCTAGGAGCATCCTTCAACAGAGGTACCCAGTCGGGGTGCCAGGTGATCCGTTACATTAGTCGACTAAAATTTTTGAGGTTTAGTCGACTAAAACTAGACTAAAACTAAAACAATTCAGATGACTAAAATATGACTAAACTAAAAATGTCAAAAGACTATGACTAAAACTAAATTGAAATTTGCCGCCAAACTTAACACTGCACAGAGGGGCTGCAGAAAGGGCAAAAGAGACAGACCAGGGCTTGGGAGAGAGATACCTAGAGGGGCTGGGAGGAAACAAAGAGACACAGAGGGGCTGGGGAATGGGCAAAAGAGACAGACAGAGGCTTTAACTAAACCTAAACTAAACTAAACCCATTAGATTTTAGTCTTGTCAACTAAAGTCTACTGGAGATTTAGTCGACTAACATGTTCTGGAGATTTAGTTGACTAAAACTAGTTTTAACCCCTTAAGGGCACATGACATGTGCGACATGTCATGATTCCCTTTTATTCCAGATGTTTGGTCCTTAAGGGGTTAAACTAAAACAATTCGGATGATTAAAATACAACTAAAACTTAAATTGCTTTTTAGTCAAAAGACTATGGCAAAACCTAAAATTAACACTGGATTAGTTCAACTGAATTTTTAATTTTCCTTTCATTTTGGGTGTTAAATTGCATACCATATGCGTGACTATGATATAACTGGGCCTTAAAAGAGTTATTGCTAACTAATGTAAGATGAAACACTGAAAATCCTATTTTTAATATTTTGGCCTAATTTCACCAATTTTGTAGTTAACTTTGTGTTAATATTTCAGTACATTACATTATATAGAGATATAAATTGAGAGAGGGCCACACACTCACTGTAAAGATTTAAATGTACAGGTGCAATCCTCAGCCAATTACAGATAATGATCCTTATAATAATCCTAGCAGTGGGATTTTTATCAGGATAATTAAAAACAAAAACCCAAGAATACATTTGAACAGTCTCTTAGTGTGTCTCTTACGCTGAACAGGTATATAAAGTAAACTAAATGTCAAAGGAGAGAGGAATAAGGAACAGACCACATTTCAGTGTTTTAGAGGTTTATGGCATAGTAAAATATTAGCAGAACATATTAAATGCGTTACTGAAACCGTAGAAAGAAGAGATGGAAATTTTATCTTTCTTAAATATTTTAACTGTAGGAGCTTTATACAGACGAGAATAGGATGACAAATGCTGATAAGGGGACTCCGGGTACTTTCAGTTTTAATGAACACGCTGCATCAAGGTTAGCAAAAGAGTTTGTAGGGGACCAACAGTTTATTCGACTGAAGTCTGATCTGTGTAGTGTATAATATCAGCAAGCTAACTAGTTGGTGATCAGGCTGTGGCTTTTCCATCTATACTGTAGTTTTTTGTGCATACCAAATATTCACGCAAACTCACTAAGTGGCTTGGAGAAGCTTGCTACTACTATGCTTGGAAGTCACTCTATGCAGGAAGATATTTACTCGACTCACAGGTTGGCTTCTGAGCATAACTCAGCCAAGTTAACATTGCTCTTTTCTCAGCATAGGTGAAGGCAATCTACGGTCATGCATAACCCCAGTGTATTAAGGGCTTCATCCTTTTCATGCCATGAAACATTCTAGGCCTTTAACGCATAGGGCTAGAGGAAGGGGTAGACTCGTCTGGTCTCTACCTAGTTTTATAGAAGGTCCAGTGGTCCCCGCTTTTAAAAAAAATATTGATCTATGTCAGCAATCAGTTCTCTCATATTACTTTCCCTGTGCCACAGGGGAGAGTAGTGGATAGCATTGCTCTTCACTGTGACACTGTCATTGTCTGGGCCACCTAAGGGACACAATGTCCAGGTCACCAGCAGGAGGGGGGCGCACAGCACTCCCCCTATTGGCAGTTACTCCATGTAATGTGGCCTCACGGACTGTAATAGAGGATCTTATTTATCCTCTACCCGCCTGACAGTAAGCTGGGTGTTGAAAGTGGCTGAGAGAAGTAAGAGACACACTAAAGGGCTGAAAAGAAAAAGAGACACACAGATAGAGGTACAAGGGGCTGGAAGAAGAATGTGGCTAAAAGAAGGTAATAGACACACAAGGGGGCTGGAGGAAATAAGAGATACACAAAGGAGCTGGGGTGGAATAAGAGACAAATGAGGGGTGTAAGAGGCAAATAAGGTAAACTAAAGTGGGTGTGAGACACAAAGTAGGGATAAAATTCAAAAGCAGGGTGTCTACAGACAAACAAGTGAATACATGCAAAGTAAGAGACACACTAGGAGGCTGAAGAGAAAACGAGACACACAAATAGATGCAAATGGGTTGGGAAGAATGTAGTTGGAAGAAAGTAATAGACACACAAAGGATTTGCAGTAAACATAAACAAATACTTCAGCACTCCTTGCAAATAGCACATTCTTTTTATTGTGCTCTCACATAACACAATGTGTCAACCGCATAACAGGGTCTTTATCAAGCTATGTCTTGATAAATATGATCATTATGTTTACAAGGAGTGCTTGACCATCAGACCATACAAGTGGAGTATGAGTGAACAGAAATATATATAAAAGGATATTCATAAAGTAAACAGTTTGATGTAGTAGTCCCCTCCCCCTCCCCCTCTCCCCCATTTTAAATATCCCTTTAAGGAGTAATCTGTATTCAACTTTCCTTTCTGAATTGTAAAACATGTCTAAATACACTCAATGGCTATTTCCAGAAAGCCTGCAAACATCCAGCTGAATTCGAGGATAGAGACATAAACAATATGTCACTATGTGGCCTATATTTATCAACAATTCCCCAGTGAGAAAACTCACATGATCATATATTATGTTAATAGACTGGGTCAAAGGGATGCAATACAGTACAAACTTATTTAACCCTTTTTTATGAATTAAACAATATGTGTAGATATTCCAAGTACTCTTGGCCATACCTGGGAATAATTCCCTTTTCATCAAACTGTATTGGAAAGTGGAAGCAAAATGTTGCCAGTGGTGGGTTAGAAGCAGATGGAGAGAGGTAGAACCAACCTGGCACAGCTTCACATACTTCTAGGAAAACTGTAAATGCATTAAAGGTTCTATGTGTATTATTTTGGAATGGATGAATATAGGTAACTGCCCTTTTCCATAGCATTTTCTGTCTTGCACTTTGTTCACGGGGGTGGCCATTTTTAAGTCTTCTTTGGTCAAATAAAAAATGCTTTGAACCAAAGGCAACACACATGCATAACCCCAGTATGATTAGGGCTTCATCCTTTTAATGCCATAAGACATTCTAGGCCTTTAACGCATAGGGCTATCGGAAATGGTAGAAGCCACTCGTCTGGTCTCTACCTAGTTTTATAGGGGTCAGAGATCAAGAACTAGTACCAGTTCATAAATCACAATCTGACATAAATCACAATCTGATCTCACATCACTTGCAACCTTCTATCTATCTAAATACCTACTCTGAGCCGGAATCAACTGTTTACTGTGCACTGTCTACAGTCATTTAAGTGAAAAAGTAACTTTTCAACGTAACAGTAATCCAGGAGATGCACTAAAGAACGCATTTATTTATATGTATGCTGTACAAAATAATATAGAACGGCTTGTTTACATGGTTTAAAACAAGCATTTATTAATTTTTTGTATATAAATATGTGTGTGTTGAATTATACATCTATTTAATTTCTTTAATTAAATGTCCTGTCTGCTCCTCGAGGACGTGTAGTATACAAACAATGGGTGAGCTAACAGTTAGTTAAATTCAGCTCAGACACATCTATAGTGTCCAGTTTAGCATTTATTTTTTTGGATTATATTTATATAGATTTCACTAGATTGTTCCTGATACTAAGGAAAATTCAATCCACAAATACGGTAACTTTAGCTGTAGTTATTTTTTTCATTACATTTTAGTTTAATTGTCTTTACTGATATTTTTTTAAAATGTTGTAAGTTATATTTCCCATGATGCACAGTCAGTTTTCCTTGGAAAGTGATTGGACATATAAAGAAGGGGTTGACTTGACATGGGTTTGAAAAACATCATATAATCGATTTCAAAAAGTATTTTATTCAAGCAAAAACCAGCCACATGTGATAGAAGACTTTCTGGTTACGCGATCCATCAAGCACTTTCACAAAACTATATTTATGCTACCGCCATATTGCTTACGTGCCTGACATCTTGTTTTCTCTCCTACTGTCTCCCATTTTATTGTGTCCTGCTCCCTCCACTCTGAGAAATACCCCTGACTGAGCCATTTCCTTTCTGGCCTCAAAAATAGCAGAGGAATTGCTTTAACAGCAGGTGCATGCCTGCAAGCGTTTGCAGATCTATTAGGGCAGGCACTGCTTCAACCATTGGTGCCTGTCTAAATATTATTAAAATATGTCCCCCCTCAGATCCTGCCTTCCCTAAGTCTGCCTCAAAAATGAAGCACGCATCAGGTGTCTGCCAACCTAGATTACTGTGTCCCTGGCGGCCTCCTGCTCCTTACAGTTCCCTCATTAGTCCATTAACCCCACACAACTTCAGAAATAAAAGGGAATCGTGGCATTTGTATCTCTATGAAGATAGACACTGCTTTAACCATTGGTGCCTGAATTGATATGATTCAAATATTTCCTCCCCCAGACCCTGCTTGCCATGAGTCTGGCACCCCAAAGCTCCACTTGGTGGCAGGCACCTCTCCAGCTCTGTGTGCCTGCCACCTTAGTGCCGTATGCAGGCTGGCCAAGATGAGGAGCAGTGGACTCCTGAAAATTAATTCAGGTATGCCATAACTTTTTTTTTATGGAAGTTGCTTTTGTTTATGTATGTTTTTTTCCCCTTTATAGTGCTTGGGTAACTGTTTAATACCCTGCCCACATCCCTCAGATTTAAACTAAATAATATTTACACTTGCCTTTTTCCCACACCTTTATGGCTGAGATGATCAGTCTGATGATCTCAGCCAAACCAATGCTTTCCCATAAGCATTGGAAGGCTATTGTGCATGCACGACAAAAAAACATTCTGCAACAATCAGCATCTCCTCATAGAAATGCCACTAGTGGTGTTCCTAGGCAGTAATGTAAACACTGTCTTTTCTCTGAAAAGTCAGCGTTTACATTGAAAAGCCTGCAGTGACATGCTATAGACAATAGAACCACTACATTAAGCTCTTGTGGTTCTAGTGACTATAGTGTCCCTTTATGCAGTAAGATAATGTCGAACATGACGGGAGTTCAATCAGTTGAATGACTGCAGTAGTTCAACCCTGATACTATTTTTGTTAAAGTGAGGTCCTCAAAGTTTTAGCTCATCTACTCAAATAATGCCGTTATAAACTACCGCCCCAAGAATGTACAAAGGGTTTTTGGCAATTTCTCCCTAGAAGAGGAAAACCAGGGAATGGATCCAAACATTTACCGCTGATTTTATGAAACAGAAACATCTGCAGTGTTCTACTGTAAGTGCTTTTTTGGCTCGCTTCTCTACTGAAAAAAAACTGATGTGAAGCAGCTTTGTATAGTTACTATCCATACAAATTAAAAAACAAGGTTAACATTTTTGGGAGAGGGAATAAAGTGTTAAAACATTTATCCTGTTGTGGGTAAATTGTGCTAAGTACAGCCACACACATCGCAAGACTTTCTAACCTGGCAAACTATGTTCAGAATTATAGGACAATTCTACATATTCCTTTAGGTCAGACACAGAAATATAATTCTTGTGATTTTTTTCAGTTATACTAATTACAAAAACATTAAATATTGTTCTCTTCTTATATTTTGTGTGTTTCCGAAAATGTAACACATAAGCAAATAAACTGAGTATTAGGTCAAGGTTTACATAGTCAAATGATGTGGAAATTAACAAAAGTGCGAAATTAGTGATATTGGTGAAATTGAACATTTTGCTGCATTTTTTTAAAGCTTTTTTTAATCTGAAAAATAGGAACTACACCAAGATGAGTTCATCGAGACATATCAGAACTACCAGCCAACAGTTTAATGAGGTGGACAAAGTTATGAAGATCTCATTATTAGACTTTCACAGTTTTGCATAATCTCTTTTACCTTCTAATTTATTTTGTTTGTTTATTCTCAAACTTTTGAGAACAAAAGCAGGATAGCTCTCATGAAATCTTTCAGTGCTTTGTGACTTGGAAACACACACTGTAGATGCATCATCTATCAAATATCTGGCAGCCAAACAGGAGCTAAGCCAGCAGAAAGGAACTGAAATAGATTCAGTGAGTTTAAATATTCCATTCTTACCTATTCCAACAGTGCTTTAGTATCAAGTGCCATCAGCCTCAGCGATAAAGCACTGTGTCTTATCTCTCTGTGCAGAGGATAATTACTGAATATCTTATAAATGTATAGATGCATTAAGGGGTAACCCGATATGAAAACAGTATGCACCTGGGGAAATCAAACATTAATCTATGTTAATAGAGAGATTATTTTATAAAAGTACTTTAATAGGTCTTTAACCCTCCCTTATCCAGCTGGAATTCTTCGGTCGGTGATTGTAGAATGTTTTGGAAAGATTGTGCAATTGTAGGGTGAGGACTACTACCCTAATGTGCCCTGGCACACCCTAATGCAGGGCACATTTGTCTGTTGACGTCTTTATGTGCACTTTTGCATTAGTTTGGGTAAGCTTGTTATGCTTTTAAAGGCAAATTCATGGTATCTTGGTACACACACAGCTACAACTAGAATGTATGTAGTACCTTTTATAAATTTGGATTTTACGGTTATTTTTTTCCAACTTCACACCCCAATGTTATTTACTGTCCACGCTTATGGTGAGTACTTAAAAGGAACATGCAGGCCTCGTGTGGAAGTGAAGAGAAATGGGATCACAAACATCTAGCTAGCTTTAGGAGTCATAGAATAATATATGAGAGGTAGTGAATGATCATCTAACACTCACAAGGGTTCATGATCAGCGGATCTGTAAACAAAGATCCGAAATTTTTGAATATTTTTTAGGTAAAATATTACTCTGCAAAAGAAGCGTTTCCCTGTTTTTAGAGGGAGTCTGTTCCTTCTCTGGATTATCAATTTTAGAAGGTAAATACAAAAATTGTTTTTTAATTGGATTGATGACTAGCTGATAATGCAGGAAGTTGGTTGACAATCTAGAGTACTGCAGAAAAATCAATATCTATATAGTTCCTTATCCATTCCTTTAATCTTCCCTTTAACTATTTTATTGATTCAGTTGGGAAGATAAGATTCATATTTCTAAAAGATTGCTACCACAAAGAGGAATACATTGTTACTAACCTTGTTCTTACAGAAATGTTTCTTGGACCATCAAGAGGTAAAACTACTGGTTTTACCCTAAATGGATTCAACCCAACCCTGATACATTGTTTCAATGACTGTGTAATGATGGGATCCCTGTAATGAAGAGTACGTGGAAATACAGGAAGGCAATGAGAGTGCACGTACATGTTCCTACTCCTAATGCGTGTGAATGGTCATGCTCAACCATACATGCAGACATAGAGAGGAAATTTCTCTCTTTCTGCTGGTTCATTCAGCGAGCGAGGCACATCTGTGAGTTACAAACAATCTATATTCAATATTCATAGAAAGTAAACCAAATCAGGGCTTCTTTCACTAGTCCCAGGGATAAAACATGTCCTACTTTGGTGTGACTGCTAGTAGCATGTTGTTATTATTACATTATCATTAAATGGCAGGACACCTGGTCAGCTTCTCATCCTGCATGTATTGCTTCTATTTGTGACTTAAAGAATATCATGACTGATTGAGATGTATTTGCTACTTTAGAAGATATAGTTATGATAGGCATGATATTTGAAGTTGCATGGCTTCTAAATGCCATCCATCAATCCCATCCATCACAGGTTTTGCAGCTGCTGCTAGTGGGTATGCAGGTGGTGGCACATGCTTGTGCTGTATCTTTGTGCACATGCACACACAGAGCTGACCACCCAATGTGTCACAGTGGCAAGCCAGGTCCACATTATACATTTCCTAGGCAAGAATTATGTACATTCTGGTGGCTCTGTATCTAGTGACTAGCCTCCTGGAAGCTACCCCAGATGGCACCTTTATGCAGTCTTGTTCCTCTTTCATACTCTTTTTCTTATTCACCAGCTATCTGACCCCTGAATTGTTCTGTTGAAATAGCGTTTTATCACCTGCCCTGATTTTGGACCAGAGTTTACTATAAGATTAAGTTTCCTGCTTTTAATAATTTTTTTTCAAACTGGAACCCAAATCCATCCCTGGCTTCTGAAGTGATTCCAGACATTTTTCTTTTCGCTTTCTTTCTTTTACTTTTGTATTTACTGCAGGGCTTTTATTAACTCTTTATGAACATGTTTACTCAAGGCATAACATGGTACCGATGTACCCCCCTGTGTCTAAATTACAGAACATCCAGTCATAGGACCACAAACCCTTACAGGCATATATAATGTGGATTAAGAGTTTAATAAGTTACCTGCTATATTAAAAGTTCTTACGTCCCTCACTGGTAAAACCAATGATCATATACACTAACCACTTAATGGTGTCCCCTCCTACGTGAAAATGCTGTGAATGATTGAAAATGAATAATTTGATATGCTATTTCAGGAGAGATGAATCCGCTAAGCAACTGGTAGATGAATTAAATTAACAGCTTGTACATTTTGGGGAGGTTTATGGGAATTAATCAGAGAAGTAATCTAGTTTTACTCTTAAGCTAAAGATAGTTTGATTTAACCACATAAATATATTTTTACATTCTGCTGGGAAACCGCCAGTGCAGAATCAGCTCAATAAAAAAAAGTAATATTGTGGATTTTCAAAACCAGATAAAACATTGCTTGATTAAATCTCCCTCCATGGGGTTTTTGTACATTTTCATTTAGCAGGTAGAACCAGCCGTTCTCTGGGAATATCAAGGCCGGAAGCCTTGCTTTCAAACATAAGGAGAAAAGACTTCAGAAATAAATAGCAATACAAGGAGAATGTAAATCTGCTTTCTGGGCAGTCATAAAAGTGTATGTGTTTGCAGAGAGGCTGCAGTGAAAGCATTTCTCATCTGGTGGTCTTGTCATTCATCTCAAACAAAGAAAGGGCCAACAGTATATCTGTATATCTGTTAGGGCTTTAAAAAATAGCACTCAGTGTGTTAGCTTTATTTAGCTGCCAAATCTAATGAAGCAGTAACGTGGGATAAAATTATCCTATTGGAAAGTTATAGCGTCTACAAAGCTAAGAAAAAGTAATAGTTTCTGTTAGACTACAACTTTATCAACCTGAGCCGGCTTGGAACTCAAAAAGTTGTGGTTCTTCTGCCTTTGTGGGACTTGAGAATTTCACTGGAAGTAAATCAGCCATACAAACATCTAGCCTGAGCTACAATCCTAAGACATGACAATAGTTGTACTTAGCTCTTTATCGGGTAAAATTGTCCAGCGAATTCACTATTCACCAAGTAAATTAAAATACATAATCTGAACTTGATCTGATGGTGATGAAGTATCCACGTATACTGTTTGGGGCTATATAATGCATATGAGCCACTGATGGCTCCTGTGACAAGCTGGTCCCCAATGTTAGAAGGGTAAAATTAATTGCGTGAACACTTATGGGATTATTCACTAAAGAGTGCATTGATGAGAAGTCAAAGAGATTTTACATTGTTTGGCCACAATTGCCAAACAGGAAATGTTCTCAGTCAGCTATATTTTAAGTTGGGACATTCTATCCTAAAATTAAAAATTCTGAAGGTTTTCCTTTTTACAGGCATTAGATCTATTGGTCCTACTTCACTATTATTAGGCAGAAAAGGGTAGAAAATGATTTAATGATGGGTGGCGAGGGGCTTGGGGACCACTAGTCACCTGAGGTGGTGGGGAAGATGGATACCCTAAAAAGGGGGAAGGACATGACATGTCCATCCCTTTTTATTGTGGTAATATATCTGTCTGAAGCCCCTGGGTGGCCCCCACCAATATTTCTTTAGAGCCCCTAGACTGATGGCGAACCTATGGCACGCGCCATAGGTCGCCGGGAGAGGGGGCCGATGGCTGTCTGCAGAATAGGCATCTACATAATTTTATTTTTCTAAATGTTAATGTAATTGCTGTTTTATTCTACATCTATGGGTTAGTAGTTATCTTTGTACCCGATGGTTTGAATAGATGTGACTTCTTTATATTTCCCCAATAATAAAGGATTTAAAGCACCTGGCACTGAAAGTGTTACTTAATAAATATCTTCTACACATGTTTTTACATCTTTCATTCAAGCCACTTTGCTAAACTTCTCTGCGGTTAAACAATCTGTTAGAACTATCACTAGAAAATAATGTACATTTTTTTCAATACTATACAGCAATCTGTTTTGATAGAATTACTATACATTTCACAATAAATTTCTAAAATATGTATGTTTACAAATCATCTTTTACATCCAAACCCATTTATTTCCTTACCACATACAGAACTAGTAAATATAGGATGTTTGATAAATTTATCCATTTAGAGATTTCACAGTTTAAATGCTTTGCTCAGCAGAAAATAGCCAAGTTGTTTGACTAGCAGAACCAATGCTTTCTATGACCTGAATATTTCTCAAGTTTGAGACAAGAACAGGAAACGACAGATTACCTCCCAATTGTCCTTATTGAGGAAGGACAGTCCTATTTTGGGCCAAAATCCTCCTGTCCCTCTTTTCTATTTTAATGTTCCTTTTTTTATAGGAGCTCCGTATTATTGGTGTGTCTTAGTGTATAACAGAGATCCACCGCAGTAATGCTCACAGTAATGTGTCTTCAAACTACAATAAATGTGTTTAGAAATCTTGTCTGTAATTAAGATACATTGTTCTAATTATTAATTATATTTAGTTGCATACAGTGGCAGAACTACAGGGGTCGCTGAGTTCATGAGTGCGAACACGCCCTCTATGTTCCGTCCGTCATGGGGACCCAAGAACTAGCGGATGACCACCTTAGGGCCCCCTCAGGAGACAGCTGGTTGTGTGCAAAGGTAGGGACCTGCTAATCCATATGGCAGGTACCTACTCTACCTAAATACGGTGCACTGAGAAAGAATGGAGAAAGAGGGCGGGGAGGGAGCTGTAATCTTAGTGCCCTTCCTAAACGGCTCCCTTAGCCCCTCAGGAGTGATGCAGAGAACCGGGACATGACGTCCCAGCATCACTAAACGGCTTACGGGGGAGTAGTGCAGGACATGAAAAGAAAAGGATCACAGCAGCTCCACTTGACCCCAAGTAAAGGACCCACCCTGGTCCCCAAGAAAGTTTCCCCACTGGTCCCCAGGAAAGGATCCCACTGGAAATGTGTTTGTCTGTCAGTAAAAGTGTGTGTTGGTTAAATACTGTGTTTGTCAGTGAGTGTGTATGTCAATGTGTGTCTGTCAATTAAAGTGTGTATTGGTTAAACAGTGTATGCCAATGGTTACATTTATGGGTCAGTGAGAGTGTGTGCTTAAAAGGATGAAAATGTTTTATTAAAAATTATTTTTACTTAATTCATGTGATTTGTTGTAATATGAATATATATATATATATATATATATATATATATATATATATATATATATATATGTTGTGTGTGTGTGTACGTGCATACACACTCTATACATGTGCAAGTATTATTAATAAATGTGTATTATATTAAAGTTTAGATATAATAAGTGTATATTAAAGAACATTAAATTCCATTTATACATTGTATTATAGGTATGTAATATTAACATATTACAATGTATGTATTAAGCAATTTGTGTCAGGGAAGGACAGGAAGATTTTTTTATTTATTTAGGGCTGCCTTAGGGGAGTTGGTGTACATCCGGGCAGGGAGTGTATCTCAGGCAGGCATACCAGGATGCTGTAAATGGACCTGGCTGCAGTTCACAGGGAGGTGTGAGAAGCAGCAGCATCCAGCCGCTCCTTACAATGAACAGGAGTCATGGGATTTAGCGAGACATCATGCCCGGCGGCCAACACTCTGTAAAGGCCAGGGTGAGCATGGGACAGGCTGTTGCTGGTAATCTGTGCTGTGTGTGAGTGTCAGACAATGTGTACTTTGTGTGTGTATTAGTCAGTGTGTGCCAGTGTGATTGTGTATGGCTCAGTGTGCAGTGAGTTTGTGTATCAGTCAGTGTGTGTGGGTCTACTTTAGTCCCTTGGAAAAAAATTCCATACCCCTGTATGTATCGATAAAGCAGCTTGTGTACGTGTGTGGGTGAGGCAGTGTGTGTATGTATTTGCCAGTGTGTGAGTGTATGTATTAGGAAGTGTGTGTGAGTACGAGGTAGTTTGTATGTGTTGGTGTATGTATGTATTCGGCAGTTTGTGTGCATGTATGTATAAGGTACTTTCTGTGCGTATGTGTGTTTCTATGTATAAGGTACTTTCTGTGCGTATGTGTGTTCCTATGTATAAGGCAGTTTGTGTATGTATAGAGACGGTTTACTAAGAGAGAGAGGAATACTCCACACACATACAGTATTTCAGCTTGCTGAAGTGCTTTATATGTCTGGAGTTTGTAATTTTCTTGACAGTTTATAAAAATGTTGATTTTTTTAAAAAAAATTGACCTTTTATTATTGGGGCAAAAACACCTCCCTGTCTGTCACACAGCAAGGAAGATTTTCTTTCACTACCTTTAGCAGAGCTATCAGAAGAGGCAGACGTGCTGTACTAGCATGCGGCCCTGAGTAAATGTATAGATTTTAATTTAAAGCTTTTTAAAAATACGATCCCTTCCTTGCCTGTCAATTAAATTATTAACATTAGACAAGGACTCCAGTGGCACACAGGGTCTAATGCCATAGATTGGATGACTGCAGGTCCCCTGCTACCTGTCACTGTGTTATTCCCCCAGTAGGCACTTGCTGGGGGAATTTGGGATGCACTGACAGCAGAGTGCTGGCAGTGAAGCCAGCATGTTAGCATCAGCGTGGGGGAGTTCCATTCTTAGAGAAGTGTCACCAAGCAGGGCCAATCACTCTACACTCACATGCAGCCAAACCACATATACAATCATACTCAACCAACCAACACGATCACACTCAGCCAGCCACATACACAAAATTACACTCTGCCAACTCCACACATACATATAACACTAAACCATCCAACACAATCACAGTCAGTCAAGCCCTGCACAATCAACTCAGCTACTACACACATCCCATTTAGAAGTATTGCTTAGGGTGAGCAAGGAAAGGAGATAAGGGGTCATGGGCGTCCGCAGGAAGGGGTAGAGAGGGGGCACTTGACACCCCCCCCCCCTTACCCGAATTTTTCAGATTGTGCTAGTATTTTTCTTTTGAGATTGAGAATACACAGCTAGTAGGTGGCACTGTGTATTGAGAGAGACAGGGATAGGAAACTACATCTTATCCCTGCTTCTCTCTCCTGACTGATTCCGCAGGGGAGCAGCACAGAATGCAGCCAGCAACTCCCAGACTGCAGAGACAGCCTACAGATCAGGTAAGTGAGGGGTGGGGGGCAGCCTACAGATCAGGTAAGTGAGGCATGGTGGGGGCAGTTTACAGATTAGGTAAGTGAGGCATGGGGTGCAGTTTACAGATCATGTAAGTGAGGCATTGGGGGGCAGCCTACAGATCAGGTAAGTGAGGCATGGGGTGGCACCCTACAGATTAGGTAAGTGAGGCATGGTGGGGGGCAGCCTACAGATTAGGTAAGTGAAACATGGTGGGGGCAGTTTACAGATTAGGTAAGTGAGGCATGGGGGGCAGCCTACATATTAGGTAATTGAGGCATGGGGGGGAGGTTTACAGATTAGATAAGTAAGGCATGGGGGGATAGTGGGGTGACACAAGTGGATTGACAGGCTCTGCTAAAAAAAAATGAAAAAAATCTCAATCTAATAACACATGGATTTAACCAGCTGATAATCACCACCATCAGGATTATAAAAAATAATTCAGGACATCGTGTATGAAGTCAGAGTAGGAGGATGTAGTCCCTAATTTTTTTTATTTATTTTTTAAAGTTCCATGCTGCATGTCCCATGTAGTCAGATTCACTGTTACCACATGTGTGGACTATGATACATTAGATAGAAGGGAAATGGCTGCAGTCACCAAAAGGTTAACTGGGTGCATTACTTCTCCCCACAGTGTGTTTGGGGCTGCACGAAGCAAGCAAAATACACTGGGAGATGACAGTATACCCTTTTCTTAATGTCCAAAATGTCAGAACCTGCTGTCGTGCTCCTAGACTGCAGCTGTGAGTCATGAGAAGCCTGTAGTCTTTCTAGCAGTTCCTATCAAACGTCTGTCTCTTGTCCTCGCCTTTTAATAACCTTATAACCATATCTTAGCCTTTGAAAAATTTCATATTGATCCTATTGCAGGGACTGGATTTGTGGTTTTGCCAATGAATGAGAGAGGGCTGCTTGCTGTATGTTTTTGTGTATTCAGTATTGAGTGTATGTATTCAGTAGTCTGTGTGTGTTATCTAGCAGTCTGATCAGTCTGTGTGTATGCATTCATCACTCTGTGTGTGTGTGTATTCAGCAGTGAATGTATGTATTCAGCAGTCTGTGTGAATGTATTTAGCAGACTGCATGTGTGTATTCAGTTTTGAGTGTATGCAGCAGTCACTGTGTGTTTTCAGCCATCTGCATGTGTATATTCAACAGTCTGTCTTTGTGTTTACAGCAGTCTGTGTACTCAGCAGTCTGTGTGTGCATGTATTCAGCAGTCTGTGTGTATGTATTTAGCAGTCTAGGGGTGAAGAGGAGAAACACAGGGAATGGAGAAGAAGACAATGACAAAGAGAGGGGCTGGTGAAAGGGACAATGACACACACTAAGGGGCTGGGAAGGGGATATAAACATGCAGAGGGGCTGGAGTAGAGGAGAATGAAACACTGAAGAGCTGTGATGTGGGCAGGGACACGCAGAGGGTCTGGGGAAGAAGTCAATGACACACTGAGGAGCTGGAAAAGGGACAAAGACACACACAGAGTGGGCTGGAAAGGGGACAGGGACACACAGAGGGGCTGAGGAAGGGGACAATGACACACAGAGGAGCTGGAAAATGGGACAGTGACACAGAGGGGCTGGAAGAAGATCAAGAGACACATAGAGGAACTGGGGAAGGGGACAATGACACAAAACCAGCTAGGGGAAGTAAGAGGCACACAAAGGGGCTGAGGGAAAGTAAAACACACAAAGAGAAAAGTAAGAGACACACAAGGGGGGTGTAAGGGAATAAGATCCACGAACTTGTGGCAATAATGGCAACTGATAGTGTAGATTTAGTCGCTGTTACTGAGACATGATATAATGAGAAAAATAACTGGGACATAGCAATACCAGGGTACTTTTTATATAGAAAAGACATGGAAGGCAAGAAAGGGGGAGGGGTGGCCCTGTATGTGAAAGGTAGCATAAAATCTAGCCTAATAAAAGTTAGTGAGGCGAACATAGAGTCTGTTTGGGTTACCTTAGAACTTGGTAATCACACAGTAAATTGTGTTTGTGTGATTTACAGGCCCCCAGGACAAATAGAAGAGTTAGATAATCTACTAGTTGAGGAAATAGCTAAAATGACTATGAAGGGGGAAGTTGTGATCATGGGTGACTTAAATCTTCCTGATGTGAACTGGAAAACCAAAGTTGCTGCTTGTGCCAGGAGCACACATATTCTTAACTCCCTACTGGGATTATCTCTAAAACAAGTCGTTGAGGAGCCAACTCGTAAAGAGGCCATACTAGATTTAGTGTTAACAAATGGAGATTTGGTATAAGATATTACTGTAGGCGAAAGTTTAGGATCCAGTGATCATCAGTCAGTGTGGTTTAATATAAAAACAGTGACTCACACCACACAAAAACAAAAGTTTTAGACTTAAGAAAAAAAGACTTTTCTAAAATTACAGTATGTGTAAAGGAGTCATTATCAGACTGGAGCAGTTTAAATGGAGTTCAGGAGGAATGGGATTTTTTAAAAGTTGCACTGCTGAAGGCAACAGAAAATTGCATTAGGCTTGTCCGTAAAAGCAAAAAAATTAAGAAACCACTGTGGTACTCCGCAGATGTGGCCAAAATAGTAAAAAACTAAAAGTTAGCATTTAGTAATTATAAAAAAAACAGAGTGAGGAAGACAGAATGCTCTATAAGATTAGGCAGAAAGAGGCTAAGCAAGTTATAAGAGCTTCCAAATCACACACAGAAGAGAAAATAGCAGTCAGTAAAAAAGGGGGATAAAACATTTTTTTAGATACATAAATGAGAAAAGAAAAGTAAAACAAGGATTAGTTAGATTAAAAACAAAAGGAGGAAGGTATGTAGAAGAGGATAAAGGTCTAGCTGACTGCCTCAAAGAATATTTTTGTTCTGTATTTACAGATGAAAATGAAGGAAAGGGACCCCAGTTGAGAAAAAGGATAAATGAGTCATTTATTACACGTGAGTTTACAGAGGAAGAGGTTCTATTTCAACTGTCAAAAGTAAAGACAAATAAGTCAATGGGACCTGATGGAATACACCCAAAGCTATTAAAAAAGAGCTTAGTGGTGTACTAGCAAAACCATTAACAGATTTATTTAACCAATCATTGTTAACAGGAGTAGTCCCAGAAGATTGGAAGTTAGCGAATGTTGTGCCCATTCACAAGAAAAGTAATAGGGAGGAGTCGGGCAACTATAGGCCAGTAAGCCTTACTTTAGTAGTGGGGAAAGTGATGGAAACCATGTTAAAGGATAGGATTGTTGAACATCTAAAAACACATGGATTTCAAGATCAGAGACAACATGGATTTACTTCAGGGAGATCATGCCAAACTAATCTTATTGATTTTTTTGATTGGGTAACTAAAATAATAGATCAGGGTGGTGCAGTAGAGACATTGCTTACCTAGATTTCAGTAAGGCTTTTGACACTGTTGCACATAGAAGGCTTATCAATAAACTGCAATCTTTAACTTTGGATTCAAATATTGTTGAATGGGTAAGGCAGTGGCTGAGTAACAGGCAACAGAGGGTTGTAGTTAATGGAATATATTCGAAGCTTGGACTTGTCACCAGTGGGGTACCTCAGGGATCTGAACTTGGACCCATTCTCTTTAATATTTTTATTAGTGATATTGCAGAAGGTCTTGATGGTAAGGTATGTCTTTTGCTGATGATACTAAGATATGTAACAGGGTTGATGTTCCAGGAGGGATAAGCCAAATGACAAATGATTTAGGTAAACTAGAAAAATGGTCAGAATTGTGGCAACTGACATTTAATGTGGATAAGTGCAAGATAATGCATCTTGGACGTAAAAACCCAAGGGCAGAGTACAGAATATTTGATAGAGTCCTAACCTCAACATATGAGGAAAGGGATTTAGGGGTGATTATTTCTGATGACTTAAAGGTAGGCAGACAATGTAATAGAGCAGCAGGAAATGCTAGCAGAATGCTTGGTTGTATAGGGAGAGGTATTAGCAGTAGAAAGAGGGAAATGCTCATGCCATTGTACAGAACTGAGACCTGACTTGGAGTATTGTACGCAGTACTGGAGACTGTATCTCCAGAAGGATATTGATACTTTAGAGAGAGTTCATAAAAGGACTACTAAACTTGTTCATGGATTGCAGGATAAAATTTACAAAGAAAGGTTAAACGGTTTTAACATGTATAGCTTGGAGGAAAGACGAGACGGGGTATATGATAGAAACATGTAAACACATAAAGGGAATCAACACAGTAAAGGAGAAAACTATATTTAAAAGAAGAAAAACTACCACAACAAGAGGACATAGTCTTAAATTAGAGGGGCAAAGTTTTAAAAATAATATCAGGAAGTATTACTTTACTGAGAGGGTAGTGGATGCATGGAATAGCCTTCCAGCTGAAGTGGTAGAGGTTAACACAGTAAAGGAGTTTAAGCATGCGTGGGATATGCATAAGACTATCCTATCTGTAAGATAAGGCAAGGGACTAATGAAAGTATTTAGAAAATTGGGCAGACTAGATGGGCCAAATGGTTCTTATCTGCCATCACATTCTATGTTTCTATGTAAGACACAAAGGGGAAAAATGGAGGATAAAGTAAACTAAGGGGGGTAGATACACTAAGAGGGGTAAAACATTCAAAAGATAGGATAAGAAATACAGAACGGGGGTTAAGAGACACACAGGTGAAAATTTATTTTTTTCTAACAGACTCTCTAATGGATACTGAGATGGCCTCTGTTAGATGGCCCCCCTCCAGGGCCCTTTATTATTATTATTAATATTACTGGCATTTATAAGGTGCAGGAAGGTTTGTGGGTACAATCTGGTACTGTGGGCACATTCTGGTGCTATAGCTAGTGCTGTGAATGTCTCCAAGTACTGTGGCAACTGCTGTGGCGGTAGATTTGTGTGCAGTCGTTTTTATTTTTATAAATTCAGTTGTAGTGCCTTGATCATGTGTGTATGACTAATGTGGTGCATTGAACAGTGTTAACATTAAAACAGATTAGAAGTTGCAATATTTAAATCAGACAATGGCAACTATTATTATTTTATTAATCTTTTGCATCAGGTTTCTCAAATCTTTTGCATGCCTGCCCTTTATGTGATAATGACTATGCCCCCCCTTCATGACACTGTCAAAAAGGGGCAGAACATAGATCTCATTACAATTATGCCCACCCACCCCCCTGGAAAAGTTCCTGCTGACGCCCATGTAAGGGGTGCCCTTCTTGGCTTCTTGCACAAGGGCCCTGTGATTCCTAGTAAAACTCCTGGTTGCACATATTGTTATTATTAACCCCTTAAGGACGGAGCCAAATGTACACGTTGTGAACAAAACAAAATGTAAACAAAACCTGGCATTTGCGCTACATGTCTGTCCAACCGTAATTCACCTCTTTCATAGTAAATGCACCCACCCTTATTATATATCATTTTATTCAGGGGAAACAGGGCTTTCATTTAATATCAAATATTTAGCTATGAAACATAATTTAATATGAAAAAAATGGGAGAAAATACGATTTTATTGGATTTTTTTAGTTCTACATGACAATTAAACGGTCAGTGTCATAATACTGTTTGCTTTTACTGCAATAAAATACACATATTTGTATTCAGAAAAGTCTCACGTGTAAAACAGTACCCCCTATGTACAGGTTTTATGGCGTTTTGGGAAGTTACAGGGTCAAATATAGCACGTTACATTTGAAATTGAAATTCGCCAGATTGGTTACGTTGCCTTTGAGACTGTATAGTAGCCCAGGAATGAAATTTACACCCATAATGGCATACCATTTGCAATAGTAGACAACCCAAGGTATTGCAAATGGGGTATGTCCAGTCTTTTTTAGTAGCCATTTGGTCACAAACACTGGCCAAAGTTAGCGTTAGTATTTGTTTGTGTGAAAAATGCAAAAAAAGCCAATTTTGGCCAGTGTTTGTGACTAAGTGGCTACTAAAAAAGACTGGACATACCCCGTTTGCAATACCTTGGGTTGTCTACTATTACAAATGGTATGCCATCATAGGGGTAATTTTCATTCTTGGGCTACCATAGGGTCTCAAAGGCAACGTAACCAATCTGGCGAATTTTAATGTGAAAAAAATGAAACGCAAGCCTTATATTTGACGCTGTAACTTTTGAAAACACCATAAAGCCTGTACATGAGGGGTACTGTTGTACTCGGGAGACTTCACTGAACACAAATATTTGTGTTTCAAAACAGTAAAAAGTATCATAGCAATAATATTGTCCGTTTAATGCTGTTTGTGCGTGAAAAATGCAAAAAAACGTCACTTTTACTGGCGATATCATCGTTGTAATACATTTTACTGTTTTGAAACACTAATATTTGTGTTCAGCGAAGTCTCCCGAGTAGAACAGTACCCCCCATGTACAGGTTTTATGGTGTCTCAGAAAGTTATAGGGTTAAATATAGTGCTAGCAAATTAAATTCCCTTTACTTTCGGCATGGGTTGTCATGCAGGTCCTGCTAATTGTAATTAATTAAGATACCTAATTATGTAAAAATATTACATAAATATATATGTAGAATCAATATATGTATATATATACGTATGTGTATATATATGTATATATCTATATAATTTTTTAAAATATTTTTATTTATATATAGGTATATATATAGTGATATATACGTATATATTTATGTGTATAAATATATATATTATTTCGTTCTATGTGTATTTTGATATATATATATATATATTAATTTCACAATACAGTTAGAACGAAATAACACACATCTATATATTTTTTAATTATTTATTTTTAATTATTTTTGTAATTTTATTTTTAACGTATTTACATTTTAATTTTTTTTATAATATATATAAATATATATATAACAATAATTATATATATATTTAATCAGTATCAGTGTACGTGTAATTTGATATTAAAATATATATATAATTATATATATATTAATAGTAAAATACACCTAGACGGTGTACATGTGTGTATGTATATGTGTATATATATACTTTGATCATATATATATAATATATATATATGATCTAAGTATATATTATTTATTTTTTTACACTATTTATTTATTTTAATTTTATTTTCAGCCAGCAGGGGGACCACCTGTCATTACAGGCAGCCCCCCTGCCGGCAATACAGAAGCCAGCTATCCCCGGCCATGTGATTGTGGGGTCCCCGCTAGGACCCCACTCTCACACGGCCGGGGGGCTTCCTGGAGGACGGTCGTGCCGCGGGGGGCTCCCTGGGAGTCCCCCCCACCGCGATCGCCGGCGTGGGACCGCCGGCGACCGGGTAAGTACAGAAAGACCGGAGGGCGTACTATTACGCCCGGCGGCGTTTAGAGCCGCCTATTAGAGGACGTAATAGTACGCCCTCCGGTCTTAAGGGGTTAAAGGGACACTATCGTCACCAGAACAACTACAGCTTATTGAATTTGTTCTGGTGAGTAGAATCATTATCTTCAGGCTTTTTGCTGTAAACACTGTCTTTTCAGAGGAAATGCAGTGTTTACATTACAGCCTACTGATAACTTCACTGGCCACTCCTCAGATAGCTGTTAGAGATCCTTCCTGGGTCATGGCTGCCTAAAATGCATCCAAACATTCAGTGTGTCCTACCTTTGCATGCAGACACTGAACTTTCCTCATAGAGATTCATTGATTCAATGCATCTCTATGAGGAGATGCTGATTGGCCAGGGCTGTGTTTGAATCATGCTGGCTCTGCCCTGGTTCCGCCTCTTTGTTAGTCTCAGGCAATCCTATGGGGAAGCACTGTGATTGGATCAGGCCACCACTTCTAATGATATCAGCAGACTGCTTGTTTTTCTGAGTCTAAGAGCATGCAGAGTTAAAACTTCAAGCTTGAATACAGTAAGATTTTGCTATATTTATGGAGGCATGAGGAGCCCAGGGGGGCTAGATGGTGGTGTTAACACTATAGGGTCAGGAATACATGTTTGTGTTCCTGACCCTATAGTGATCCTTTAAATCATAGCCCCACTCACACCTCTACATTTTAAGTACCCCTATCTGTCCATTTTAAAAGTTGGGACTCCGTAGTGTTTCCCAAACCAGTCCTCAAGATCCACCAGGTTGTGTCAGTATCTCCATTGGATTAAAACAGGGAAATACATAAATCCTGGATTGTTAGTGGGCCATGAGGACTGTTTTGGGAACCACTGGTTGGAAGAAATTACATATGGTACCTTGAACTGCAGATCATCCAGGGCTTGCATGCTTTGCAGACAATTGAGCTACTTCAGAAATAAATTGAGATAATGTGTATGCTCATGAATGTTGTGCATGTAAAATGGACTTAGTTATTTATTCCATTGGATCGCAAGAGCAATCAATATGAAAAAATATATCTGTAAAAAAATGTCCCTGATTGCAAGCATATTTTTGTATCTTTCTTTTGTTCCTTTTAACACGAAAGAGAAAAGGCAGGAACAATATGGACTGTAGCACAGCCTTGTGGCAAAAAGTTAATAAAGCTTTTAAATAACTCACTTAACTAGTATCACAGAATGATAACCTACTGATAAAAGAACCCCTTAGTTTTAAAATTTATATCTTTCATAATTCTATTCTGACTTAGTTTCAAAAATAAGAAAAAAAAGAAAATGTGTAAATATTTGTATTAAATACATGACAAATACGCAAGAATCGTATGATGTGCCGACATGGTATAATGTAGTTTCTTGCTTGCTCCTGTGGTTGAAGTTTATTTCACCTCTTCAGGGAAAGACCCAAAGTGGAACCAGTGTGAGTGAATAAGTGATATTTGATCTCGTTATTGAGTAGAGTTATGCAGAAGTATTGCAGATGTTTCTTCAATAATGTACACTGTTGAATGCATAACTACCTCTGTTGCCATTGGTATGTGTAGCACTATTCGTTTGCTAATGTGAAGTTATGATAACGATTTTCAAACACATTTTTAAGTGTTAGACGTCTAACTTGTTAACTTCCATACAGATGATATGATTCTGCTGAAGCAATACATATAAAAGCAGAACAGAAACCCACTCTTGACATTGTTTAATAGGGGCCTGCGAGTCCTGTGACAGTTTGCTATATATTTTGATGTTTGGGTCCTGCGTGACCAGACATGCTTCCCATACTGAGGAACCTGTCCGTCTCACTATGTATAATACTGACATCTTTTGCATAAAGAAAAATCCAATAAAAATCAGATTTACAAAAAAAAAAAAACTATTAACAAAACCCAACTGTTAATTAATAGCCCTGTGTTTGAGGAAGGGTCAAAAATCATTACAGAATGCATTACAGTACTAATCTCAATAGCCTAAACTCTACACTCTTGACTGCAAAATATGGGGGTTATATATAAAATTGAGACACGAGGAGGGATTAGTAAGACACATTGCGGGGCTTGGTGCGGTGTGACATGGAGTTGCGGGGGGGGGGGTGGAGCACTTAATAAATTAATAAAAAGTTATACTAATTTATACAAATAACTTAACATACAAATCTTATAAAGTCTCAGCTAACAATGCCTTCAAGTTTTTGTGCATTTTTGTTTCTAAAAATTGAAAATATTTTGTGCATATATTTCTAAAAAGTGGCAATTTAATAAGGTGCAATTCCAGTACTCAAAAAAATTTATTTTAAACATACAAAAAAAAGGATATATATTCACTTTACAAATTACTTGAATTACTGTAAAACCAAGTGTATTCAAAAAATAAACCAGCATAAAAATTATTTGTATTTTGTGCAATTTAAAATGAGTATAGTGCAAAATAAAGTTTTGGCACTTTAAGACGGCATTCATATAAATTAGTATCACATTAAAATAATTCACAAAGCTCTACCATAACAATTTGTGGACTTTTATTGCTATTTAGAGGATAACTTAAGGGGATAAGCGCAGCTAATTAAAGTCAGTAAAAAGTTTTTTTTACCAACAGAACACATTTTTAAGCTTCTTATAACACGTTTTTAGTCACCTAATTGCTGCAATTGATCTACGTAAACAAAACATTTTAGGTACAACAGTACTACAATCTAATGTTATTCATGTATAAACAGTCCCCTGACATTGTAAGTGGCAGAATAGTTCACTGATTTATTATGAAATCTTGTGATCTCTCCTTGCATTTTATCACAATTTGTTAGCTGAGGGACTTGAAACAGTGAAAACATAGCAATTCAGGACTTTAGAAGCAGGGGTTATAAGTAACAAAATTAACGCTTTCACTACTATTCTCTATTTTTGTTTTTTCTTTTTTTAGTAAAACAAATTAGGATATTGCGTTTTTGAAATATTAAATTGGGGATATCCTTAGGCTTTCCAGGACCTATTTTTTTCTCCCCTTGCCTATCTTTGACATACTAAGTGCCCATGAGTCTCCTGCCTAAATTTGTATCTTATCTATCCCAAGAAAATGGCATGGTCACAGAATTGCTGATACATAATGGAATGCAGAATTGCAGGTGATGCTTACTTTCATGCAATATACCATACCAGCAATTAAAAAAACAAAAGGAAGTGCATTTAATACAGTCTTAAACACAGGATACAGAGTTATTCTGGGTAAGTCCGGCATAACCATATCGTACCTTCAACATTGGGAAGTATGCTGATTGGAATGAAATGGAGGGGCCCCAGGAGGAGTACCAGTGATGCAATTTGAATGGACATGTCAACTTGGCATCAACATACTCCAGGCTGACTGGCAGGTACTTGTGCCAACATCACAGCTCAAGCAAGTCTAATGATGCATTTGCACCGTGCTGCATGGGACAGCTTCCTCATGTCCCCAGATGCAGGTCACCAGGGAACTAATGTGGGAGAGAATCCATAATAGGGAGGGTGCTGCCGAAATGAGGAATGTTGGTGGGCCTGTTGTACTGTAACAGAGCTGTAAATGATACAATAAATATGAATATATAATGTTATAGAATGTGTAAACACTCGTTTTCATTTGCTTAAATTGGGGATTATATCTTTTCACATTTTTAGGTAATTATTGAAATTTTTGAATTCGATCAATGAGTAGTGCTACTTCGCCTAGGTGGCCTTAGATGGTCAATAACAAGCCCTCTATTCCAATTGTATATTGCGGACCTGTATGTTCCTTGGGTGATCATATAATACTGAGAGGTCTTACGAAACCAACGCACGTGCATAAACTCTCCAGACATGAGGTTCTTTTAGAAAATTCATGGTTACTGGAGTATAGTTATGTCATCTATGAGGTGCAAGAGGAAAATGCAATAAGGGTACAAAAAAGCAATTTAAGCCGTGACAAGTCAGGGTGGGCCTGATAGTGTGGAGATGGTTTACTATTAGATCACAAGCTATGTTTAATATGTTCAGCTATGTTACTTAGCCTTGTTTTCATGCTATTGTACTACATTTATTGTATATACACATATGTGGTCTGAGACCCGTGTGTCTCACACTGTATTATGTGACATTAAAATAAAAAATCCTCAAAAATTTTAAAAAAAATTTAATTGGAGATTATACGTTTGATTATGAATGTGTTATTCAGTCATAAAAATTGTATATTATATAAATATTTACATCTGTAAGCATTTATATCTTAAGATACTGAAGTATGGGTTCTAACCGAGACATTGACTTGATATAGAGTTAGTGATTTCCTTTTATGAATCCTCTTTCTATATTTTGTGCGTTTTCCACATGAAAAACACTATATAGTAAAATCAAGTAGTAATATTTTTATGATGCTATAAGGACATACGCGCTTACTTTAATTTAAGAGATTTTATTTTTCTGTAATAATGAAACCCTCTTCCTTATCACATTTAAAATCTAGCTAAAAATAACTAGATATTAGCATCAATGTCTGTGGAGCCCCTTTTATACAAAAATGTCAAGTCAAAGCCTGCCATCTAGTGGACATAAAGGAAATTACACTCTAAAGCAGAATTACTTCTCTGCAGTAGCAATCTTTTGATCTATATGAGTAAAGCTTGAAGAAATGATCCCTGTAATTTATTTTCAAGTTTTCAATCAGATATAGCAGTTTGAGAGATATTACTGAATGGATAAACTATTCTTTTCAAATAGTTTTTATTGAAAAAATTATAATTTATTTTTTTTGTAAGATTACAACAAATTATAAAAACATTGTAATAAGGGTTGGGAAGGGGAGGGAAATTTGGAAGAGGGAAGGGGAGATCCATCCAATGTGACGATTAATATAGTAAAATATAAGGCATACAATTTGAGTGATACATTGCAACAACAGGACAAATTGTTACAGATTATAGGCTTTTTTAATTTCGTCTTCCCACATATCCCAATCATACTTCAATTGTGCAAAGAGGTACGAGTTAGTTCTATGTGATAGTTTGTGAGCTTTATTTTCTAGGAGTAGGTTCAGTACTTCTCTAAGTGATGGCATACATTTAGATTTCCAGTACCTAGGCAAACAAGAGGTGGCCGCTATCAGAATGTGGCCTATTATTATTTTGTTAATTCTGCTGACGGACTAAGGGAATTTCTTGAATAAAGCAAGCTCAGATGTGAAAGTACCAATGTTTCTATCTACCTTAATGATTAGGTCATAAATCATTTTCCAGTATTTGGTTATTTTTGGGCAATACCACCATCTGTGGGCCCTATTTCCCAAACCGCCACAATCTCTCCAACACTGGTCAGAATACATGTTGTATATGTTGTGTAGTCTGGACGGAGCTAAGTACCATCGATACAAAATTTTAAAATGATTTTCAAAATGGTCAGAGCAAAGAGATATTCCCTTTAATGATTTAAAAAAACTAAACCAATCCTCTAACTCATATTGTGTGCCCAGCTCCGATCCCAAGATAACATGTGCTTAAGTTTAACAGTGGGTTTGGTATTATGTAGTAAATAACACACTGATATTGTGCCCTTCCTATTTGGGTCATGCAAAAACAATTTTTCCAATGGTGATAATTCTAACTCTTTGTAATTTTTATCGGTGTCGGATATATTACCGTATATACTTGCGTATAAGACGAGTTTTTCAGCACATTTTTTGTGCTGAAAACCCCCTACTCGTCTTATACTCGAGTCAATGTCTGTATTATGGCAACTTACATTGCCATAATACAGACCAGGACCGCCGGGCTCATTACAAGCCCGGAGGTCCTGTTGGGGGCTGGCAGAGAGCTGTTACTTACCTTTCCTGCAGCTCCTGTCAGCTCCCTTCTCTCTCCTCCGGTCCAGTCAGCTCTCCTGTCAGCTCCCTAGCAAGTCTCGCAAGAGCCGCGGGGTCAAAGCGTTGTCACTCACACCGCGAGACTTACAGTGGAGCTGACAGGGGAGCTGACCGGACCGGAGGAGAGAGAAGGGAGCTGACAGGAGCTGCAGGAAAGGTAAGTAACAGCACGCTGCCAGCCCCCCTCCTACACAGAAATTTACCAGTAGCTGCTGCATTTCCCACCCTAGTCTTATACTCGAGTCAATACGTTTTCCCAGTTTTGTGGGGTAAAATTAGGGGTCTCGACTTATATTCGGGTCGACTTATACTCGAGTATATACGGTATATAGTTCTTTCAGTTTCTCAATAACCAACATGCATTCTTCCTTGCAGTCATTCATCAATCTATGTTTAAATTGTAATTTTTCATATGATAAAATAGTATTGCCGTGGAAAAACTATCTATATTGTTCAAGTGGTATTTCTTCAACAGATCTGAGTCCAAAGAGGGCATATAGTGTTTCAGCAGTTCGATTGGCATAGCCCTATACAGTTTCACCGAGTTGCGATTGTTTTTAAACACTATATCCCAGGCTTTAAGGGTAGTTTTTGTCAATAGAAATAATTTAGCGACTCCAGGCCTTCTTTCAGGACTCAACCAAAGTTGTCATTAATACAATACAAAGAGTTGTCATTAATGGTAAATTTTCAAGCTGGACAGAGTTGGCAAGTGTTGTATCTCAGGGGTCTGTTCTGGGACCCCTTCTATTTAACATATTTATAAATGATCTTGAAGATAGCATTGAAAGTCATGTTTCGGTATTTGCAGATGACACAAAACTTTGTAAAATAATACAATGTGAGCAAGATATTACTTTGCTGCAGAGGGATTTAAATAGACTGGGGGACTGGGCACTCAAATGGCAGATGAAATTTAATGTTGAAAAATGCAAAGTTATGCACTTCGGCGTAAAGAATACACAAGCATCGTATACCCTTAATGGAAGCGAATTAGGGATAACAACACACGATAAGTACTTGGGAATTGTTATAGACAACAAACTATGCAACAATGTGCAATGTCAATCAGCAGTGGCCAAGGCCAGTAAGGTATTGTCATGCATGAAAAAGGGCATTCATTCTCGGGACGAGAATATAATTTTGCCTCTTTATAAATCACTGGTAAGACCACTTATTGAATATGCTGTGCAATTTTGGGCACCTGTTCTAAAGAAGGATATTATGGCACTAGAAAAAGTGCAGAAGCGGGCTACAAAATTAATAAAAGGAATGGAACATATCGGCTATGAAGAAAGGTTAACAAATTTAAACCTATTTAGTTTAGAAAAACGTCGCCTGAGAGGGGATATGATAACATTATACAAATATATTCGGGGCCAATACAAGCCATTGTGTGGAAATCTATTCACAAACCGGACTTTACATAGGACATGAGGCCATGCGTTTAGACTGGAAGAAAGAAGATTTCGTCTAAGGCAAAGGAAAGGTTTTTTTACTGTAAGAACAATCAGGATGTGGAATTCTCTGCCTGAAGAAGTGGTTTATCAGAGTCCATACAGATGTTCAAACAGCTACTAGATGCATACTTGCAAAAACAGAATATTCAAGGATATAATCTTTCAATGTAGGGTAATAACTGCTTGATCCAAGGATAAATCTGACTGCCATTCTGGGGTCAAGAAGGAATGTTATTCCTTGCTTGTTGCAAAATTGTTCTTCAAACTGGGTTTTTTTTGTCTTCTTTTGGATCAACAGCAAAAAACAAATGTGAGGAAGGCTGAACTTGATGGACGCAAGTCTCTTTTCAGCTATGTAACTATGTAACTATGTAACCAGGGTAATTCTTTAAGTTGGAATGGGAGAATTTTAGCTTCCTCTATTTCCATTCATCGTGGCCTATTTACTTGACTATTGAAGCTAACGACCACTGCAGCATTCGTGGCAAAATAGTATTTCCGAATATTTGGCACTCCAATACCTCCATGGGATTTATGGTGCTGCAGGGATGTGAGCTTGATTCTGCTGGACTTGTTAATCCAGATGAACTTTAACATAACTGAATGCATTTTATTAAAAAAAGGATAATGGGATGGATAGAGGTATAGTCCTAAAGTAATATAACATTTTAGGAAGAATGGACATTTTAATAGGAGCAATTCTCCCTAGCCATGAAAGTTCCATCCCGCACCATCTCTCCATCTCTCTTTTTAAGTCCGGCCATGCTTTCTTTAAGTTTTGGGCATGCATATTAGACAAGTTTTTACATAGGTTAATGCCTAGATACTCTAAATATTCACTTGTCCAATCAAATGGATAGATTGACTTTAGGGTGACTATATCGGATATATTCATATGAAGTGGGAGGGCCTGGGTTTTGGATTCATTCAATTTATAGTAGGATACCTCCCCAAATTGGAGTAGGATTTCTTTAAGAAACGTCAGGGATTTTTTTGGATTTTTAAACGTTAGTATAACATCATAGACCAATTTTATGGGTGGATCCTTTAATACTAATGCCTTCAATTTCTGGGGTCCTTCTGATTAGTTCGGCCAAGGGTTCCATTGCCAAAACAAAGAGAACCAGGGATAAAGGGCAACCTTGTCGTGTCCCATTAGTAAGGGAAAAGGTTCTTGATTGAAAACCAGAGGCCGAAACATGGGCTGTAGGGGCAACATAAAGTGCCTTTATTGCATCAATAAAAGACAATGGTATATTATACCTACTTAGTTTATCCCCAGTGTACCCTATCAAACGCCTTCTCTGCATCCAATGATAGGAGCATAGAAGGAGTTTTTGTCAAATTGATGTGTTGGATTAAATTTATGAACCTCCTCGTTCCATCTAGCTTGCCTACCTTGAGCAAAACCCACTTCATCGTTATTAATTAGAAAAGGGATCAATTTAGCTAGTCTGTTAGCCAATACTTTAGAATACATTTTAGAATCATTATTGATTAAAGATATGGATCTAAAGTTAGGGCATCTGTTTGGAGCTTTTCCTGGTTTCAGCAAGGTGACGATTTGTGCGCACAAGGACTCTCCCGGCATCTTCCCCCCAGACTTCTAGGAATTAAACAATTTAGTCATATGAGGAATTAAAATTTCTGGAAAGGTCTTGTAATAAAGTATAGTAAATCCATCTGGGCCAGGGGCCTTTCCAGATGGCATAAGTTTAATTGCCTTGGCTATCTCTTCACCGGTTATCTCACACTCTAAGTTTTTTAGATTATCAGAAGACAGTCGAGGCAACGACACCTTATCTAAAAGACTATTAATTGTTGCCTCAGATGGCTGGGTGAGGTTCGAATCCGATTCCAAATTATAAAGTTTGCTATAATACTCTGCAAATTGATCACTAATTTTAGTCAGGTGAAATATTTTTTGTCCCCGGTCATCTAACAAATATGCTATTTTTGATTGGGCATTCAAATGCCGGAGTTTAGACGCCAGAAAAGTTGAGGCCCTGTTACCTTTTAAAATAAAATGTTTTCCTAAGTTACCTCACCATAAGAGTTGTACAGTCCAGATTAACTTTTTGTCTCTTAAATGTAATCTCTCCTATCATTTCTGATAAGGAAGAGGATGGGCCAGATTTGTTTGCCTGATTCAGATTGTATAGTTCTTTTTCCATATTTCTCAGATTATCGTTATTAAAGGACCACTATAGTGCCAGGAAAACATACTCGTTTCCCTCAGGGTCCCACTCCCATGGCGCTGAAGGCGGATGAAGGGGTTAATCCCTTACCTTTTTTCCAGCGCCGGTCTCCCTCGGCGCTGGGACTCTCCTCCCTTTTCTTCCGTCATCGGCTGAATGCGCATGCGCGTCAAGAGCCGCGCGCTCATTAAGCCAGTCTCATAGGAAAGCATACTCAATGCTTTCCTATGGACGCTGACGTCTTCTCACTGTGAAAATCACAGTGAGAAGCGCGGAAGCGCCTCTAGCGGCTGGATTAACCAATAGGTAAACATAGCAGTTTCTCTGAAACTGCTATGTTTACTGCAAAAAGGGTTAAACCTAGCTGGACCTGGCACCCAGACCACTTCATTAAGCTGAAGTGGTCTGGGTGCCTATAGAGGTCCTTTAATTCTCTTTAGGTGAGACGCTCTAGAAATAAAATGGCCTCTTAACACAGCCTTGTGCGCATTCCAGGCCACTTTGCCAGAAACTTCAGATCGAACATTGTCCAGAAAATAAAAATTTAAAACTCTCTCTGCAGACGACCTATTTTCTACGTCGTTTAACAAATAGTCGCTTAATTTCCATTGTCTGTTAGGGGCAGAAGATATCATTTCATCCAAATGCATAATGATTGGAGTATGGTCGGACCAGTTTATGTCTAAGATGTCGGATTTCAAGATGTGCAGGATTAGAGCACCCTGGATCAAGAACCTGTCCAGCCTGGAATACATGTTTTTAGAAACCGAATAATATGTGAAATCCCTTTTGCTCTCATGCATCAGTCTCCAGGGATCATACAGTCCGCATTTAATCATATATTTAGAACATGTTTCAGCTAACCTATCACTATCTCCTGTGGGGTTGATCAGAATCTTCCCTCGCATTATCCAAATCGCCATCCATGACAAAGTTTGTGTCACCACACATCACTAAAGTTCCTCTCAAGTTCTCATTCACCAGATCCATTACCTTTCTGAAAAACCTAGTTGACCTGAGTTAGGGAAATACAAATTCACAATTGTGTACAGAATATTATAAATTTTTCCTGTCCACAGTAAATATCTCCCTTCATCATCCGCCATTACCTTTTCTGTTGAGCAAGCCACATTTCTGTTAAAAAAAAAATAGAAGCACCTCTAGATTTGGATTTATAAGTACAATGAAATTGAGATGGGAATAACTTCGACATAAGCCTATAATCTTTGCCTTCTTTAAAATGAGTCTCCTGTACACAAATAACATCTGATTTGATGGATTTTGCTTCCTTAAAAAGTAGTTTTCTCTTGTGCGCGGTGTTCAGGCCCCTCACATTGAATGACATAAACTTAATAATCATGACCTAAATAAAAATCGTGGTTAATGGGGAGAAATCTGCTGTCAATGTGTGAGCCCGAAGTTCCGCACCTCAAGAGAAGTATTAGGAGATCCAACATTTTAGACAAGAATTGTTTTTGGTGATACATTAAGAAATTAGTTAAAGCAATTGAAACAAACGTACAAGTTATGTCTTGAGACTGTCATGCTGAATTGTATACCTTTCCCAAGAAAATGGATGGACATAAAATTAAAAGTAAAAAACGGGGTAAAAAACTTGGAAATATACCCCTATCAGGGGAAGTAAAAAAAACTTTGGTAAGTGATAGGGCCATGAGGGAGAATAAATAAAATTTCTCCATCTCAGGGTGTTAGGCCCAGGTTGGGGGGAGAGAAAACTACCCGGGACAAGGGGAACCAATGTAAGCAATAAAGAATTATCAAAACGTAGAAGATGTTAAAGGAGAAAAATTAACAAATAGCATAAAGAAAAAGGGAAGGTCCCTGCAGTCCTGAAATCTTAGTTGAACAGAGAAAAACCTCAATTGACTTGTAATGGAAAAGGAAATTCTTTTCACTTATCTAATATAGTTTTGGGAGAAAACATAAAAGTAGCAAAGGTTGTCTGCTTTAGAGGTATATCACATTAATGTTGGAACAAAACAAACATTTCTCAGCTATTCCTGCTTATCTCAGGACTTGAGTAGGGATCAGTGGTATGTCTCAAAAGATAAGGTTCTTTTAGATCCAGGTAGGAAAGAACAAAAAGAAAAATTAAGAGCAAAAATCAATGTTAGTATAAGATAATCCAAAACCGACAATACTGCAGCTGGAGCTGTAAAAGAATGAAACAAAAGCAGCGTGGATCTCAGGTGTCATCCGCCTTGCTCCTCTTGTGTGCACGTGCTGGAGTTGAGGGTGAAAGCACATGTGATTGTGCTGGACGACTATTGATAGAGTTAAGAAATTCCATACCCTCCTCTTGTGATGTAACTGTATAGTTCCGGCCATCCATACGGAAGAGTACCTTCACAAGAAATCCCCACCTATAACGTATCCCTCTCTGCCTTAATTCAGATGTTAAATGCTGGGACTCCCTGCGACGCCTCATTGTGTAGGCCGAGAAATCTTGAAATACCTTTATGTTTTTATATTTCCCAGAAAGGCCAGATGCTCGTATCGCACCCAAAAATTCCTCTTTTATGTGAAAAAAGTGAAATCTCACTATTACATCTTTGGGCGTGGCTACAGGTGCTTTGGAAGGCTTAGGCAGCCTGTGGATTCTGTCCATCAATAAGTCCAGGTTGGTAGCTCTTGGTAAAGTTGTCTTAACCATTGTCTGGAAAAAGTTCAATAATTCTGGGGCATCAACGGTGTCAGGAATCCCCCTGATCCTCAGGTTATTGCGCCTACTTCTATCCTCAGCATCCATTTTTTTCACTTGTTGGTTAACTTGTAGTTGAAGCTCTTTCACAGTATTAATCAAGTCCTGGTGGGATTTTTCCTGGGCGTGCAGTCTATGCTCTACCTCTTCTCTACGTTGCCCAATATTTTCCATGGCTCCATACATAACATCAAAGTCCTTTTTAAAATCATTTATTAAGTCCATTCTTAAATTTTGGATGAGCTGTATTATCATGCCAGCCGATGGTGGCAAATCTTCTGCCATCTCTAGAGGCATAGTTGGATTGTAAGTCATTGTTTTAAATCCTGTAGGGGCCATCTTGGATGTGACAATATGGGAGGGGGAGTGAGCCTGCAGGCCCTTACTCACCCCCACAGCAGACTTGTCGTTTTTTTTAGTGGCAGGAACGGATTTGTCTTGATTTTTTTGCTTCTGCATGGTGAGTAGTTCTTCTTGAAAGTAATTACGTACTTCAAATTATTGTTTTAAATCATTTTTTTATTGTATATGAAAAAATGGTAGCAGATAAGGAGCAAATTCAAAAAAAAAAAAAATTAAAAAAATCATTGCATGGGTGCCTGCGCAGAAGCGTAATAAATCAGGGTTAGGTCACATACGGTATTTGGTCACCTACACAGAGGCTTAGAAAGCTGTAGATACAGGCATTGTTAAGTCAGGTACAGTTAACAAGTGTCGGCATAGTTTACTGCGTTGAAATGATTTAGTCTGGTTACAGCGTTTTACTAACATATAACAGTAACGTTAATAACTACCTATATGTTCCTAGAACGTCAGCGTATATGGAAGCGCTGTACACAGGTTAAACTGTATTCTGCACTACCATGAGTCTGTATAGCATAAGTATCGGGCTGTGAGTCATTCAGACCATGCTCCCTCATTCAGTATTGGCAGTCAGCACAGGCTATGATTGCCTGACCTGCACTTGGGCATGTGACATATTAATATGGTAATATGCTATTAATAAGAGCCTATCGTAGCAATAAGGGACTAATGCGTAAGTAATCACTATAAAGTCAAGTGCCAAGCTATCGATAATTCCTTGCAAAATGTATAATAACGTAGGGAGCATTTGATCACCGTCAGTGAGGCATGCTTATGATATCCTGCAGATAGAATGGGCGCAGTATGCGAGGCAATCGTGTGTGTGTTCTGCAGGCTGACAGGCTAGTTATCTGGCAAAAGTAAAGCACGGTTCCGCGCGCCTGGGTGTGCGTATGTACCTACTTTGTCATGCACTCCGGGTAGGCCTGGTGCACTTAATGTGTTCCAGATATGTATCCTAAGTGCGGTGCCCAGTAGCCTGGGCGTGCCCATTAAAATAATAGATCTGCAATCAGTGGCTATGTGCTACAGTATCTGGTGACAATGTGTAAGGAAAGTGCCAGCCTTAATTGTGTATTTTGGCAGACGTCCGCTGACTTATATAGGGTGCAGCTCGCGGGGAAAGGGCATTAACCGTTTAAATCAGCCTGTGTATAGCGCGCTGTGCTGAAGCCTCATTAATGGTCACAAAAGTTATAGCAATGCATTCAAATCTGCCTAACCAGTATACGCCCAGGCAGCGGTCAGAGCAGAGGGCAACGTAAGGCAAACAATAACTTTTTTTTTTTTTTTTTCTTTGTGCATGTTAAAGCAACATCATCATAGAAAATAAAGATAAAAATTAAAAACTTCAGTAACAAGGTGTATCCAAATCTGGGTCTATGTAACCCTAATAGGGGAGTCTCTCCACTGGAGGTGGCGTTGTGGTGCCCGATGGTAAAGAATGTCCAGTGTGAGGTCAGTGGCCTCCTGTGGGGTATCTGTGCGGGCTTTCCTCTGCTGTGTCTTCTTGCAGGCTTATGTCTGGTGTGCTTATATTTGCCAAGCTGATCCCTCACTGCAGGGTCCCCTCGGCTCCCTTGGTGTGACTAATCCCCTCTGTTCCCCCTCGGGCCTGCTCTGGCCGGTCATTTGATGATTCCACAGTGCTGTGGGCACACAGGGCTGTCAGCTGCCCGGCAGACTCCCCCCCCGAAAAGTCCTCGGGCCCCTCGTCCCCTGCACCTACCCAGCTTCTGCAGTTCCTCGTCGGAGCTCCAGCCCCATTATGCCTCACCCCTCTCCGGCCTCTTGCATGTCGCCGGCGCCTGTCGCCCCGGTCACCGGTTCGCCGGGGGTCCAGCTTACCCCAGCGGCATAGGGCTCACAGAGTCGGGGCCGGGCTTCCCCGGACCACCACCAAATCCAGGGGCTAGGGCTGGCTCCGTGTCGACCGTTCTGCCGCCCGGTGAGGTCCATCTGTGGGATCCGCCATCCCTAAGGATCCAGGCGCCCCCGCGTGGCTCTCCGTAGCGAGCGTGTTCTGCGGCCATCTTGGCACCACGTGGGAAAGGGCTCCTCCAGTGTGGGCCTTCTGCCTCCCGTCTCCAGAGAACTGACTCATGGGCCGGGATCACCCCCGCCAGCCCGAGGGGGGGGGAGCGGGGCCGGGTCCGGTCCCCCCTTCTCTTGTCTGGGCTCGCGGCTTCTGCGTGTAGGCCTCATGTGGTCATCGTGCTCCAGCAGGGCGGGCTGCTCGGTGTCTGCCCAGCGGGCTGTGCTCCTGAGCCTCTCCCCGCCCGGTGCCCATGCCTTCCCCCGGCTTCAGGTGCGCTTTCAGTGCTGTATTTTAGTGGATTTTAGCATATTTTAGCGATTCGTAGCCGGAGCTGGCATGGATAGCTGCCGCTCGGCTTGGCGGCCCGGCCCCGCCCCCGTACTTCAAATTATTGCATTGAGTTTGCAAATTGTATTTTTGGAACTAAATTGTCCCAGTGTCCCAGGAGATCCTCTAAATGGTGGCCATTCAAGATGGTGGCCAAGCTCCGCCCCCTAGATAAACTATTCTTTAAATTATTTTACAAACTATAAAACAAATAAAGCTAAATGGTTGAGCCACTGGGTTAATGTATGAAATATAACACTCTTATACTCTTCTTAGAGGAACGGGTTTTTAAATATTCTCAGAGAATAGTACTGATAAGTTTCCTTGAGTATGAAGTTCCACAATAGTGTAGTATGTTTAAATACAAAAAGTCTAGGACTTAACTAGAAAAATGGCCACTCACATTTAATAGGGTTTAATATAAACTCAAATTATTACAGTATACAGAGGTAACAGATGTACAGCTGGTATGTGTCCTCAATGTGCTCAGGTTCATTATGCAATGAGTGGAACACAAACAGCAAAAATCCCATAGCACAATATATCAAGAGAGTGTTGATGTATAAACAATAGACAAAATGGCTCGTCACATATGTGGAGCTTCTATGTCTCTCTCTCTCTCTCTCTCTCTCTCTCTCTCCACACATATATACCCGCATACATATATGTGATAGGCAACTGTAGAATATGCAATATTGTCGCCACCAATCATTATTAATCAGTGAAATGTGAGCAACATATTAAAGGGTTAACTTTCAGGAATTCCCAGTGAAATTAAAGTAAACTTTAAATATCAAGCCAAAATCACCAAACAAAAAACATAGCTGATCTGGAGAATTTTTCAAGGTTGCCTTTAGAAATGTGTTTTTTCTTCAGGGTGAATATCAGCATTGCTTTGAGGTTCAAACAACTATGAGCATATATATTAACCATTTATTTTGCATGAAACACAATACATATTTATCAAGAGTGTATTACAAATATAGTGGTGATTAACATTATGATATCATCTGGTATCTCAGATTTTTTTGTCTGTCTACATTTGATTTTTATGCTTGGGCCGATTTTTATAACAATTTAATTGTTCTGAGAAAGGGATTTATTTTGAGTTGCAAAAAGTCATTCTCACTCAACAGTTCAATGTGTACTTACCATAATAACGGTAAGGGAAATCGTTAGTCGGGATACACCAGCAAAATAAGCAGCTGCTCCAATAGTTGCAAAAAGCCCAGGGTCAATCCATGTCCAATGTTCATCATTTTGAACTCCAAATATATACACCATAATTAGACCAACAGTCCTGCCAAACAAGGCTCCAGTGTATCTGCAAAAGGATATGTGCTAACTTTAAAGGACTTTACATACATGCATGTGTCTGAGCAAATTAAAATCTAATAGTGTTAACTCGGGCAGGAATTGGAGGATCACCAGTGATGCAACTTGTGTTACTGGCATACACCCACAGCTCCCAGTTACTGAATTTTGTAGGAGTCTACGTGTTGTGTGTGTTTGCCCCCTTCTGCCTACCTTTCTCTAGTGGCCTAGTGCGGAGTGTTGTGGTCTGCAACAATTTCAGAAGAATTTTGTTATTGTCTCATTTGGTAAATTTCCCTCTTATTGTAAAGCGCGGCGGAATAAGCTGGCGCTATATAAATACCAATTATAAGAAGAAGAAGATCACTTTAAGAGCTCCCTCGCAGTCCGGTGCTCAGTTACTAAATTTTTTTATTATCTAATTTGGTAAATTTCCCTCTTATTGTAAAGCGCTGCGGAATAAATACCAATTATAAGAATAAGAAGATCACTTTAAGAGCTTCCTCACAGGCTGGTGCTCATTTAATGATTCAGAGTGCTTGACGCGGCACTTTGAGTCTTTGAGAAGTGCCGGGGGACCGGGAGAGAGCTCTTAAAATGATCTGCACCCAAGAGAGGTGCAGACCACAAAGCTCCCTCAAGCAGGGGAGACGGGACACAGCTGAGCAGGGGTATCTTTTTGATCTAATTGCCAGGTCAAGGAAGACCAGCTCGCAGCCAGAGCCAAAGTTCAAGGCCCAGGTAAAGGCCTACTGAACCTCTGTCTGAGCTCAGGCACTAGACATATGCTAATGCCACCTTATTGGTAATCCAACTCTATATAGATCATACCCAGCCATATCACTGGTCAATTCTCTGCCATTTAGGAGTTTAAGCAACCCTAAAGTTAACATTGTCAAGGTATAATTGAAAATGCAACCTCTTTTTTTTCATGGAGGTTGAGCAGTGTATAGCAGTTAGCTATACACCTAAACAGCTTTATTAAAGCTGCACTCTCATCCCACCCCCTGAAAAATTAGTATTTCTTAAAGATAGAATTCAAACCCAGTGAAGAGATATACTGAGACATAGTAGAGAGTAGAGACTACTTGTTCAGGTAAGTAAAAATCACCTTTACCTGCCACCCGGCCACCGGATCCCCTGCAGCAATGTCAGTATCGGGGGACTTTACTAATTCTGCACAGTCCCCAGACGGTGACAGTGCCATTTAAGTTTTTGGTGACTGTGTTCCTTTACAGCTGCAGTTACCAAAAAATTTTTTTTTCATTTTTAGGCTAAATTAGGCAAATTGGAAAAATTCTCCAAGTCATGTTTTTAGTTTAAATAACTTGGGCCAAAAGTTGTAAATTACCCTGAATTCACTGTAAATTAACAATTTAGCAAATATTTAGACATTTAAAAGACTATAATGGTTAAATCAATCTGATATTCTTACAGCATGGGGACAACCAGACCAGTTGCAGCAGCTGTTCCAGCCGTCCAGCAGGAAATGCCAAAATAGAGAACAAGTGCAGTAAAGAGAGCAGGAAATCCAAATTTTTCATGATTTCCACGCTGGAACAAGAGTGGGATTCCTTGCTTCCCATTTTTCACCAACAACGCAGCAGCTTTATAAGAAAAGAAAGAGACATTTCTGTCATCAGGATCAGTGGCTAAATATATAGGGACAATATATTAATTATTTACATTTTTCCGCCAATACATACTGATCTCCAGAAATTGCCAAAGAAAAGACATTGTAGGTGCACCAGTATTTTATTGAACAGATTCAGTGAGGTTCCAACTTTGACATACTTTGCAGACTGAGTACTCAGTGCTATACCTTGGTTAATAGTGTAGTTTGAATTTAAAATTCCATCAGGTCCAATCCACGTTGTGGCAGGTGGGCAGTTATATTCAGACACGTCCCATGGAAGGTGGTCACCAAGTGAGCTGAAATAATAGATCACACTACCATGTAACTGAACACAACTGGTTAGACTTTAATGTCAATAGTGGTTAAGAATGCTATCAAGATGTCAGTAGGCAGCTGCTAAGAATAGAAAAATATTGTGCATGTAGTTGTTGCTGTGTGAGAAAGAGAAAATGACTTCTGTTAACTAATTTCAAATATTATTGGAACAAAAATGATATGTACAAAATCCCAGTGGTGTAGCACACTCTAACACCTGTGTGGTATCCTCTAAACCCATACCAAATAATGAAACAAAAATTACATACAGTAGCTATGTGGAGCATGTAAGTTCAATATATTATAAACGTTTTGATGCACTGTACCAAGATCAACGTAGTCATATCCTAGTGCAATACAGTAGGTAAAAATTTTAAATAATGAGTAGACCTTCTATCAATGTACTCACAAGTAAAGAGCCAATAAGATTAATCTCTATTTGCAGGCATTTTGGGATATTGACAGGGATCCCATCCCCTTCTCTGTATGTTAGTGATTTTTCCTTCCATAAATATGGATGGAATTTTTAATTTAACAAACTAAACATTTTCAGCAGAAATATAGATTTTTTTTTAAAAGGCCTTAAATTTGCTCCAACCTCAGATTTTAAGAAGTTTGACTTTTTTTTATCAATATGAACCACTTTACAAGGTGCCCACCTTTAAAGAAATTCTTTCATAACAAGGAAAATCAAATTATGGAAGAAACCGACGATGGATTTCAACATTCACACCTAAAGGAAAAATCCACCTTCTTTCCTAAACACATGATTTTGGATGAAATCAGGGCATTCTAAATCATAGTTATGAAGGAAGTGGATAAAATTAAGAAAATAAACCAGTACCCAGACAATTTATTTAAAAGAGAAAGAAGAGTCTTGGAGAGCATACAGAAAGACAGAAAAATCATAATAAAACCAGCAGACAAAGGGGGCGGAATCATCATTTTCGATAGGGAAGGGTATGTGAGAGAGGCAAAAAGACTCTTAGCTGACCCGGATACTTATAAAGAACTACCGCATAACCCCCTAGAGGAAATAAAAGAAAAGTTTAGACTATATGTAGGAAAAGAACAAAAAAGAAGAAAAACGCAGAATTCCTGTATCCAGGAATCTGCAGTATGTCCAGAGAACCCTATACAGGGGATAACCCTAAAGCTTAATCCAAAAAGAGAGAAAAGTGATCCAAGGGTATAAAACAGATAAGAGTTCTCTGGGTGTTGCAGATATAATTAGATTAAAAACACATTTTATTATAGAACATACATTCCCAGGAAAAATAAATAATAAAGAAAACCTAAATAAATCCCATCACATCTAGAAAACAATTGGAGGAGAGCTATAGAGTCTAGTAGTCTTACTAGGGATGTGGGTAAACAGGTATTGAGTGGTTCTGGGAAGAAAACAGTTACATCATTCACTAGGTACTATGCTTCTGTTCTTAAATGTGGGGTCTCATCTAATTAGCCAGCCCTATCAATGGATATTAGGCTGGCACACTTTAAGCAGACTGAGTCTGCATTTAGTCTATAGATGCACTGAGTACATTTGAGGTTCAGAGTTCAGACATATAACTGAATACAAAGAAGGTATATAAATCTTTGCATAGGAGAACAACTCAGACCCATATAGACCCTTGTAGCCAACCAATAGATATATAGGAGTGGTTAAAGAGCTAATAGGCGTGAGAATCAATAAGCTATAATCGGTGCCTCATTGAACTGACTGATGCTGTATACTTGCTACCAGCTACTTGACTCAAGGTTAACCTGAGAGAAACCCTACAAATCCCTTGCTTTGATGTACATAACTGCAAAGAAGCTATGATAAATATCCTAGTGCTCCCTCCACACCCTGTGCACTGCAAACAGTGCCGTGATTAAAATCAACTAAGCATAAGACCTAACGCACGTTTCGGCGATGCTAAAGCGCCTTTGTCAAAGCAGCGCCGAAACGTGCGTTAGGTCTTATGCTTAGTTTTTCAACCAAACCGAATGAAAAGAGTGGTGTGAGGGGTCCTAAATGAAAATGGGGGGGACACCTATTGTCTTCCCCCCGGCCCCCACCCATGAGCGAAGGGTGGGGGCAAGTATAAAATCCACCCCCCAGGTGACTAGGGGTCCCCAAGTCCCTAGTCACCCCCCCACCCAAAAAAATTTAATAAAGACCTACCTACCCCCCTCACCCTAACAATAGTAAGGGGGGAACAATAAAACTAAATAAATAAATAAAAAATAACTTACCATTTGACGTCATATTTTTTCTAAAATCGTATTTTTTCAGCCCCAAAAGAGGTCAAATAAAAATCCAGAATACCTGTCGAAACTTTGAAAATAAAATAAAAAACCTGAGCGGAAAAAAAAATCCACAGGAATAAAAAAAACTTGACGCTAAAAAAGTAATACGTCTTCACACAGCGAGGGCACCGTGCAGACTGAGCTCTGCAGGGCGGGAAAGATAAGCTTTCCCACGCCCTGCAATTAGGCTCAGAATGCTCTGACTGGTTGGTTTAAGCCAACCAATCAGAGTGCTCTGACAGGTAAATGAAGAGACTGACAGGCAAGTTTCTACATTTACCTGTCACAGCACTCTGATTGGATGGCTTGAAATCCAACCAGAGTGCTCTGATTGGTTGATTGAAAGCAATGATCCAACCAATAACAGCGTTATGAGTCAAATTACACAGCATGGGAAAATTCCAAAGAACTTTCTCACGCTGTGTAAAATGACACATATAGAAACTTACCTGTCAGTCTCTTCATTTACCTGTCAGAGCACTTTGATTGGTTGTCTTGGAATCAACAAATCAGAGTGCTCTAAGCCTAATTGCATGGCGTGGGAAGGCTTTATAAACCTTTCCCCATCCTGCGGAGCTCAGTCTGTGCGGTGCCCTCCATGGGTGTAGATGGATTACTTTTTTAGCGTCTGGGTTTTTTTTCACCTGATACTTTTTTGTGCTTGGGTTTATTTTATTTTCAAAGTTCAACGGGTATTATGGATTTTCATTTAGGGACCTCACCTGCCGCTCAGGGGTGGGGGCTGGTGGGATGACACTAGGTCCACCCCGCCCCTATTTTCATCTAGGGCCCCCACCTGCCGCTCGTGGGTGGGGGCCGGTTGGGAGGACAATAGGTGTCCCCCCCTTATTGTTATTTAGGGCCTCCACCTGCCGGTCAGGGGTTGGGGTCGCAGGAAGGACAATAGGTGTCCCCCTGTTTTCATTTAGGGCCTCCACTCGCTGCTAATGGGTGATGGGTGGGGGCCAAGGGGGTCTCTATGTCCCCCATTTACGTTTATAGCCCCCACTCGCTGGGCACAGGTCCCCCCCCCCCGCTAGTTAACAGATGCCCCATAGCGGCACAGCGAGTAGGGGCATTCGGGAGATTTTAATCTCCCTTATGCTATTATGGGTTCATATTGACCCCATAAAGTGAAGGAGGACATGGGGGCGCTTAGAAAGTGGTGGAGAGCACTGCTCCCTGCTGCTTCTATTTTTACATATTACAAGGAGGGAGCTGCGCGCTGGTAGCTCCCTCCTTGTAATAAACCGAACGAACGAAGTCTTCATTCATTCATTTGAAATTTCTATTCATTTAATTTGTCTTTCCCGTTTGCATGCCCAAGTGTTTAACTGAGCATGCGTGTGAATTTCACAGTGCTATCTTGTGTGGGCAGATGACTATTAGAAAGATTTAAAAATAGGTAATACGGGGGGCTTAGGGGCATTTGGGGGTAACTAGGGGGACAATTAGATGTAGTGAAGTTGGGAAGGGGGTTAAAAAAAAACGCGATTCGGCCATGACAGTGCCGCTTTAGAGGAAGTGAAACTTCTACCAAGAAGAACACTTCTGGAATACAAGAATAAAGAAATTCTCTAGGACAAAATGGAGTCCCCTTCATGTGTAATTATAACGGCAATACAAAGAAAATTAAGCAGATTTTTAAAAAAAACACTGGCATATCTTAAACTAGGACTCAAGTTTAAATAAGATCATACCACCCGAACCAAAGATTATTTTTAGAAGAACAAAAAACCTTAAAAATATTTTAGTAAAAAGCTGTCTAGAGACAGAAAAACCGAACAACATTTTTGATAACCTTTTAGGTTTCCACGGGTGTGGAAATTGCATCCCATGTAGAGAGACAAGAAGTAGTAAAAGACGCTTAACAGACATATGCTATATTATTGGGAAACAGAATGACAAGTGAGATGGTCATTGATTTCATACTAAGGGCATAATATATATTTTAAAATGCCCCAGCAATCTCTTATATTTAGGCAGAACCATCAGACCGTTGAAAGTAAGGATTGCGGAACATATCCGCAACATTAAAGGACCACTATAGTGCCAGGAAAACATACCCGTTTTCCTGGCACTATAGTGCCCTGAGGGTGCCCCCACCCTCAGGGACCCCCTCCCGCCCGGCTCTGGAAAGGGGAAAGGGGTAAAAACGTACCTTTTTCCAGCGCTGGGCGGGCTCTCGCCTCCTCTCCCTCTCTCCGGACTGCTCTCGCCGTGTTGACGCGCACGCTGCTATATTACGCGCCACAAGATTCAGCTTTCTCCGCCGCGATAGGAAAGCATTTTTCATAATGCTTTTCTTTATGGACGCTATGCTCTCACTGTGAAAATCACAGTGAGAAGCACGCAGCGCCAGCCGCTGCCGTACGAGATGTTTGCCTAGTGAATAGCAGCTGGGTTCCATGTCGAATATGCGCTAAAGTTTCTCTGAAACTGCTATAATTATGAAAAAATGGGTTAACCCTAGCTGGACCTGGCACCCAGACCACTTCATTAAGCTGAAGTGGTCTGGGTGCCTAGAGTGGTCCTTTAAGAAGGGCCTCGATTCCCATTCAATCCCTGAACATTTTAAAATGATACATAATGAAAACCTAGAAGGCTTATTCTTCTGCGCTTTGAAACTAGTGAAAAAAGACTGGAGGGGAGGTGATTACATAAAGAACTTGGAAAAAGAAGAAATGAGGCTCATATTTAATTTAAACATATTTTTAAACTTATCCCCCATGGACTTAACTCAGATTTTGAGATCTGCCACTTTTTAATGTAATATACCACACTTCTATCGATATACCATATCTATATATAGGGGGGAGGGAAACTAGATTTATATATATATAAATATTTTCTTCATATTGGTAAATACATTTTCTTACTTTTTCGATTCTTACAGGCATCATTTGTACAATTGTATTTAACTTTTCAAATATCAGTATATCTATAGGTTGTTTTTTTCCTTACATCAACACTCTTTTTTTCCTCCCGCCATTACACAGCAAATTATTTATATGGTGTAAATTAAATTTCTGCTGTTTTTTTTTTTTGTTTTTTTTGTCATGTGGGTGGTTACAAAGTTTCAACAGACGCCACAAAAACGTATTGCAGGATTAATACATGTTTAGCAGTGGCATGAAGATTCGAACATTTTTTTATTTTTATCTAGCTTAACTAACCAATTGTATTGTCTGAGTTAAATTAAATGAAACAAGTGTAAATTTCTGCTGTTTTTAAAGGGACTCTCCAGGCAGCCGTTTTACTCACTTGGTTCCAGCGACGGGAACTGACGAAATAGGCAGGTGCAAGCAGGGAGCAATCAGACGCTTCCATTTGCGCGGCTTCGCTGCACATGCGCACATACTTCATAGGGCGGCATGCGTGCTGTGTGCGCGGCCGCGAGCTGAGCTGACTGACAGCTCAGCTCGCGGTCTTTGCCCGCCCCCTCTCCTCTGCTGACAGGCAGGAGAGAGAAGGCGCGCACACAGTGCCTTCTCTCTCCTGCACACGTCAGACGTATTTTAATACGTCTGACGTGTACATGGTCTTTTTAGGGCCATACATGATAGGAAGTCCCTCACTGGAGGTATTCCTATCAATCATTGTAAACACTGTATTCTCTCTGAAAATACAGTGTTTACAATCAGATTGCCTGCAGGGAGCTATAGATTTCACCTGAACAACTACATTAAGCTGTAGTTGTTCAGGTGACTATAGTGTCCCTTTAAATATGATTATGAAAAGCAAAAATCACTAACATACAGAGAAGGGGATGGGATCCCTGTCAATATCCCAAAACGCCTGCAAATAGGAGCCTAATCTTATTGGCTCTTTACTTGTGAGTACATTGATAGGTCTACTCATTATTTTACATTTTTACCTACTGTATTGCACTGGGATATAGTTACTTTTGTATTTCAGCAGCAAATACATTGGTCTTGGTCCAGTGCATCAAAATGTTTATAATATATTGAACTTACATACTCCATCTACCTACTGCATGTAGTTTTTTTGTTTAATTTCAAATATTAAGCTGAAACAGCTGGAAGAAAACATGGGGATTTTTGGCATAAAACGTGAAATTCACTATGAATTCCAGACAATTGAAACTTTAGGTAAACAGTTGATAGTTTAGTTGATACAACAGTTAGACCCTTTCCCCCTCCCCAATGTCAGTGTGGACATAACTGTGTTTTTCCACATTTAGATTGTAATTCCCTTTGTGCCACCGACATACGGTAAAGGCAAAAAACTAAATACACACGTTACTTCTTACCTATACTTATGGAGACGATGTGTTTAACATAATGTATAGACAGCATTTTATTATGTGTAAATTGATGCCATGTTATTTTTCAATGGCAGTTGGACCTTTCTATTGAATTATGAGGTGATTGCCCCAAGTATAGTGACCCGATCCCAGGGGTATTTGTAAAAGGGCTTGGTACGGGCTGGAGCACCAACCGAGGTCCTGAAAAGCCCTCTGTGTATTTTACCAGTTCACCATCCCTGTGATAATGAGAGCTAAATAACACCAACTGTTATATAATTTGAGACAGTGCCACTTTAATGCACCATATTTGTAATTAATCATACAGCACAGTGTGGGGGTATGGCTGTGAGTGCAGGATTTAAATGCAGTGTGGCAAAGGATTTAATACAGCACATGTGGAGTTTATAAATATAGATTTATATTACACTCCGAATTCAAGCAAAGAATTTGTATCACAGTGTGATTAAGAGAACACATTATGATTGGACTTAGTGCATGGTATAGGAATGGTTTTAGGCTTAAGTAAATAGAGGCTTAAATCAGTATATGAAGGAGTGCCCATAAAATTTACCCTGCACCTGTTTAAACTAGTTTTGCAATTATATATATATATATCTCAAATAAATGAAATGTAATTTTCACATTTTCCACCTGTAAGAAAACTATGAGCACAATAACTCTTTGCTAAATAGAGAATTTAAAAGGACACTATAGTCACCAGAGCAACTGCAGCTTATTGTATTTGTTCTGGTGAGTATAATCATTTCCTTTAGGCTTTTTGCAGTTTTTACATTGCAGCCTAGGGATACTTCCACTGGCCACTCTTAATACGGCAGCTCGAGGTGCTTCCTTGGGCAGCCTCCTTGACACTCTCAGCCAATCCAATGTTTTTCTACGGGAAAGCATTGTGATTGGCTCAGATCACCACTTCTGATGATGTCAGCCAAGCAGGCAGATCAGGGGCAGAACCAGCAGCAGCAGACTGGAACAAAAGCTAAATTTTACCAAACTTAGGGGGCAAGTGGGGCTCAGGGGGGATAGATGGTGGTTTTAACACTTTAGGGTACTGGATACATGTTTGTGTTCCTGACCCTATAGTGTTCCTTTCACACAAAAAAAAAATGCCTGAACTAAAATGTATTATTAGAGTATATTGGCTTAGGTAGTGATCTAAAAGGATGGTATAATCATCCAGTATGGTGACAACACATTATACAAATATAATACCTTCACATACTTACTCTTCAGATGAATTTAGGAATTGATACGTTACTGGGTCTTCAGTACAAGGGAAGAAGTATGGGACAAACACAGTAACTGTCATAGTTACTACCTGTAAAAAGGTCATTAAGATAAGAAATACTAAGAGGAGATAACATCAACGGGTCACTATAAATGTGATTTACCTAGAAATGTGTACAGTCTACGTCAAATATATATTAGTGTATTCCAACAAGAAAAAAATCACTTGTTATAGAACGTGAACCTAAACTCAATCTATCCTGATCAGAAAAGCAGTCATGTGTGAATATAAATCAAACATGAAATACTGACAGGGTTATTTACTAAAGTGATAATTCATAATGAATTCAAAGTGAATTTCAAATTTAAGGCCAGAATAGCCAAATTGGAAAAATTATCAAATCAGCTATTTTGGCCTAAAATCTGACATTCACTTTAAATTCCCACTTGAGTGGATATCCCTGTTTGACTCATTCAAAGATTTAGGAAAATTATGAAATTTGCCTTTGTGTGCATTTGTATGTTAGTGAAAAGGCAGCAATGATGGACATGAGCAAAACCAAATGATCCACTTGAAAGCCAATTCTAAAAATGAGCTTTTTGGTGCTTTCAAACAATAAGAATTTCCTTAGAAGACAAATAATGGCCCATGGTCAGAAAAATCACAGGCAAAATTATATAAAACAACAAAAAATAAGCACATTCTAAAAATGTCTCATATGTTCTCTCTGCGATAAACTGCATTTAAAATGAAGCAGAACTATTTCTTTAATTACCGTATAGATGTGAAATGTACTTTGACAAACACATCTAGAGCAGCATTAGAATGCATAAAGAGTATATTCTTATAGTCATCAGAAGATGAAAAATCTATTAAATGCAAAACCTATTTTCAAAATATGTTTGAGTATAAATATGCATAGTTCAAACAATTCTTTCTGTTGAAAGTCCATTCCCTTTCAAACAATGAAAACAAGACTTTAAAGAAGCTAAGATCAAATTGTCAAGAGTATCTAGCAGCTTTATGCAGGATTACTTACTAAACATGTAATTGTAAAGAATTGACAATGGAACTGCAAATCTCAGGTAAAAATAGCCAAAGTGGAAAAATAGCTGTACTTGAGACATGTTCCCATTGCTAGATTAGCCCTAGGCCTTAGATGACCTAAGGCCTAGGGCTAGGGCTTACTCAGGGGCCCAGACACACTACCCATTTATATCTCTACATCAATGCAGACATGTATTTTTAGGAGGGGGGCATTCTGTGCAAACACACCCCTGATTTCACAGACTGTGACTATATCAACGAGTGATGGACATAATGACAATATGTGAGGAATAAGAGAATGGAATGAATAGGTAAGCCTCAAACTGATAACTGATAGGGCTTCTGCGTTTCACTATCCAGTTATTAAAACCTAAAATTTACGATTCCACTGCCAATCCTGCAGAGTTCCCAGTTTAGCCAATAACTCCAAAGTTACTTATACAAGTCAGATCCTAAAGCCCAAAATGTTTTGTACATCATGGATATATGGAATGCCATAAATGAACCATTAAGAGCCACAGACAGAACTTGTAGCTAAATACATTAAATATTTCTGGAATGATTGTGACCTACTTACCAGTAACAACAAAGTTTCCAGGAGTTTGCTAATTTGCCTTAGCCACTTCCTCTTTACAGCGCTGAATAGCTTTATACGTACTTTATTTATGCGCACATTTAAAAATACGAACAGAGCACCTAACAGTCCCCCAATAACTCCAAGGATAATGGTGGGAATGAAAGCTAAGACACTCATATCCAGCAAGTTTTTCACCTGGAAAGAAATGAGATTTAGGAAAGAAAGACTGTTAGTCCTACATTAGTCTCAATCTGACAGATAGATACAGCAAAGAGGTAACAAGAACAAATTGATAATTCAGAGTTTCATGAGATGAGTGCAGGGAAACTCAGAGCTTCATTTTTCTAATTGGTTGGGGGAGGGGGTGTCAAAGCGATCCCCAATTTAATAAAATTATCACTAAACCAGAACTCTGGATGGGGAAAAGAGCAGGTGCTGATGCATGCCCTTCTGCTAAGTATGGTTAACAATTACACATACACCCATAGTTTAAGATGGAGGTTAACAGGACAGCATTTTGGACATGCAGGGCCAACGCTACTTTAGTGCCGGCCCATTGTGGAAAGATCCACCTCTTTGACCAACCCATCATGATGTCGCACCTCCTGTGAGACGTGCACCAGCTGGAAAGGTAAGTTTGCAAGTGGACAGTGCGTGTATGTGGGCGGGGATAGTATATAGGGGATCATTGTATGTGTGCGGGGCTCAAAGGGGGCCAATGATCCGCTATTGCCTGGGCCCTGTGAGTTGTCAGTCCTCCCCTGGTGTAAATGAAAAGAGATTCAAAGTGCACGCATTACCAGGCTATCAGGAGCCATGAATACCATTGCAAAAAGTCTAATATTGACCTCCCCAAATAATCTGTTCAGTAATTCTGGAACTATAATACTATTTAATACAAATCCACTTTTAAAAGACCTTAAGGTACTAAAGCAGAAGTAACTAATAGAATTGTAACAAACAAAAAACAACTTGCTAGATAGGATACCCAACCCTTATCTCCAATATATACACATCCACAATCACTCTACTATGAATATAAATAACAATAACCTAAGGAATAGGTTATAACCCATTAATTAGAACAATGATACAATATCTCACTCATAAACATAAGACAGCAGATCATACAAAATGTATCCACTTATACTATTTATAAAACAGAAGCAATTTTCTGACATATACACAAGTCTATATCTACAAGAAAAGCAGACAGAAAATGAGGGTGGAGATATTGAATCATTGTTTTTCCATAACAGTTCTTGTTATGATCATTGGATGTAGATAGTCATGCACGTCTACAAACAAACATCACCTACCCAAAATGTGATTCCTTGTTCAGCCTTGAGAAATCCAAAGTAACCTTGATATTCAAAGCCACCAAATGAAGATGAGAGCACCTCGGTGGTGAAAGAAGCTATCAAACAGCAGAAGAATGTTTGCCATGCCAGCTTTATATCCCAAAATGAAGCTACCTCCTCTAGGGCAAACAGGAGTCCGCCAACGGGAGCCCGGAATACAGAAGCAATTCCTGCAGCTGCCCCAGCGGTAATAAATTGCCTCCTATGCAAACAATATAACAAGTGAGGTTAAACATATTTATTGGAGTTTAGAATTATTAGTTAGAAATCATAAAACAATTAATTTAATTCTGTGTCTCCACCTCAAAAATACTCTCCTTAATCAAAGTAACTGGATGTGAGCTGTATTCATATAGAAGATATGTTTAATATAAATTTCAGCCCACCTCCTATAGAATCCTTTATTTTTGGCAGTTAACAAGCAAAAATCTAAAAGACTGCAAATAATTTGTGATTATTTTTCTTTCAATATTAATAACGTATTAATAAAACAGTAATCTGTTAATAAATATCTTAACACTGCAAATATATCTTCCAGTTAGAATAAGGTAGCACATTATCGGATCTCATATGGAATACTTACATTACTGTGGCCTTTGACTGCTGCCACATTGTCCTTTTTTTGGTGCTCATGACTCTATCTGGTATCTCATCTAAACAATGTAAATAAAGAATTGTACTTACTTATCAGCTGAGTTACGAAATCTTGTAAAGCAAGGAAGCTTTATGCGTAGTGTATCAGACTTAAACTGGCTCAAACCACAACCAACCACTGCCCTGAAAAGAAATGAGTTTCCTAGGTGAGACAAACAGCAGTAATTATTACATTTTCTTCCTAACACTGTTAAATCATTCCTTTCCAATAAGAAGATTAATGTGTTAATACTGAATAAAATAACACTCACTGCACATTATAAATGTGCCCTGAATAAAGTTGCAATGATTTACTTTAAAAAATGCATTCCCCTACACTTTTATAAAAACCTGGAACATTTAAACAGGTCTATCATGTTGTCTGATCTTTTTCCAATAATGCTAAAGATGATTCTGTAGCACAGAAATAAATCATGTAAAATGTGACTCTTACCCCACATGGATCATGGGTCCTTCTGGGCCACAAAAGAGACCTGAAGCCACTGCTAAGGCGCAAGAAAAGAAAGATCCAAAAAAAGTTCTTATATTGAAAATATGTCTGAGTGATGCTCCATTTAGATACCCAATCACTTCAGGAAGACCACTTGAAGAGCCCGAAGGACAAAAAAACTGCAAAATAATGTATAATTAATTACACGTATTATTTTTTCATGAAGCTAGAAAAAAAGCCAAAAGAGACGTTTTCACAGGATATCAAACATTTAATGATTAATATATATTAAAAAAATGACAACCTAAAATAAAAAAAACACTGATGCTCCTGAAACCTAATGAAGAAGTATTTTAAAGTCCAAACTTCCATTTAACAAAATCTCAATATCTAAAGATACATTCTCCACTGTTTCTAATGTTTTTTTTTTATTTTATTTTTTGCTAATTCGTACATTCAAAGTGAAAGAATAAAAGAATTAACAAAAGTGAATTTCAAATCTAAGGTCACAGTTGCCAAAGTGAAAGCATTTTTTTCCAGTTTGACATAGAAACATGACGACAAGAATGTGACGGCAAATAAGAATCATTCAGCCCATCTAGTCTGCCCAGTTCTAGCCTTAAATTTGAAAATCACTTTGTATTAACAAGAATCTTCACTTTATTGAATAACACTGAATGTCTAATACAGGCTGCACACATTTGAATCATAAAAAAAGTAATTGAAAAAACTGAAAGCTTCTAATCACTGTATATCCTTTAAATCAGGCTTCCACAAACTCTGGCCCTCCAGATGTTGCTGAACTGCAACTCCCATGATTTTCATCCTATCTTTTTCATTCATAGAATCATGGGAGTTGTAGTTCAGCAACATCTGGAGGGCCGGAGTTTGGGGAGGCCTGCTTTAAACCACTGGAAAATGGAATTAGGAAAATCCATGTTAAACTGGAGGCACCCAGGCAAGATGCAAGACACTAGATTTTCTTGTAAGTCCAGCGTATCATACAGCTACATAATTAGTTTAACAGACTTCCTGCACCATTTAAATCTAAATGAGCTTATGATGAACTAATGAGCATATTGGAATGAGCAGAGTTTGTTATTAATCCCAAATAGAATCAGGAGATTGACTTACCACCACAAGTCCAGATGAAACCATTACCATGCCAAATCCAATCCCCAAGATAAACAACCAGGTGGTCAGAAAGTCACCGTGCTGTCATATAAACAAAAAAATATATAGAATTTGTAAAATATAAACACAGCTAACGTCGCCTTGGAATAGTTGTTCATGTTTGTTTGTTTTTTATTTATTTTTTCCTGTTTTCTAAAAAAATCCATAAACTAGCTAAACCAGGGGGAGTTTGAGCAAACTTGGCAACTGCATTGCAAGTGTGAGCTTGTGCCAAGACGACAACTATTACATTCATTTTATCTTGAGTTTAAAGCTGCACTCAGTAGAAACAGAGTAATACACAGCACTGAACCTTTTCACATATTTTCCTAACCTTAACAATAAACTACACAGGATTAAAACATACAGAAGGGTTTTAGTGAGTTCAATAAAAAAACAATTGCTGAGCTAAAAAATTTAGATATTTCTCCAAAAAAAGACCAGTTCAGCAGTAACAAAATACCTTATTTGATATTTTCTACACTAAAAAGTCATGTGTCTTAACTATAGAATCTTCTAAAATATTGACGCAAGGAAGAAAACGGAGCACTAGAGTAATAGGTAGCTTCCCAGGTGTTGTTGAAATACATCTAAAATTATAATGATACCTTTTTCATCTCACACTTTTCTTACAAATGTTGTTTGAGGATCATAGAATATCTGTTTTAAAAACCTGTTGCTAGGCTAAGCCTTTGAGTGATTCCCACAGATGGAAACCACATGAGATGCATCATTCTTCTTCTATACATATAACTATATACAGAGAAACAGATTTATTTTACAACATTTCATTTAACCACATTATCATGTATATCACAGTTTACATAGCTTGAAGACTACTAAGGGAATATGGCTACAAATTTGTTATTTTCTACTTTTCTATGTTTTTATTCCTTGTAAGCACTGAAAAAAAAATTTCATTTAGCAACGTACCTGAATATACTTTTCTACAAGCTCCCACTTCAGTTCAAAAACTGTATCAATTATTTGATGCATTAGAAATCCCATTGCACCCACCACACCTCCAATGAGACCCATCATGAACCAGCGATCCCAGTCTGAGCTGTCAGGGTGGGAGGAAGAGTAAAAGAATTCATGTTAAACTCACAATACCTAATGTTTGCTTTTTCCACATATATGTATAGGACTAATGATATGGAACTGTGTTTTTGTAAAATTCATGTATCAATAATGAACTACTACAGTACTGTTACATAGTTTGATAGTTTAAAGACCCATTAACTTATATAATTGGGTATATTTGCTAAGCCTGCAAGTGCTGACCAGGGAGTTTCTTTTTATTTAGCGAAAATAGCTACCGTATATACTCGAGTATAAGTCAACCCGAATATAAGTTGAGACCCCTAATTTTACCCCTAAAAACTGGGAAATCTTATTGACTCGAGTATAAGACTAGGGTGGGAAATGCAGCAGCTACTGGTAAATTTCTAAATAAAATTAGATCCCCAAAAAATTATATTAATTGAATATTTATTTACAGTGTGTGTATATAATGAATGCAGTGTGTGTGTGTGTGTATAATGCAGTGTGTTTGTATGAATGCAGTGTGTGTATGAATACAGTGTGTGTGTGTGTGTGTATGAGTGCAGAGTGTGTGTGTATGAATGCAGTGTGTGTGTGTACGAGTGCAGTGTGTGTGTGTGTGTGTATGAGTCAAGTGTGTGTGTGTGTATGAGTCAAGTGTGTGTGTGTGTATGAGTGCAGTGTGTGTATGTGATGCAGAGCCTTGGTGGGGGGGTGGGCATTTTTATTATTTTTTTAAATTATTATTTTATATATATATATATATATTTAAATAGATATATATATTATTAATATTTTTTTATTATATTATTTAATTTTTTATTTATATTTATATTCTTCCCCCCTCCCTGCTTGTTAGCTGGCCAGGGAGGGGGGCTCTCATTCCATGGTGGTCCATTGGATGGGCTGTGCAGGAGGGGGGCTGGCAGAGAGCTGTAACTTACCTTTCCTGTCAGCTCCCTTCTCTCTCCTCTGTTCTGTCAGCTCCTCTGTACGTCTCACGGCCGCGCGGAGCGTTCCCCGTGGCTCTCGCGAGATTTACAGTGGAGCTGACAGGGGAGCTGACCGGAACAGAGGAGAGAGAAGGGAGCTGACAGGAGCTGCAGGAAAGGTAGGTTACAGCTCCTGCCAGCCCCCAACAGGATCACCGGGCTTGTAATGCCATAATACAGACATTAACTCGAGTATAAGTTGAGTGGGGGGTTTTCAGCACAAAAAATGTGCTGAAAAACTCGACTTATATTCGAGTATATACGGTAAATTAGAAATAGATTTGGGTGTCAATTAAAGGAATTTGATTCAAAGAAGCTGAAAAGCCTTTGTGTACAAGTCTAAGATTTACCTAGTGTTCTAAATAAAAGCACATCTATGTACTGTCTTTTGTTTTTCTATATATAGTATTTACTAGTCATTTCTTTTTAAATAGTTTGTTTTTTCTACATACCCAATATCACGATTTGAAATTACCTAAAGACATATTGCATGCAAAATCTACTAAGTGCTTTGTGATAAATTAAATCAATTATTAATACACACATATATATATATATACAAACATACACATTTAATATATAACTACATAATATTTATTATTAATATTTTACTTATTAAAAGTGCATTCAAAATAGGCATGCAAAAGCTACCTGTGAGGCTTTTCTTTGAGATATGTTTTGTATGTTTCGCTGTGAGAAGGCAAATAGTCCAGACTTTCATGGGTTTCTTGAAGATTCGTCTTCTTAGCTTTTCTTCTGGAATTCTGTTCCTCTTCTTCATTTTCAGAATTCTGTCTTTTTTTGTATATGGGAGATGTCATTATAACATAAAATGTATCTAAACTGCCGAAAACTATAACACAAGTCCACTAACACAAATACGGTTGGAAAATCTTGCACTCTAAAAAGCAAAGTATAGAGCTGCAAAACACACGGTATTAAAAGTCCCAAAAATATTGAAAAAAATATAAAATAAGTGATACTAGCTCAGCGATTGGCTAGTTGTGTTTTAGTATGATGTAAACGTGTGCTGATTAGTGTTTTCTGATGTGTTATTCATATCCTGTTTAAACTAGTCCTCGACATTATAATGAAACTAATTATTAACATAATTGGTGCAATATGTCAACAATAGCCTCATGATGAACTTAATCAAACCAACCAGTCATGTAGTCTTATTCCTGTATAACATGGGTCTCAAACTACTGGCCTGGGGCCCATTTTTTGCCCCTTAAATATTTAAGTTTGGTCTGAGGCCACCCTTAGAGAAGTATGTCTGAACACTTTTAGAAAGCCAGTAATATTTGGTGAAACGCGTTAGTGTTTATTGCTTTTATGGTTTTAATTTTTATTTTTAATAAAATTATTTTTAACCATATTTGGACCTTCCTGATTTTATCCAGAACATTTTATTCAGAAGATCCTGACATCATAATCCTTGGTGGGGAACATGCCACCGAAGCTATAAGGATTGAGCAAAACCCGTCTTTTTATCATCTATATTTATTTTACTGCAGAGAGCACTGCAGTTCTTTTATATATGTGAGTATCCTGGTCTGTGCACTGACAAACATAAATCCTGAACACCTTGAGCTAGGGAGCTCATACCACACCAGCTACCAAAACAACTATGATTCGTAAAGACTCCCAAATGCAAGATCAAGATATTCTACAGATCCATAGGTGGGATTTTACCGCCCGAGTGCATATATTTGGAGCTAATCACTTTTCCTTTTATTTATCTCGCCAACCATCTGAAAATACTACAACATATTTTTTCATCCTCTCTTTTGCATATTGAATTTTCCTGATTGGATATTGAGGATACTTTTAAAGTGCTGCTTCCCTCTGTTTTTTTCCATACCTCTCTGTGTCCTAGATTGCTGGTGGCCTGGTCTGCATTGGGGCTATGATCATGCCTTTATTTGCTGTGGTTGAGAAGGTTGGCCATCTGGAAACACATGATTCCATGCAACCTCCCCAGCAGTCAGTGACGCGGAAGAGTTTCTGCTAGAACTAATGCCTTATATGCCTTACTGTAGCAATGTCCATGATGTGCAAATTTTGACTTCCGTTTTTATTTTGAAGATGCCACAATAAAGTATATATTTTAATCAACACATTTTGTGGCTGCTTCGCCAGGACAATATATATAAATTACTTTTCTATAATTTTTTTAAACTTTTTTTAAATTAGAAACCAAATGTATTTTTAGGCCATACTAGTTAGTAGCTTCAGTGTAATAATTTTCCAATTCAGCTGTTGTTTCAACTTGACTATATTGATTTAACACTGGCAATCAAAGGGCTACTCCAACAACCATGACTACTTCAGTGATTTCATGTGGTAATGGTGGTAGGAGTCTATATGTACAGCATTCCTGCTTGAAAAGCTACACATTCACAGATATCTGCACTTGCATGCGGGGGACTAGTTACACTTCCGATTCTCTGTTCAGGACTGCCAAATGTCAGTCATGTGCAAATATTACATCTGCCATCAGTGCACAGTGCGCTGGCGACAGTAGCAACAATCTTCACCCTTTTTGTCAGCAGACATAAAATTACTTTTTTTTTTGTTAAAGATCCATCCTTCCACTCGCTGGCTCAGAGCCCATGTATGCCACACAAGTGCAAGCATGACGTAGGACTCGACCTGGAGGTCAGCACCAGGAGCTTCACTCACTGCTAGATTCCGGGTTACTTTTTAATTATTTACAGGTTTTAAGAGTGGGACCTAGTAGAAAAAGCCAATATAGCATTGTAAATTAAAATCTGCTTAGTGTCAAATAGTAGGGTTGAAGAAACCCTTTAATAATTCTATTTACAAAAATATCAAAGTAACCAGACTGGGATACGCTATGAGTGGGTCAAAATTTCATAGAATTAAATAATTAATAATGAGCTATATCAATAGCATATGCTGTAATGTAATAGATCTGCAGAAAAGCAGAGTGGATCACGGTGTTCATGGTATTGAATTTAAATTTAAAAAATGGGGACCAGAAAACGCACAGTCTCGGTTATTCACAGATCTGGAATTTCAAGCAACAGACAGGAGAATTGCAAGTTCAATATAGCCAAGCTGTAAAAATAGATTAGTAATAGTAGTAATTACTATGCCTAAAATTTTGCAATTCCCTAGGTCATTTCCTGACAATTTCTGGTTTTGTGAATAGTCCTGTTTGTGTTATTATTTATATATTTTCTCTAGCCCCAAAAAAACATAAAACAAGCCACTGAAAACAGGTATCTAATAGTACTATATAATATTCCATATATCCCCATAATATAATTCCATATTTCCCACATATGCAGCACTTGTTTAATATAAGCAATCTATAATATTTTATATTATTAGTGATTGCTGTGAACTCTAAATGCAAAAGGCATACTATAATCACCAATACCACTACATCTTATTGGCATAGATGTTGCCCCCTTTGCAGGGCTGTTCCTGGGGTCACTGACGGCTGGGTGCAAGAATAGTTTTGGCGCCCCCCCACCCCCACCCCCTCCCCTGCTGTGGGTGTGGCTATATTGCTAACTCCTCCCCTTTACAAACACAACACTTCTAACCACACCCATTTTCTATGGAAACCACTACACTTCCAACCCAGGTCACAAGTCATCCACTTCCTAAAGTGCCAGCTTTGCCCCCAAGAAGCTTATTAGTACCATATTTGTGCCCAGCTTCTCAGTGCCGCCTCAGTCCCCATACAGCTTCCCAGTGCCATCTTTGTCTCAAAAAAGCTAATTTGTGCCTTCCCTCTGTCCCAATATAGCTAATTAGTGCCATCTTAGTCTCAAACAATCTTTGTCCCCATTTCATCAGTGCCACCTTTGTGTCCAAATAGCTTAATAATGCCATATTTGTGCCCAGCTTCCCAGTGCTGCCTCTGTCCCCATACAGCTTTGCAGTGCCATCTTTGTCTCAATATAAGCTAATCATTGCCATCTCTGTCCCAATATAGCTAATTAGTGCCATTTTAGTCTCGAATTATCTTTGTCCCCATCTTAGCAGTGACACTTTTGTGTCCAAATAGCTTAATAGTGCCATTTTTGTGCCCAAATCGCTGACCAGTGTTATTGTTGTCCCAAAATTCCTAATCAGTGACATTTCTTTTTCTTCTCACCTTAACCCCTTAACGCCGTTACGGCATTCTATGCCATCCTGCATTAAAAGGGCTTTAAAGCCGTTGCGGCAGCATGGAACGCTGTAACGGCTTGCAGCCCCAGGAGATCGGAGGTACTTACCTCTGCCGCGATCCTCTTCTGGAGAGCTGCCTGACAGCCCAGGCAGCCCTCCCATGGCAATGAGGCCCCCGGGGGCCATGTGATCGCTCTCAAAGACACACGAGGATCTGCCAGCTGTGGGGCTGTCTAAAATGTCAGACAGTCCCCCTGCTGGTAGGAGGTGTAAAATAAATTAAACATGTTTAAAATAAAAATTATGTGTATATATGTATATATAAAATATATATATTAATCTTTTAACATAATTATGTGATTTGATTAATTCAAATTTGATTGACATGCCTGACAACACAGGGAGAAAGTGCAGAGAATTTAATTCGCAGGCACTTTATTTGACCCTGTAACTCTCCAAGACACCATAAAACCTGTACATAGGGGGTACTGTTTTACTCGGGAGACTTCGCTGAACTCAAATATTAGTGTGTCAAACTGGTAAATTGTATTACAACGATGATATTTTAAGTAAAAGTGACGTGTTTTGCATTTTTTACAAACGAACTGCACTTTTATGGACTATATTATTGTTGTAATATGTTTTACTGTTTTAAAACACTAATATTTCTGTTTAGTGAAGTCTCCCAAGAATAACAGTACCTCCCATGTACAGGTTTTATGGTGTTTTGGAAAGTTAGAGAGTCACATATAAGGCTTGCATTTCATTTTTTTGACATTGAAAATGGCCAGGTTGGTTACGTTGCCTTTGAGAGCGTATGCTAGCCCAGGAATGAGAATTACCCCCATGATGGCATACCATTTGCAAAAGTAGACAACCCAAGGTATTGCAAGTGGGGTATGTTTAGTCTTTTTTAGTAGCCATTTGACCCTGTAACTTTCCAAAACACCATAAATCCTGTTAGTGGGTGTACTATTTTACTCGTGAGACAACGCGGATTACAAATATATGCATTTTTTTTTGCAGTAAAAACAAACAGTATTATGACATTCACAAGTAAAATGTCAGACGGAAATACAAATGTAAAAAGAAAATCTTATTTTCTCACATTTTTTTAATTTTTATTCATAATAAATTATGTTCCATATATGAATAGTTAATGATAAATTAAAGCCCTGTTTGTCCTGAACAAAATGATATATAATAAGTGTGGGTGCACTTAATGTGACAGTGGTGAATTACGGTTGAACAAACACATAGCACAAATTCCAGTTTTTGTTTACGTTTTGTTTTGATCAGAACGTGCACTATTGACTCCATCCTGAAGGGGTTAATTACTGTTGCTGGTTGGCTGCTGTGACTGTCAGGCTGCTGTGGCCAGCTGTCAGGCTTCTGTGGTAGGCAGGCTGGCAACTGTGGTTGGCCTCTTTCTTTAACCAGCAGGCATCTATTTCTAACCCCTTTATGTGTCTCTTTTTCCCCTCCCTTTTGTGTGTCTCTCCCCCCAGCCCTTCTGTGTGTTTGTTCATCCCCGCAACCCTTCTGTGTTCCTCTTGGTCTCCCCCAGCTCCATTGTGTGTCTCTTTCTCCCTCAACTCCTTTGTGTCTCTCTTTTTCCCCTTCCCTAGCCTCTGTGTCTCTTTGCCCCAAGTGCTTTTATGTTCCACTTTGTCCCACCAGCCCTTCTATGTGTCTCTTTGTGCCCCCAGCACCTCTGTGTGTCTCTGTCTCCCCTCAGCCCCCTCTTTGTGTGTCTTTTCCTCCTTTTCTCCCTTCTTCTACACTCTTTAGCCTCCCCTCTCCTCTTTAGCCTCTCTCCCTTCTTGTCCGCTTATGTAGCCCCCGCCCTCTTTAGCCCCCTCCCCTTCTGTACCCTCTTTAGCCCCTCTAGTGCCCCCTTATGTAGCCCTTCCCCCTCCTGTGTCCTCTTTAACATCCTCCCCTTCTATGCCCTTAAGTAACCCCCTCCCCTCCTGTGCCCTCTTTAGCCTCCTCCCCTTCTGTGCCCTCTTTCGGCCCCTCCCCTCCTGTGCCCTCTTAAGCCACCTCCCTTCCTCTGCACTCTTTAACCTATACCTTATCTGTGCCCTCTTTAGCCACTTCCCCTCCTGTGCAGTCGTTCGCCTCCCTCCCCTCTTGTGCCCTTATATAGCCCCATTCTTTCCTGTGCCCTCTTAATCCCCTCCCCTTCTGTACCCTCTTTAACACCTCTCCTGTTCCCTTATGTAGCCCTTCTCCTCTCTTGTACCCTCTTTAGACTCCTCCCCTTCTGTGCCCTCTTAAGCCACCTCCCTTCCTCTGCACTCTTTAGCCACTTCCCCTCCTGTGCAGTCTTTTACCTTCCTTCCCTCTTGTGCCCTTATGTAGCCCCCTTCCCTTCTGTGCCCTCTGTAGTCCTCTCCCCTCAGGTGCTCTTCTTTTGGCCCCTCCCCTTCCTGTGCCCTCTCAGCCCCCTCCCCTCCTGTATCCTCTTTAGCCCCCTCCCGTCCTGTGCTCTTCTTTTTGCTCCTCTCCTTCCGGTGCTCACCTTCCATGAGCTCTGAGGGCCTTCAAGCAGGAGGAGGGGCTTAAAATGAAGGGGAGCTTATCAAGAGGGGCGGAGCATAACGCCACGATGCGCTTCTACTCACAGAGTGCCTGGGCGCCCCATGTACCCGCCCAGGATCGGCTATGCACCTTTGTCTGGCAACGTGAAACACTGCAGTTCCAGAGCAAGAGCAATGTTAATATGTGGCAGAAAAAATGTCTCTACAGACTGTCAACGAGACAGCCACTAAAACCCCTGCTTCCTTCAGATCCTTAAAAGGAGTTAACATTTATAAAGAAAAAAATGGCGCAAGATCACCCCGTACCCAAACAGGGGATCCTCCTCGGACTACCACCCCTGGAGGAGCGTCTAAGAGCTTAACAAAAAATAATAAACTTTATTGAATAACTAAATAAAAAAAGAGAATATATAAAAAGAACAAGGTACTGTTAAATAGAGATAAGTAAATTAGCTCCCAATCACTGCCAGGAGACTTCTATGGTAACATAAATAGGTTTCTTATACATGTAACAATCCAGCTCAAAACAGAGTTGTAAATAATAGAAACACTGTTGCAATGTAAACTCACAGAGGCTACAACTTGCAGATACTCAATGGGTGCCAAAAAAAAAACACAGAGGCAGTGTGCTGTGCTATAATAGAATAGTTAGAAATCGAAAGGACAGAAGAGAGCATATAGGGAAAAACAAAGGGAGAAAAGTAATCTCCAAGGGGGTCCAGTTTAAAACACCGGACACCTCAACCAAGGATAACCCTTATAAATGACCAAATGCCCCCACTAACATAGAGACCGGCCGACCAAGGTATCATGACAGCACAGTATAAACTGCTTATTCAGTACACTAGAAAAATATTAAAATAAGCAGTAGCAACATCGGAAAAAGCCCGACACGCGTTTCGGTGGTCTAACCGCCTTTCTCAAGGGCCAGCAGTTAACATTTAGCATCATAAACAGCATGCTAATCTCAAACAAAAAGACTAACGCTTTTCATAGAGAAGCACTGTTTTCAATGCTTCTCATAGACAAGCGATGGTCTTTTGGATCACTGAAATCTATTAGAAAAATCTAATTAGACTAGAGTCATCCTGGTTGATGACATCTTTAAGGGCAGATTGGGCTACTGAGAAGTGGTTTTCTTTGTGATGGAATAAAAGTAAGTTTCATTGTGTCTTGTTTAAAGTTTTTAAAACAAGAAATGCAGGGGCAATGATCTAAACAAATGGACAACAAACAGGGCAAAGTGTAAAAAAGATGATTGATTTTATTTTTTTGCATAGACAGATTTTATGAAAAATTATGGTCATCTATCAATCAATTCTCCACGTTGACAACTATCACAATTCATAGCTTCCTGTGTTGACAGTTGAGCTCAGGCTCTATATTGTAGCTGAAACGCCGCTATTACCTGTTTCTGTAATAAAGACTGCCTTTTAAGGGAACGCCTGGGTTTCCCTCGGCTTTCATGTATACCTGTGCTGACAGTTGATTGACACAGGAGAGGGACAAAGGTTTAAAAATAATATCAGGAAGTATTACTTTACTGAGAGGGTAGTGGATGCATGGAATACCCTTCCAGCTGAAGTGGTAGCGGTTAACACAGTAAAGGAGTTTAAGCATGCGTGGGATAGGCATAAGGCTATCCTAACTATAAGATAAGGGACTAAAGAAAGTATTTAGAAAATTGGGCAGACTAGATGGGCCGAATGGTTCTTATCTGCCGTCACATTCTATGTTTCTATGTTTCTATGAGAGCAGGAGAACCCTCCTGCAGTTATTTTATCTGATGTCTGTCACAGAAACTACAGCACGTGCGTAGCAGTTGCTGTGATTATCTTTTATCACAATTTGCCAGAGGAATAGAGAAATGGAGTGATATGCTAAAAGAACTAAACTGGCTGTCACTGGAATCCAGGCGCACCCTTCATCTTTCCAACCTTGTGTTTAGGAGATTTTCTGGGAAGCTACCACCCTACCTGAGTAGAGTACTCTCCCCCGCTGTTCCCATCTCCTATAACCTCCGATTCAGTACCAGCACTTTATTTTGTCTACTTCAATACAAAAAAAAAAAGTGGCCCGATCCTCCTTTTCCTACAGAGCACCGCAATTATGGAACAACCTCCCGCACACTTTCAAATCTTCCCCAAGCCTAAAGTCCTTTAAGAGATCCCTCTCTACATACTAACCTTAAAACAGAATGCACGTGTCATGGATGATTATATATTTCCTACCTGTTCTATGTTAAATTTTGTATATACAGTATTGTGTATTTATATTATTTTTGTATTTTATTGTACCCTAATGTATCAATGCAATGTTTTGCGGACCCAGGACATACTTGAAAACGAGAGGAATCTCAATGTATCTTTCCTGGTAAAATATTTTATAAATAAAAGAAATAAAATTTGAGGTCCATTTAGACACTGATCAGCTGACAATGATCACTATATGGGAGGGTTACCAGTGTGAGTCAGTGTACATATAGGAGAACATTAGAAGGCAGTAGAGACCAGAAGTGGGTATTATATTACTGTAACACCTGTAACAACATGTGATAAAGGTCTACCTTCACTGGAGAGGAGGCTTTTTAAGCAATTCAATTTATTATTTTTTATAATAAATAATTTATTTTTGTGTAATACAAAATAAAGCAACATTGTGATTTCTAGAGAAGTGACAGTTCCCCCTCCTTCTCTCACCACAGTTAAAGGATCACTTTAGGGTCGGGAACACAAACATGTATTCCTGACCCTATAGTGAAAACCCACCATTTAGGTGGCTTGCCCCACTCATAATGGGTTAAAACTCACCTTATTTCCAGCTCTCCACAGGTCCACCAACGCTGACCGCCCCCTTTGTGACATCATCAAAATTGCAGATTTTTAGCCAATCCAATGCTTTCCCATGGGGAAAGCATTGGACTGGCTAAAATCAGCAAGGGGGCAGGTCCAAACACTGTTTTGGCCAATCAGCACCTCCTCATAGAGATGTATTGAATCAATGCATCGCTATGAGGAAAATTTAGCGTCTCCATGCAGAGCGTGGGGACGCTGAATGGCAGGGCTGCTTACTGTGCAGCCCTGAGCCAGGAAGCCTCTCCAGTGGCCATCTGAGGGGTGGCCACTTGAAGGTGTCCCTAGGGGCAATGTAAACACTGCCTTTTCTCTGAAAAGGCAGTGTTTGCATAAAAATTCCTGAAGGGAGCTATTATACTCACCAGGACAACTACATTAAGCTGTAGTTGTTCTTGTGACTATAGTGTTCCTTTAATGCTTGGGAAGTATTTACTTGGCTGAATAGTGCTGCAGAGATAAGTAAGAAAACATACCTTATATAGCTTTCCCTGCTGGTGCCCAAACAGACAGGCAAGTCATGTTAATTTATATTAAAAAAAAACTACTGAGAATTATAGAAAACAAAAAAGAACATCTAAAAAGCAAACATACAGATAGCTATTGGGTTCTACAAACATCTTAAGTTTAAAGTGAACCTTTCTTGTCTAGTGACTTGTGTTCTAAAGCCGTCTGGAGCACTATTTGAAACATAAACAGCATTGGATATTTCCTGGATTTGTTTTAATGTTTGTTTTCAGAGTGTTGTGAGTGCATATTGGTGTTGCATCCTGGGCTTGAACCATCCATATATTTCTGGTAAAATCAGACACAGAGTCCCACAGCAACGCCCAATTCATTCAATAAGTAATTATTAAACAAACAGAAGCATGATTTCATAATACATAAGCTAAGGCAGATTGAGGAGGAGTTCATTTTTCCTATTTCCTGCATTTATTTATTTGTGAACTAGAAAATTAAAAAGGAGATCCCTTGTCACTTTTTCCTAATAATTACTGTGCCCATATGACCCACAAAAACCCTTTTTAGGCTAGTTCTATAAATGTAAATGTCAGGATAGTAATAAGGAGACTGTGACAGGCCGCCTGGCACCCAGACTGGGTACCTCCGTCAAGCTCGCTTCCTAGCTCTCCTCCGAGACACAGGAGTGCTTTAGTCCTTAGCCGCCGCAGCTTGGTTGGAGTCTCAATGTTGCTTCCCACCCTGGAACAGGGTCCTTGGTACAGCTTCAAGTGATTAAGCTCTCCAGCAGAGAGTATAGCTGATGTACCCAAACATTAGTTCAGACTGAGTGAAGGGTGAAAAGGAACTCCTTTATTATGGCCAAGTTGCCTGCTGATATACACAACCCCCAGCAGGGGGTCTCCACACAATATAATGCAAGCCCCTCCCAAAGGTCTGGGAGATAATTGAGTAAAAGACCAGTAAGCTAATTATCTCCCAGGAACAGAGAGGCAAAAACATAAAAATACCCCAAAACATCATAAAAAATATACAGTAACCCCACAAATAATACATCCCAAAATAGCCCTGATCTGAGCGCCCAAGTTCCCCAAATAACACTGAGATCTATGCCGTGTTCTGACCAGCCGCACACGTGGTCCTATGGTCAAAATAGTTCCAGGGCACTTGGTGTTTTTTTTCCGGTCAACTCTCGGGAGCTCCTTCGGCCGCAATATGTTATATAAGTCAGTCTTTCACTGCTAATTTTTTAGCTAGCATGTCATCTTAAATGCTATGTGGAAATTATAACCAACTGGTTAAAGTATGTTTTGGTTTTCTCATCTAGCTGAAACAGTAAAACATGATTTTTAAAAGCTACACCATCAACACTGAGGGGGACCTTACCACATGATTTATCCTTCCCCCACCCAGTGCTGTATTTAGCCCAAGGCAAACTAGGCATTTGCCTTGGGCAGCACTATTTAGGGGATGGCAAAAATGCTGCCCCCAAACGCCCACTCGAACGTCTGTATCTGAGAGTGTGTTCGTGTCAGTGTGTGTCTGTTGGTTAAACAGTGTGTGAGACAATGACTGTCTGTCAGTGAGTGTACATGTGCCTATAAGTGCGTGTATGGGTCAGTGAGAGTTTGTGTGCTTAAAAGGATTAGGTATGAAGAGGTGAAGTTTTAAGAGGAAAAGATAGGAGCTTTAAGAGGAAGGAATGGGTCTTAATCAGGATGAGGTGTGGCCTTGACAGGAAGGGGTGGGGTAAACTTAGATTAGGGGTGCCCATGTTTACTGATGCCAAGGGCAGCACAAAACCAAAATACACCACTGCCCCATTCCTTGTTTTCTAAACTAATGTGCCGACGCACAATGAAGAAAACAGTAAGTTTCAAGAGAATGAAATGAGTGAGCTTTTACACAGATCTGTACCTGAGGCATATCATATTTTATGCTTATGACTGTACTTCAAAGAGGAAGAGTGAGATTGCTCATGGCCTCCCAATATCCATGTTATACACAAATATTTCAATTGCTAGAAGCTGGGTCAGCACCATGCACATATATATTTCATTCGGAATTATTCACTAAAGTGAGACTTCAATGAATTCAAAGTGAATTTCAGATTAAAGGTCAAAATAGCCAAATGGAAAAATTCTCTAAGCCAGCTATGCTTTTAGTATGGCTACTCTAGCCTTAAATTTGAATTTCACTTTGAATTTACTTTGAATACTCACTTTAACAAATAACCCTGGTTGTTTTCTTCCAGTTTCACAGTAGGCCAGCCCTGTCCTAACCAAACTGAATTCTCTATCAGAGAGCAATTCAATCTCTTGTTCTTTCTGGAAAAGAGATGTATGTTGGGGAGCTCATTGACATTTCCAGTGGACATTCACTAACTATCCTGAGAAGATTAAACATTTTGACATTATAACGTTATTTTATAGAAAATATATACAAAGTTTCTAAAGTTTTTCTCACTCCTCATTTAACAAATAAAAACTGCAATATAGCATAGGAGTTGATTTACAATCAGACCACTTCAGCTTATTGAAGTATTCTAGGTGCAATGTACCATGTCCCCTAACCCTACAGTGGTAATTCTGAGAAACTGCAATAATTACCTCACAGAGTTAACTACACCTCTAGCGGTTGTGCACCAGACAACCATTAGAGGGACTTCCGGCTTGCTCCGGGTGACAAAAAGTCAACTAAATGACGTTGGACGTCCTCACGCTGTGATGAAACAGAGAGGGGTATTTTTTCTAAACCCTTAATAAGTATGAAGGGATTTAGAAAAATACCCCTCTCTCATTAGAGATTAGACTCGGATAAGGCTCATAATACATTTTCGGAGTGAATAATGCAGAAATCCTTGTAATTCCAAAGGTTTCACAAACCTTTTCTTGCAACTGTATGTTCCCCATAGAGTTAGAGGAGACCATGTAAATAACTTTCTATGCAGAAATATTTGTTGCATGCAGTTGTCTTACTATGGGTTGCTCAACTCTCACAAAATAGTGGCTTTACTTAGTGCAACACAATAATATGTCAGTAAAAACAGTTACTGCTCATTTTTGGATTGTAGTTTTACATTAACTCACAATAAATTGTCTTCAACATCTCACTATATTTACATTGGATGGTCCTTCCCAGAGATTAAAGATCTGCTTTCTTCATCACTGAAATCAGCAACTTCTCTTGCACATTTTCTGAGCCTGTGTAATGATAGTTGCAGGTTAAGTTTTATTTATAATTTGTGTTTTCTTCAGATTACATGAACTGTTAGGGTGCATAACTCTAAATTACTAGGTTTTGTGATTTATCTATGTAACAATCTGATATTATAAAATCTGGAGAGACCCATCATATTTTTTACCTTTCAACTTGTTAAAGGAACACTAAAAGGTCAGGAGCACAAACATGTATTCCTAACCTTATAGTGTTAAAAACACTGTCTAGCTTCCCTGGCCCACTTTGCCTCCCTGAATATAGTAACATTTTACCTTTATTGCAATAATAGGAAAGCATTGGATTGGCTGAGACTGCCAAGAAGGCAGATCAGGGGCAGAGCCAGTACAAGCCAAACACAACCCTGGCCAATCAGTATCTACTTATAGAGATGCATTGAATCAATGCATCTCTATGTGGAAAGCTGCGTCTCCATGCAGAGGGTGGAGACACTGAATGGTGCACTGCCCCCGGAAGCACCTCTAGTAGCCATCTGAAGAGTGGCCAGTGGAAGAATGCCCACTGCCTTTTCTCTGAAAAAAAACAGCTTACTGCAAAAAGCCTGAAGGAAATGATTCTACTCACCAGAACAAATACAACAAGCTGGTGTTGTTCTGGTGACTATAGTGTCCCTTTAACACTGGTTTTAGTATCTGTACCAAGAGACCTCTTCTCTAAGCACCAATCAGCACCTAAGAGCCCAGATTCAGCTGTTTCAACCAAAAGTTAGCCATTTGGCTTTTATCAAATTGAAAAGTTTGTTATTTGAACTGTTTGCATTATCATTCAGTTGCCATTTGGTTAGCTAATATAAGTGGCCAAATGTTTCTCTCCATTGCCATATTTATATAATTCAAATTAATTTAATCCAGATACCTTGATAAAAACTAGGGGATCCGTTGGTAGACAGTAATTCTCTAAGGAATCCTATTGTGCAAAATGTAATGAATTGAGTTTAATGGCCAATGTAAACTTAGTGCTTATAGAGTAGGCCCATAAGGTTATAACCATACAACTCTAACTCTCACTGCCGCACCACCACAGGCACAATTACAAGTATTATTAGATAGCAAATGTACTATAAATCAGAAACAATTTGAAAAATCAATATCACAATGTAACTCATTAAGAAAGGAGACAATTGTCCAACTCCTTAACCAAAATAAAACCTAGAATTTGCTGAAATTAGTTTGTTCCACTGTAATTTTATTGGTTTCACTGTGAGAGCCCCATACATATTATGCCTAATGGGCTTTCTTTTAATATCTTATATGTATACATAACACATCATTAGGTGGAGATAAAAATTCATTTTTTTGGTTTTTAATATTTTTATTGGTTTCACAACATATAAGCAGTTAGCAATTTTGTTCGTGATAAAACAGGTATACGCACACGCAGGGGCGTAAGCTTTCGTATATAATCAGGTTTGCATTGAGTCGCCTGCGCAGAGGCACTGTTATCATTGCATATGTGTTATAGCATAGTTTTCCTTGTGTATTTGCTTGCTTTTGTGCCTCAGCATGACCGGTGTTGCATGGTTGTTGCAATTGAGCCGACTTGTGTGACCTTGTTGCCTCCTGCCTTATGCATATTTGCTTTTGCGCCAGTAGATCTTGTGTCTTTATGCTGATACTTTGTGGCGTAACTAGACCTAGTTCGCATGTAACTGTGTGTTTCTCATGTCTTGCTTCTTTGCTAGTGGCATTTGTTTTGTTGGCCTTCTGGCTGTGCCTCTGCTGTGGGGCCTCTAGCTGTTATTAGATAGAACTTGCTTATCTTTGCTGTTTTTATCTATAGGCAGCCTGAGTGGGTACTTGTCCTGTGCTTTCTGCAGCTGGGTGTGTCTAGGGTGTGCTTGTCTTCCTGTCTGCTTTGGTTGTCTACGTATGTATGTTGCGCTGACGAGCACATGTGCGTGGTTTGGGTTACCACTATGTCTTGTGTGTACAGGGTATTTGGTATCGCTGCGTATTGGTACAGGCTTGTCTGCGTTTTTTCTCTCTCCGGTGATGTCGTGGTATGACTCATCTACTGGCGTATTTAGTGCGGTTCCCTTGTTGTTTGTCCCGTCTGTTATTATTGTGTCCTGTTCAGGTGTGTTCTCGGTGTGTATGGTCTGTTGTGTTATCTGTTTGGGCCTTGGTCTGGTGTTTCCAGTCTCCGTTGGGTGTGTGTGCTACCGCGGTGTGGTGTGCCATTTGGTTCCCTCTCTCCTATGTGTACCTTTCTTCCTCATTCTGGTTACGGTGGTCCCGGTCTTCATGGCGTGCCTGTCTTTGGAGCGTTTTGGGCCCTGTTTCTCGTGGTGTTGTGTGTGAATGTATCGTTCTTTTTGTGTCTTCCTGACCCATTTAATATGTTGTCTTTGTGTTTGCCGTGTGTTCTGTTTCTTGGTTTGGTGCCTCTCTCGGTCCTGTACTGCATCAGTAGTCGTCTTTTTGAAGTGTATTAGTGTATGTGTGTGGGTGTTGGTGCAGTAGGGTGTGTGGGGGGGGAAGGGGCATCAGGGGGGAGTGTCTCTGTCTCTGTCCTGACCCATCCTGCCCCGCCGCCTCCCGTCTCACCCCCTGATCTCTCTGATGTGTCTTCTCTCTCCTCTTGTTACTGCGTAGCTAGGCGATGTTGAAAGGCATTCGATGTGGTTAATCATATCCAGTGGAACCAGCATTTGGTGCACCATTCTCTGTGTTTCGGGGTGTTTGCCTTCATGTCTTCGAATTTCCTTGTGTCTTCCACCTCTTCCACCCATCTCGTTATTGGGGGGGTGTTGGCCTGTTTCCAGTAGATGGGTATGGTCGTTTTGGCTGCGTTTAGTAGTCGTGGGATAATTGATCTGGTGTATGTCTTTGCGGTCACGCTGGTGTGGTGGAGGAGGAAGGCCGCTGGAGAACTTGGGAGCATCTCGTCCGTTACGTCGTGTATTATGTTTCCTATTGTGTCCCAGAAGGGTCTGATTGGTGGACACGTCCACCAGATATGTATGAACATGCCGTCTCCTCCCCTCATCGCCAGCATGTGTCTGAGATGTCGGGGTTCCTGGTGTGGAGTGCCTTCGGTGTCAGGTACCATCTGGTGAGTATTTTATAAGAGTTTTCTTGCAGGCGCGCTGAGCTTTTTTGTATCAGTGTGATGCATTTGTCCCAGTCCGCTTCTGTCATGGTCTCGTCTAGCTCCTCTTCCCAATTTCATATGCAGGGAGGTGCTAGCAGATATCTACCAGTGACCAGCATTGTGTACGTCTGTGAGACAGCTCGGGGTGTTTCATTATCTTGCGTGCATAGGCGTTCGAATTGTGTAATTTCCCTCTGTAGGGATGGTCTCTTGCCAGTGTATGTGAGAAGGTGAGAGGTCTGTCCGGGAAGAGTTCTGTTAAAGGGCGGATGCCGAATGGGTTTGTGAGGATGTCTGTTATATGAGGCGTAAAGGTGCGTCCTACTAGGCCCGGTATTTGGCCTAGGTCTCCCACTGGGAAGTCTGGGTTGCCTCTCAGTGGCAGCAGCGGGTCTGGATCTGTCGTCAAGTATTGATTTGTGCCCTGCCGGTGCCAGATCGCCATGGTTGCCGCCACAAAGGGATTGTTAACTCGTTTTTGTCTGTACGCCACCCTGGAGATCTACGGCAAGGTCTGGAGGTCGCAGTTGGTGATATCGGATTCCAATTGGGTCCATGGTTTTGTGCCGCTGGCTACCATCCAGCTGATGATTCTGGTGAGGTGCGCTGCGTGTTAATATTTTTCGAAGTCTGGGAGCGCCAGTCCTCCTCGGTGTTTGGGTAGGATTAGTTGAGTGTGTGCTACGCGTGGGGATCTGCCCTTCCATATGAAGGTGCAGACCTCTGCCTTCAGTGTCTTGAAGAATGTCTGCGGGGCTAGGATTGGCACTGTTTGGAACACAAAGAGTAATTTAGGTAGCAATGTCATGTTGACTGCGTTAATTCTTCCCAGCCATGAGATGTAGTAAGTGTTCCATTTGCGCAGTTCTTCCGTTGCTTTTTTGAGTATATAGAGGTAGTTTTGTGTGTACAGGTCCGACGGCTCGGGGATGAGCCAAAGCCCCAGATATCGCATGCGGTGGTCACACCAGCGGTATGGATGTTGTCGCTGAAGTGTTAGTTTGGTGGTGTGTTTAATGGTTAGGTTAAGTATCTCCGATTTAGAAAAATTAATTTGGAGGTTGGAGATTCGTCCATATTCCTTGAATTCCTTCTGTATGGCTGGTAGGGAGGTTTCCGGGTTCGTGACCACGGACAGCATATCATCAGCGTATGCTAGCATTTTGTGGTGCGTCGTTCCTATCTTAATTCCCTGGATTTCGGAGTTGTGTCTAATTCTGTTTAGGAATGGTTCCAGCGTCAGTGCAAAAAGTAATGGCGAGAGTGGGCAGCCTTGCCTGGTCCCGTTATGGATCTGAAACGGGTCTGTCAACGCTCCATAGATCAGGATGCGTGCCGTTGGGTTGGTATAGAGCGCCTTCACCCAGGTGCAGTATTTTGGTCCTATGCCTATGACTTGTAATGTTTCAATCATCATGTCCCAGTTCACCCTATCAAACGCCTTCTCCGTGTCTGTGGACAGGAGAAGGGTCTTGGTCTTTTGTGTTCTGACGTGTGCTATGATATTCAGTGCTCTGATGGTATTGTCCCTCACCTCCCTGCCTGGGATGAATCCAGTTTGATCTGGATGAATAGTGGCGGGCAGTAGCGGTGCCAATCATGACGCCAGGACGCTGGCCAGTAGTTTGATGTCTGTGTTCAGCACCGAAATCGGACGATAGCTTGGGCATAGTGTTGGGTCTTTTCCCTCCTTTGGGAGCAAGGTGATGTTTGCCAAGGTGAACTGGGCGGTTGGCGTGGCTCCCTCTTGGATGGAGTTCAGGCCTTTCAGTAGTTTCGGCAGGACATCCTGTGCAAAGACTTTGTAGTATTGAAGAGGTAGCCCGTCTGGCCCCGGTGCCCTGCCTGTTTTTGCCTTCTTGATGGCTTGTGCCAATTCTTCCTGCGTGATGGGGGCCTCTAGTGCTTCTTGGTCTACCTGTGTGATTTCCATCATTTGTGCCGAGTCCAGGTATCTGTGTAATTCTATGGATCTGTGTGGTAGGGGTCTTCCCAGTGTGTTTCAGCAGAGGTGGTATAGGTCTTGGTAATATGCATGGAATGCTGTCGCGATCTGGTCTGGAAGGTGTCTTAGGTGTTGCTGGGCATCTTTGGTTTTTGGGATATACAATTGGGTCTTACGTTGTTTCAGAAGGTTTGCCAACAGTCTCCCTCATTTATCTCCGTGCTCATGTATCATGTGTCTGTAGTGTTGATACGGGCGTTGAATTGCTCGGTTCAGGTGTGTTGTGAGCTGGGTACGTTTGGTCGTTAGCTCTTTGTATGTCGTTGCGTCTAGGGTATGTTTGTGTCTGGCCTCTAGGTTGGCGATGTCTCTGCTGAGTTTGATTGTCTCCTGTGTTGCCTCCCTCTTGCGGGTTGTGCATAGTGCGATGATCTGGCCTCTTACTACCGTTTTGTGTGCCTCCCAGCATGTTAGTGGTGTCACGTCTTCCGTCTCATTGTCTTGAAAGTAGTTTCTCAAAGTGTCTCTGATCTTGTCTGTCACTGTCGCGTCTGTGAGGATTGATTCGTTCAGTCTCCATGACATCTGCCGGGGTTTGAATAGCGAGGATTTCAGGTGCATTCGGATCGGGCAATGGTCCGACCAGGTCATTGGCAGGATGTCCGCTGCGTTGAGTAGGGCTAGATTGTGGCTTGTCATGAAGAAGTAGTCCAATCTCGTGTATGTTAAGTGTGTTGGTGATTAGAAGGTGTAGTTTCGGTCCGTTGGATGTAGCGCTCTCCAGCAGTCTGTCAATTGGTGTTGATGTAAGAGACGGAGCGTGTTTGCATGTCTGTTGTGTGGCGTGGCTCCTTGTGAAGATGTGGAGTCCTGATCTGGGTGAAATGCCAAGTTCAGGTCCCCCCCTATTATTAGGGTGCCATCTGACTTAGGGGTAACAGGGGACTTGGTTAGGGGTGACAGTGGGCTTGGTGAGCGGTGACAGGGGGCTTAGGGGTGACAGGGGACTTAGTTAGGGGTGACAGGGGACTTGGTGAGGGTTGACAGGGGGCTTAGTTAGTGGTGACACGGGATTTGGTGATGGGTGACAGGGGACTTGGTGAG
>OW240915.1:254797060-254854445 GCA_933207985.1 Pelobates cultripes | reverse complement strand
CTCCACCTGTGAACAAACTCATTAGTGGAACCTGAAGGTGGACCCACAGGACCCAGACCTTGAGCCAAGGACCCCCCAAAAATGGGAGCTGCCTCCACGTTCTCCCAGGGCACAGTGATTTTTGTGACCACAGTTACAAACCGCCTCCAGAGAGCCTGTTCTGCACCAGACCAGTGGAGACAGACTGCAGCTAGAGCCCATCATCATCCTCATCTGGTTGTAAGTAGGCAATCTAGTATATTATCCGTGGCACTAAGCTCTAATTTACCTCACATTAAAGAAACACTATAGTCCCCAGAACCACTTCAGCTTAATGTAGTGGTTCTGGTGTCTATAGCCTGTCCCTGCAGGCCTTTTAATGTAAACACGGCGGCACTGGCGTTAGTTAACATGGCAAATCATATGGATGGGGCATTGTGATGTCACATGGGGGGGGCGGCAAACTTTACTTTTGCCTAGGGCGGCAAAAATTCTTGCACCGGCCCTGGCTGGAGGGGGCTGTGTGAGCTGTGGCTGCACAGTGTCCCATGGTAGTTAGGGTGCCGTGTGGCCAGTACAGCTCACACAAGCAAACAGCTGATAAACTGGACGCACGGAGGAAATGTGTATGTGTGACTGTCTGCCTGTGACTGTGTGTGGCTGTCTGCCTGTGACTGTGTGTGGCTGTCTGCCTGTAACTGAGTGTGTGACTGCGGGGATTTTGTATTGGGACAGGAGTCTTTATAAGGGGGGATAAGCAGGGGATTTGTGGAAGGTGGTTGCGGGGGTTTTGTAGATGGGGCAGTACAGGATTTGTAGAAGGGGCAGGACAGAGGTTTTGTAGGAGGGGCAGGGCAGGACAAGGGTTTTGTAGGAGAGGCTGACAGCGGTTTTGCAAAGTTTACAAATTGTAAAAATAAAAGAAATAAAACCTTTAACATTTTTTACATTTTTTTTTTTTTTGGGGGGGGGGGGTGCCAAGCACAGGATCCGCCCCAGGTGCCAAATGCTCTAGGTACGCCCCTGCTCCCAGTGTCCCCATGTCTATGTCCACAAGTGTCCCCATGTCTCCCAGTGTCACCAAGTGTCTGTGTCCCCATGCCTCCCAGCCAGTGTCCCAAGTGTCTGTGTCCCCATGTCTCCCATTGTCCCCTAGTCTCCCAGTGTCTGTGCTTCAATGTCTCTGTGTCCCTAGTGTCTTAGTGTCTCACAATGGTCACGTTTCTTGTTCTCTTTACAGGTCAGACATGTCAGAATATTTATATCGGCAGACATTTTGTGCTAAGATAGAAATTAAAAGGGTCTACTGCCAGTCACACTTAAAAAAGAGCGGACTCCATTTTGGATCTTCAGGCTAAGAAGGACACGCTTAGGAATGCGTTATATAAACAAAGGAAGTCTCAGAAAGGATGGGGTGGAATACAACCCAGAAAGACAAATGTATACATAATTATTATATATACATCTATACACTATACACTTATTTACTATTATATTAATTACATATGGACAGCAAAAAAATGGGTCGCAAGAGAGTACTGAGAACGGGCAGCAGCTGAAATAGCCTGCCCTTCGGTGGGTCCCCGCTCAGTTCTCAAACTGGTTTTTGCTCATCTTGTGACATTACAGAGAGAACATCTCTGAAACATATCAGACTGGTCCCACCCATACGGCAGTCCAGATCTGAAATGCCAGCAGGTTCCCTCTGCACGAGAGACATAGCAACCCCAGATGATCGTTTCAGCCTTGTTAGGCATCATCAGTGAGGCCTAGCTGATATCTCCCTAAGCACCATGAGCAAGGGGTCCACGTCTGGATTACCCTTTAAACTTGTGGACAGCAAAAAAATGGGTTGCAAGAGAATACTGAGAACAGGCAGCAGCTGAAATAGCCTGCCCTTCGGTGGGTCCTCGCTCAGTTCTCAAGCTGGTTTTTGGTCATCTTGTGTCATTACAGAGAGAACATCTCTGAAACATATCAGACTGGTCCCACCCATACGGGCAGTCCAGATCCGAAATGCCAGCAAGTTCTCTCTGCACGAGAGACACAGCAACCCCAGACAATCGTTTCAGCCTTGTTAGGCATCATCAGTGAGGCATAGCTGATATATCCCTAGGCATCGTGAGCAAGGGGTCCACGTTTGGATTACCCTTTAAACTTGTGGACAGCAACAAAATGGGTCGCAAGAGAATACTGAGAATGGGCAGCAGCTGAAATAGCCTGCCCCTATGGGGGTCCCTGCTCAGTTCTCAAACAGTTTTTTGCTCATCTTGTGCCATTACAGAGAGAACATCTCTGAAACATATCTGACTGGTCCCACCCATACGGCAGTCCAGATCTGAAATGCCAGCAAGTTCCCTCTGCACGAGAGACATAGCAACCCCAGACGATCGTTTCAGCCTTGTTAGGCATCATCAGTGAGGCATAGCTGATATCTCCCTAGGAACCGTGAGCTCAGTTTTTTGCTATCCACAAGTTTAAAGGGTAATCCAGACGTGGACCCCTTGCTCTCTATTTTTTTTTTTTTAATTCTTTATTTATTTCATTTTCAAATAAAAAACGTTCGGGTGAAGGGTACAGAAGAGAAAAAAGGGATGGCGATATTCCCGTTGCATTTAGACAATCGCATACTGTGTCTATACACCCGCAGTTTCAGGGCAACCCTGTCGCGGCTGAAGTCCGCATTGGGGGGGTCTCGCCCTGAAGGCTGTCTGTGGTAGTCTGTGTGTCGGGATGCGCCCATGGTTGGTATTGGTAAGGCCGGGCCTAAGGTCTACGTCAGACGGGCTGGGCCATCCCAAAATTCTGGTCCCGTGCTGGGGTTCCCCATTGCGTGTAAACTCACTGTTGGGCGGGTCTACTTGGGTTTGTTTGGCATGTGGTTGAGGAGGGCTCTACCGCTTTATCCCCTGATGAGGGGGGCAGGCGGGAGTTCCCCGAGGCGGTGATGCTCATTTGTCAAGGAGGGTGTGCGTCCGTTGCTCAGTGCGCTAGTGACCTATGGTTCGTATGACAGGATCTCCACATGCCAGAGTAAAGGGGGGAGGGTCTGAATGAAGAGGGGGAAGGGAGAGGGAACATCAGGGCTGGAGGGTAGTGTAAATCTTAGTATGGTCGGGTATCCCGCCCCTTGTCCGCGTTTCCGCCCCGGCCGAGTCCCCGGCACTTGTAGGTGAAGGGGGGTCCAAGGTAGAGTGATCATGTCGCTGAGAGGGACGCTGGGGCCTGTGTGGGGGTCACGGGACTCAACCTCTGGGGGACTGAATAGTGTAGGGTGGGATTGGCTCAACCCCCGCCCGGGGTTCACCGGCGGGTAGCGCCCAAAACCGCGTCTCTTTCTAGACCGCGTTTGGGTGGTCTCCTGGGGGTCAGGATCCTCCCCCCTCCACGGGCCAGGGCAGGAAGCACCGTTCCAGATTACAGCCCCGTGAGCCCCGTCAGGTCCGTGGTCGTCCCTACGGGACCGTCGCAGCCAACCTCTGATAGCTGGTGTCCCACAAATTCCATGTCCTGTGAAATGCCGTGTACGAATCATGCATCTGCGCAGTTAGTTCGTTTAAGTCTCGTGTTTCTTTTATTTTGCGGATGATGGTCTCAATCCCGGGGGTTCGTGGGTCTGCCCAAAGTTCCGCAATTGCTCTACGTGCCACTAGGGTTATGCGTGCCACCAGTTTATTCTCTTGTTTCGTAAGTAAGTCCAGGGGTTTATTGAGTAGCATGGTCCAAGGCTGTGCTGTAATGGGTTCGATCAAGCTCTGCACCTCGGTCCAGATCTGCTTAATTTTGGCTTGCTCTCTATTAATTACATATAATCAGTATTATGTTAATTATATAGTTCATTCATGGATAAATATTCATGAAGAAATATATTATTTAATAAATATTAGTGGAATAGAAAAATAATGTCTCACAGCTTCACTAGAAAGCCAGACACTAGTGATAAATAACACATAGTAATTAATTTTACTTTCTAAATCTTACAAGGTCCAATTGTAAGCAAGGGGTGAAATTAAGATTTAGATGTGTCAGAAAATAGATTTAAAGGTATATTGCCGCCATGATGTCTGAGACAAGACTAGGAAAAACCAAAGAAAATGTTTTGAAGCTGGCAGCAAATTGAGTTATGCCGTCATAAAATAGATAAAGAAATAACGTCAAAATCGTCATCAAAATTAGTTAACTCCTTCATGGACAAGAAATTTTGGTGATGTAAGGGCGCCAACTACTGACCAAAATCTAGATGGTGGTCTGTGGGTTGGACACACCTTCAGTCTCCTATTGTCCTTATCAGATAATGACGTGCAGAGAGTCTGGCCCTTTAGAAAGTAAGGACAAAGGGAAGAGATGGAGATGGAGAAAGATCCAGGAGAGATATTCAAGACACTCTGGGACTAACACTCAACTCTCATACTCTTTGAGTCAACTCAAGAAACACCTCCTGGACACTTAGAATTTTACTACAACTTTCTAACCAACACCACTTTCCTATTACTTACACACATCCTATACACATCAATCATACTTCCATTCAAGTTCCTGGGACTATCTAATCATCTGATGAGAACATCTACATAACTGGTAATTATGCTGATTTTATTTAATTAATTAAAATTAATTAAAATTTTACTAATAGCAGAAATATATGCCTGGATACATTGGCTAGATTTCATAATTGTCAGGTTTACTAGTTGATCCAACACATAGAATTGTGTCACACAGATGACTAATAGGTAACGTATTATCGGGCCTTAGAATGGCCGGACTTAATGTACCAAAGAATAGTCAGGATACTTGCCGAGGTCAGGGGATACAGAAAGAGACACAATGATAAGAGAAAGCCAGAAGTCAGGGATACAGAATACAGGGAAGTCAAAATCAAAGCCAAAGACCAGAAGAAACTTGAATCAGGAACGCGCTCTCGGACAACCACAAGGGAAACCACGACAGGGCACTGAGGAGGATGAGAACTGGGCCTAAATACCCCTCCTCTAGATCTGATAGGCTGTAACCGGCCTTTGACCCCAAAGGCAGTTACCAGGTTCCCATTTGCATAATTGCTGCTCAGCATTAACTCTTCTGTGGATTTTGGTTGCTGCTCGGCACAACTTTTCCTGTGTGGACAGTAAATACCATTAACCACATTTTTATAAGCAGATTAATACGTGTCAATAATTAGAAATCTTAGCTAAATAAAGAATATATGGTTATAAAATTCCATTACTGCAGGTGGAATAAACAATAATTATATATTAATGGTAATATTTACCAACAGGTTAGCATGCCACATTTATCCAGATGTATTGATTTGCTCTGAAATAAGATAGCGTATCTTATGTAGAGTTAAAAAAAAATAATTCGGCTAGGTAAAATCTGATAGATTACTCTTATTGGATGGTGCCATATTGTATACCAATGTTATACCTAAATATTCACTGTTTATTATCACGCATGTTACATATTATTATTTTATTAATATTATATTTTCATTAAAAAAATTGTGATTTATTGTATGGGGTAAAATCCTCATAATGATCGTTCTCTAGGGTCTAAGAGAATTTAAAATAGTGGGTAATTCTCAACATTTCAATTTCGATATAATAAAATTATTAAATAAATTTTTGAGGGGGCGTGTCCTGGACGCGGACCGGAGCAGCCGCATGTAGCTCGAGCTCCGTGCCGCGACGGCTAAACAGGAGCCATAAATAACACAATATAGCCTCGGATCAGACCCTGCTGCCGCCCGACGCCACAATGTCCCAGCCAAAAAGTAAGAGGACCGGCGAGAGGGGAGAGAGGAGCAGCTTCTTTGCCTCCAGAGCAGGGCAGGGGAAGGCCTCACTCCAGACAGAGCACCCACAAGATGGCGCCGGAGGGGAACTGGAAACAGAGACCCAGGCTGGTGAAAATGAACGTGACAACCCACTGACACACAGCACTCTGAAAAAACTGCTGGAGGAAATGTCAGATAAGATTGTGGGGAAAATGGACAGCGTTATCAAAGATCTCAGAAGGGAACTTCAAGATATAGGCCAACGTACTTCACATACAGAGGACCAAATCTCGGAGATGGCAGAGGCCCATAACTCCCTAGCTGATACGGTAGAGGGGCTGGTAACAAGACTGGATAACCAGGACCTCAAGATTGCGGATATGGAGGACCGGGCACGCCGCAACAACTTACGAGTAAGGGGAGTCACGGAAGAGGTAAAAACAGAAGACCTCACCGCCCACATTACAGGCCTGCTGAAAGAACTGGCTCCAGACCTGCCACAAGACTTGTTCCTGTTAGACAGAATTCACAGAACCGCCAAACCAAAATTCCTACCAGCAGACACTCCAAGAGACATCCTGCTACGAATGCACTATTATCACGCTAAAGAAGCCATACTTAACGCTAGCAGGCGACGGAAAGACTGGCCCACGGCCTACAGAGGGGTTACCATATATGCGGACATCTCCTCATTCACCCTAAAGAGACGGAGAGACTTCCGAGACATCACCACACAGCTCAGAGACAACCACATCCCGTACAGATGGGGCTACCCCACCAAGCTCCTGGTGATGAGAGAGGGGAAGACCACTATCATCGGAACCCCGGAGGACGGCCAGCGAATCATGCGGGATTGGAACATGGAAATTGCTCCGTCGACGGACCAGGGGAGAAACAGAGCCAAGGCCTCACAAGAATGGAAGAAGGCGAAAAAGAGATAAAAGACAGAGACTGTGGGTGGGAGTGCTCTACAACACCTTAAGAGCCCAAGACTACCTACCGAGAGGCAGGGTAATGTACGACACCACATTACACCCATAGGGTAACTTAAATGCTCCAGATTGAGCAAGGGGATAGGTGGGGGAATCTATACTATAGAACAGAGGGACCAAAAGAATTGAAAACATAGCCTATTAGCCCCCACCCAGACTAAAGGGTCGAACCACGTCAGCATAACTTACCTGCCGATTCAGAGGGGATCAGTCATGGGGACACCCACACGCATTCTCTTAACATATACCTAACATAGACGCAGGGGAACAGGGCCAAACTAAAGCTATTATAAATAAATAAATAAAATAAATAAATAAATAAAAAAAATAAAAAAAATAAAAAAATTTAATAGCACAAGCAACATGTTGTTACACACAACCAGTTTCATTTTCCTAGGCTATAGTCTACAGTTGGGACCTCCCAACGTGAAAAATAGTAATAGCCGCAGAGGGAGACAGCTCCCATTGGACAAGAGGTAATGAACCTCTTCCCCCAAGGCACGACCAGGCAGTGCCTAGCCGACCTACCGGCACTAACAAGGGATACGTATACATGTATACACATGTAAATATTTTTGTTAATGTTATTGTTTTACTGTATGTTGTTGTATGCAATGTTTATACCCCACAAGTTTGGGGTTTTACCAACGAACAGAAGATAGGGTTAGTGGGTAACCCAACACGAACCGCCACGCGAATACTAGGGAGACCAATAACAGACGAGACCACGGTCCCAGACTGTTCTACAAGCCCAACAGGGGCAATGCCCATCACACGGGGAGCCACACTGCTCAGCTCGACACAGCTAGGGAGAGCAGGGACCCCTCAAAATATAGATTACAGCGCGAGAATTAATAAGCACCATTACCATAAACCACCGTGAAGATCTGCTCTCTTAATGTCAGGGGCCTCAACGCACCAGTCAAAAGACACCTACTTTTCAGGGAGGCTAGAGCCCTAGGGGCAGACATACTGTGCCTCCAGGAAACCCACTTTAAGCACAACGACCACCCACCTATTCTTACCGCCGATTTCCCACATCAATTCCACGCCACATCACCCACGAAAACAAAGGGAGCATCCATCCTAATACACAAAGCCATCTCATTTGCACTACACTCAGCTGACATAGACCCGAATGGCCGCTACATTATACTCACGGGGCTGCTTAATGACATGTTATATACCATCGCCAACATATACTCCCCGAACACAAACCAGAGGAATTTCTTGCATAAAATCTTGACCAAAATAGACCGCATCCAAACGGGGATTACAGTAATAGGGGGAGACTTTAATCACATAATAGACCCACAACTAGATACAACTCTCCCACCACACCGGAAACACCATCGCCCCCTCAAGAGACAATGTAGAGCCATAGCGAAACTCCTGCATGACCACCATCTATACGATGCGTGGAGAACCACTCACCCGGTAGAAAGAGCGTACACCCACTACTCAGCGGTACATAATTCCTACTCTAAAATAGACGGCTTTCTAATCTCAGGGTCCGCGTTAGACCAACTCCTTCATAGTGACATACAGCAAATCACATGGTCAGATCACGCACCAGTAACCATAGAGCTAAAAAATAAGTACGATTTTAAACATCGCAGCCCGTGGAAAATAAATAATTCCCTACTGAGGGATGGTGAATTTGTAGACTCCCTGAAGGGGAGCCTTCAAACATATTTCCAGAAAAATGACACAAAAGATACCACAGACGCAACTCTTTGGCTCGCCCACAAAGCAGTAGCTAGAGGCCTATTAATACGTAGGGCGACATACATAAAAAAGACACGCCAAACACAACTTAGGACATGGCAAGCAGAACTGTATGAGATGAACAGACTAAACCAACACACCCCGTCTACAGAGACGAAAGCTAAGATAGCCCAGATCACGAAACTCATACACCAGCAGGCGTTAGCCACAGTGACCTCCAATATGCAACAGCTCAAACTAACTCATTACGTACAGGGTAACAAAGCAAGCAGACTACTGGCACAGCGGCTAAAAACAAGACAGGCAGCTCAGAAAATATCTTATCTCACAGACGAAACAGGCGCTAAAATCTCCACTCCCAAGGGTATAAGCGAAGTATTTGCAAAATACTACTCATCACTATACAACATACAGGGAGACGCGCAAACAAAACACCCGACACAACTTGGTATTGAGGAATACCTAGAAGGGGTAAAATTACCCAAGCTCACACCCCAACAACAGTCGGCCCTTATTGAACCGATAGAAATTCAGGAGATTAGGGACCTAATTAAAGGCCTCCCATCGGGTAAATCCCCAGGACCAGATGGGTTTGACAACCAGTACTATAAGCAATTCAGCACAATACTGGCGCCCTACCTAGCCAGAATGTTTAAGGAGGCAGCCCGCAAGGGCGAACTCCCTAAAGAAACACTGGCCGCCCACATCGTCACACTCCCTAAACCAAACAAGGCCCCGACAATTCCGCAAAACTTTCGACCCATCTCCCTCCTCAATACAGATGCGAAGCTGTTTGCCAAACTATACGCAAACAGATTGGGAAAAATACTACCACACATAATCCACAATGACCAAGTGGGCTTCATCAAGGGAAGACAGGGGGCGGATAATACCAGGAAGGTTATTAACATCCTCCACCACCTGAAAAATCGGCGACAGGGGGGACTGATGGTCTCCCTCGACGCCGAAAAAGCCTTTGACCGCCTCCATTGGGGGTTTCTTAGAGCAGTGCTGCACAAGTTCGAGATCCCCTTGGGGTTTGTGTCGGTGGTACAGGCCCTATATAGCAAGCCCTCAGCAAGAGTAATCAACGCAGGATTCCTGTCCGAACCGTTCCAACTCACGAATGGCACGAGGCAGGGCTGCCCCTTGTCCCCCCTGTTATATGTCCTAGCGCTGGAGCCGCTGGCGATCAAAATACGGGAAAACACTGCGATCCACGGTTTGGAGATAGGAGCTAGAGAATACAAAACAAATTTGTTCGCTGATGACATACTCCTCACACTTACACAACCGCACATATCACTACCAAATCTCCTGCAGGAAATAGAAAGATATGGGGAGCAATCATACTACAAATTAAATGTCATGAAAACCCAAGCTATGGGGATAGGGATACCACATCACACCATAGACCACCTAAAACTCTCATTCCCATTAGACTGGAGAGAGGACCACCTCACGTTTCTGGGTCTACGGATCCCAAAGACTCCACAAGGTCTGTTGGACCTTAACTATGGCAAACTACAGGGGGAAATAAGCGACACACTGAAGAAATGGGAAGACAAATATATGTCATGGGTGGGGAGACTGGCGGCAGTGAAGATGATGCTCCTACCAAAATTTCAATACTTAATTAGAACTCTACAGATCCCCCTACCAAACACATACTTGAGACGGCTGCAAAGCACCATCACTAACTTCGTTTGGGCACACAAAAAAATACGTGTAGCCACGAAGATTCTCACTAGAACCCTAGCTCAGGGAGGGTTGGGAATGCCAGAGCTACAGAGGTACTACAGAGCGGCACTAATGACCACAGCCCTACAAACACACATTGCCCAAAACCCACCACAATGGATAGAAATGGAATCAACCTGGACCTGTCCCAAAGGTCTTAAATACCTCCTCTGTGTACCACACAGGCTACGCCCACCCCTCCCAGAAATACCAGCAACCACTGATATCCTATTGAAAACCTGGGATAAATCTAAGCCAAAACTTGGATACAACACCGACTGGGCGCTGGCCACTCCCATATACAGCATACATTTAGCATACCCTGCTTTTGACCACCGTACGTGGTTGGCAAAAGGATGTACCCTAGTTCGACACCTGTACGGGCAGGGACAACTGAGACACTTCCCAGACCTACAAGTAGAATACGACCTGCCACAAAGAATGATATTTTCATACTTGCAACTAAAGGGAATATTAACACACGACACCTCCCTAAACATACCGCAACATACACAAAGTGTAGACAGAGCATGTATATCGATGACCATGCCTAAGAAACCACTCTCGCTACTATATGCTCTGCTCAGTGACTCCAACCAACAACTACAGACAGACAATTTTAGAGACGCATGGCACAGAGACATAGGTACAACATTCCCAGATGACCAATGGACCCTGGCTTTTACGGCCCATAAAGGCAGATCCAGATGCGCATCACACCTAGAGCTCATGCGCAAGATACAATATAGATGGTACCTGGTGCCAACGAGACTGGCGACCATTTACCCTAACTCCTCCAAATTATGTTGGAGATGCTTAGCAGGAGAGGGCACAATGTACCACATTTGGTGGACCTGCCCAAGGCTTAAGGAATACTGGAACATGGTGGAGGCAACAGTTAAGGGAGCGTTGAGAGTCGATACTAAGCTAAGACCAGAATGTGCCTTACTATTTATAACACTGGACTCCCATCCAAAACCACAAGCGAGTTTATTATTTCACATCTTAACAGCAGCAAACCTCTTGTTAGCCAGGAGGTGGAAACAGACACAGACACCCACTAGGTCTGACCTGATAGAACAGACGTCACTCAACCTGACCTACGAAATAGGGACTAGTCAACAGTTCCACCCAGCAAAACATATCATACAAGCCAAAGATGAGTGGGAAACCTACATATCACAGACTGGGGAGGGGATATAGATAATAAAAAAAAAAGAGGCTGGACTTAGAGACACCAGACGGAGAGTGCAAGACGAACAGGGCGACCACTAGAATAGAGGTCTAGAGCAGGAGGCCCCCACAAAAGACCAAGATATCTGGGAATTGCCCAAACAATACACCAGCGCGAAGACGTCGCGGAATATGAACCCACAATGTACATAGTTCGAGGGGTAAAGACCCAAGCACCACGCTGCAAATAACAAATGAAGCATGACAATGAAACAAGAGCAGTACGGGCATGGTGCCGGGTCCACACACCCTCCTCACCCCCCCTCCATACCCACCTCTCCTAATCCCCCCCCAAACTGAGGCGACAACTACTAGCCAAAGGGTATGCAAGATAGGAGAGAATACCACAGGTCGAATGGATGGACCCCGACCCACCCCACTAGTAACAAAACTCCACCATATAAGACCAAGTTCGTTAGGACTGTCTAACATGTATAAATATGAAGATGACTAATGCACACTAACCGCTTACCCTCCCCTTCTTCTTTTCTGTACCCCCCACTATATTATATGCATAAACAATACAAACATGAGAAGAAGGAAAAAAAAAAAAAAACGTAATGGAGTGGGTCCTCCACCACTAGACAGGAATGCTCCTAGACAAAGACCACTAAGCGACCAACTGTATAAGACGTACATCAGAAAAACACATAAATATGCCTAGTATGTCAAATGAATAATTAATACTACAACACCTCCTCTGTATCATTTATTGTGCATGTATTAATGTTTACCCCATCCCACTTTTCCTTCTGTACCCCAACATCCTATGAAAAACAAATAAAAATTGTCAAATTGGAAAAAAAAAAAAATTTTTGATAATTTCTATGAAAATATTATTTTTAATATTTTCACCCCATAAATATCCCCACAGGTAGCATGGTTGATCGGCCATTCCTTCATCTGTTGGGCACACAGGAGAGCCACTGTTCGGAAACAGGGAATGCAGTTGGGTTTCGCCTGTGAAATGATTTCACAGTTTTGGATGGGTTTTCAGGGTTACAATTGGTTAGGCTTGAGCAAAGAAATTTTCAAACGCTATGGAGCGACATTATAGTAATACATGTCGGCGGTAACGATTTGGGCCTTAATCTCTAACATGAATTAGTGAGGCTAATGAAGAGGGACGTGAAGCGGATCAGGGAAATTGTTACCGACGTGGTTGTGGTGTGGTCCGAGATGGTTCCTCGGCTACATTGGAAGCATGCTAGAAACCTTGCCGCGGTGGCTCGTTCTAAGGGTAAGGTCAACAAGACGATGTCAGCTTTCATACGGCGGACAGGAGGCATAGTGATGAGACACAGGGAACTAGAGGGCTATTATAGGATGGATGGGGTGCATCTCTCAGACATTGGTTATGTCATACTTAATCTTAGGTTTCAAGAGGGCATCAGCAAGGCCTTATTTTTGATGGGTGGTGGCGCTCAGGTGGCTTGAGGTGGTCAAGACCTGAGCTGTGGTGGGGTAGAGTGAATTTAATAATGTGCAGGGTTAGGTTGAGTGGAAAATGCTCACGGGGGTTACAGTGGTTTGGTAGGTTCAAGCTCGTTGGTGGCTCTGAACCTGAGGATGTAGGGGTGTCACGGTATACCCCTATGGTTGGTCATATATTCGAAAGCATGCAACTTGATTGTTATATAATTAAGTACTGTCATATTAATTATAGAATTAAGTACTGTCATATCATGGTTTACATGTTTATGTGTGGGTCATTGCCTGGGTTAATTACAGGTGGTGGGTGAAGGATATTTAAGTAACAGGTGTTGGTGGGGGCAATGACCTTATGTTTATAATATGTGTTTTTAATAAAAACTGTGGACAAACATTTTTCAAGCTTAAATTGTAGTCTGCGTTTTAATGGGTATGGATATTAAGGTTAAGCTGGACATGCCAAAAAGACAACTATGCACATGTCATGACAAGGAGAGAAATGGTTTCCTATCTAATGTTGAACTGTAAATCCAATATACTTTGATAGGGTCAGGAACCAAAAAGTGTATTCCTGACTCAGTAGTGTTAAAAACACTATTTAGGTTTCCGGCCCACTCAAGGAGGCAAGGATGCAAGGTGGGAGGGAGCGGGGTCAAAGGCAGCACTGGCCAGTCAGCATCTCCTAATATCAATGGTGAATCAGTACATCTCTATGGGGAAAGTTCAGTGTCTCCATGCAGAGCATGGAGACGCTGAACATCAGTACTGCACAATGTGGAGCACTGCCCCAGGAATATCTCTAGTGGAAATCTAAATGGCTGCTATTGGAGGTGTCCCTGTGCAATGTAATGCAATGTAAGCACTAAATTTTCTATGAAAGGGCAGTGTTTACATAAAAATGCCTGCAGGGACATACTATACTCACCAGAACAACTACATTAATGTCAGGAACGACACAGGGATCCAATACGCAGTGTGCAAATAAAACGTATAATGGACCTTAGAGTGGCTGGACTAACGTTAGCAAGTAAAGACTGGCTGGACTAACGTTAGCAAGTACAGAGTGGCTGGACTAACGTTAGCAAGGACAGAGAATAGTCAGGGACGAGCCAAGGTCAAGGAAGCCAGAAAACAGAATAAGCGATAAAGTACAAGCCGAGTCACAGGGAAGGAAAATGCAGAATAGTCAAACCAGAGCCGAAGTAAAAATACTAAATATTACAAATTAGAAAACACACAATAGGGAACAAAGTATCTTTGAACCACAACAGGGCAATGATTCGATGCTTATGAGCTCTTTTTATAGTGTGGCTCTTTAGTAAGATAGCGACACCTCCAAAACATAAAATTAGGCGGAGTCAGAAACGCTGTGGTGAGAGGGAGGAGACTAAGGACGGTCCCTCTTCTTCAGGAGGAGATCCCCAAGATGAGTCATAGCCTGATATGAGATAACAAGTACCCTAACAATTAAGTTTGGACCACATAGACCCCCAACTGCATAGGTTCGGGTTCGGACTGTATAGAGAGTTTTGATCCAACATGGTCTCAGATAATCCCTTCTTAAATGCTGATAAACTTCTAACTACTGAAATACAGTCACCCATCAACTCAACACAATAGAACACAATATGATTTCATTTTCAGACAAGAATTCCATTCTACCTAATAATAATATTGTATTTGTTTATCTGCTTGATCTGAGGCTGCTTGTTGTTTTCCTGAGCTTATGATCTCAAGGATCAATGATGGTCAATGTCAATAACATCATGATATACTTTTGTATAAATATCCTATTCCGAAGTGTATTAACCAAGTCATAAACAGTAACAAAAGCAATGCTTGTCTGAGCTCACAAAATTAAATAAAAAGGCAATTCTATTCTGGCATACATTCGATATGGATCAGATTATAAAGACTGGAAACATAACATTAGGTACTTAAACGGGTTTAAAGGCGTTTGTAATGACTTCACGGCAGAACTAACAAGATTGGTAGTTAAGATGGATTGCAGTGTATATTTCATGTGACAGAGATACACTAGCTGGCATATTGTTAATTAGGGCAACTGATAAATTCATATAATTGATCTTATTCATTTGATATGATTTGTTTGCAGTTCACTAAAATTAACCTTTATAAGTACCAGTGAATCACCATCACTTTTTTACCACTTTACTAGAACCATACCTGTAACACAATGGACTTATGTATGAAATGGGTTTTCTTGCTGGATTGTACTTACTGTATTATTGAGTCAGATCTCTCAATACGTCTGTATTCTGAATTCCAGCACACTGAACAGAAGAAAATAAATAAAAACATCTATGTTGGGTATCAAAAGCATGAATAATTCAATCAAATTTTATCATATGAAAATGTGCATCACCCACTCTGGTTAGCTTCACTTTTATAGAATAGATCTACAAAACAAGTGCTTGCATGCTGATTATGAGAATAAAACATTGATGATTGAGGGAGATAATGTAAGACAGTTTAATACAAGTTACCAGAACAAAATTAAATTTTCAGGATTTACTTAAACCTTTAAATAATGTATTTGTCATAAATTTGAGAATTAAAAGGTAATTGCACATGCATAGAAATCAATAGCTAAAGGTGCCAGGTCAGCAGGGCCAGGTTAACAGCCCAATGGGCCTGGTGCTGACATTTATGACGGGCCTAATTAAAGAATCATATCAACCAAAAACACTCCCAAGCGTCATGTATCTGATGGAGATTGTGTTGGAGAGAAAGAAAACAGCAGCTATAAGAAAACACATACCCTAGGCTAATCTCTCACTAATTTATGTTTTCATCTTTCAAGTAAATCCATAACCCCTAACAGCAGTGTCCAGTCAAGCAGGAAGTCAATGGACACGGTAAAAGGGTGTGCCACTGACACAAATCACGTAACCTGCCAAAAGGGGCGAACATGCCCAAAAAGAGGATATGTCTGCCCAAAGAATTAGAAGGCCAGCCTGGTATGAATGCATGTCAGACTGCCTGCCAATCATGCAGCTGGCCAACTAAGGGCATACTATGCAGCCAGCACCCTGAGCTTGCCATAAATGCATCTAATCAAGCGCTCGCTCAACACTTTCTAAGGACTGTCCCCTAAACTCGCCGGTCCACTTGTCTCCTTACCTTCTTACTAGCAGGCAGATGCTCCTGGTATATAGTCTGGGACAGAGAAAAGCTGTATGTAGTAAACGTGTAGAAGAAAGGGAACATGCCACAGTGTTAGAGAGACCAAACTCAGCATTACCTTAAAGGATCACTATAGAGTCAGGAACACAAACATGAATTCCTGACCCTATAGTGTTAACACCACCATCTAACCCCCCTGGGCCCCTCATGCCTCCATAAATATAGTAAAAATCTTACTGTATTCAAGCCTGAAGCTGTAACTCTGCATGCTGTTAGACTCAGAAAAACAAGCAGTCTGCTGACATCATTAGAAGTGGTGGCCTGATCCAATCACAGTGCTTCTCCATAGGATTGGCTGAGACTGACAAAACGGCAGATCGGGGCAGAGCCAGCATGATTCAAACACAGCCCTGGCCAATCAGCATCTCCTCATAGAGATGAATTGAATAAATGAATCTCTATGAGGAAAGTTCAGTGTCTGCAGGCTACTGATGATTCTACTAACCAGAACAAATTCAATAAGCTGTAGTTGTACTTGTGACCATAGTGTCCCTTTAACTATATTCATTTTCAGCCAGTCCACATAAGTTTTGTTCCCATACATCCCTCTTAAGTTTCCATACTTAAGTAAGAGTATGTGAAAAGTAGTTAGGGTTGCCACCTTTCTTGGAAAAACATACTGGCCTTACTAATTTGCATAATTAAATATGTATGGGTGACATCACATGATGTAAATCACAAGGAGTGACATAAGAGAAAATGCTGTAAAATCACCAAAAAACTACTTAGTTTGATTATGCTGTATAGATGGATTCCTCCCAGTGCCCCCATGTCTCCCAGTGCCCCCATGTGTCGATTACTCCAGGTCTCAGTGTTCCTATGTATCAGTGTCTCAGTGCCCCATGTCTCCCAGTGTCCCCTAGTGTCGTGTTCCCAGGTCTCCCAGTGACCCTATATATCACAGTGTCCCTATGTATCACAGTGTCTCAATGTCCCATGTCTCCCTGTGTCCTCCAGTATTCCCATGTGTCTATGTCCCCATATATGTGTCACTAGGACACTAGGAAGACGGGGAGACCTGGGGACACGGGGAGACCTAGGGACACAGAGACACAAGTGACACTGGGAAACTAGGGGACACTGGCTGGGACACATGGGGACACTGGGAAAACAGGGGACACTTGAAGACATGGGGACACAGACACTAGAGACACTGGCTGGGGGACATTGAGACATGGGGGCACTGGGAGACATTGGGACACTGAGACACCAGGGCCACATACACTAGGGACACAAGCTTGGAGACATGGGGACATTGAGACACTTGAGGCACTGGGAGACATGGAGGCACTAGGAGACATGGGGACAGTGAGACACTGGGAGACTAGGGGTCACTGGGAGACTAGGGGCACTCAGACACCAGGGACACTGGCTGGGAGACATGGGGACACTGTGTCCCCATGTGTCTGTGTCATAATGTCTCCCAATGTCCCTAAGTGTCTCAGTGTCTGCCATAATGTCTCCCAGTGTCCCTTAGTGTCTCAGTGTATGTCTCCTTGCAGCCTTTCCCCCATCCCTTACTTCCCTGAGCCGTAGGCTGTCTCTGCAGGGTGGGAGTTGCTGTCTGGACTCTCTGTAGCTGCACCCCTGCAGTATAGATAGGCAGGGAGGCATATGCTGGAACTTCCTATCCCTGCCTGTCTCAACACACAGCGAGTGTGGCCAGTGCTGGTATTGCATAGTAATCTCTTGTTTTCTCTTGTTTAATTGCATAGTAATCTCTTGTTTATACTGAGAAAAAAAACAGCATTTGTATTGCCAATATCACTGCAATATTGGCACCAGCCAGGCAACCTCAAATACTGGCTGTGTCAATAAAATAAAAGCCAGGTGGAATCCCTAAGAGTAGTGTGTGGAAAAAAAATTTTTTAATTTTTTTTTTTAAATCAATGGGCCTATTCCATGGGCCTGGGCCTGGAGCTGCCCCTATGTTAATCTGGCCCTGCAGGTCAGCAGTCATTCTCTGTAGAGAGAGCCCTTAATTGGAGTGTTCTCATAGAAGAACTGACTTGGCCATAAGCTGAGTTGTAATGCAATGGTTACAAGCAGAAGCAACATGCAGAGAGAAACAAGTATCTTTTTTTAAATGATGGTAAAAAGCCAGGATTATTTTATAAATTAAAAGTATTTTGATAGTTTCATTAAAGGGACACTATAGTCACCTGAACAACTTCAGCTTAATGGGGTTGTTCAGGTGAGTACAATAGCTCCCTGCAGGCCTTTTCATGTAAACACTGTATTTTCAGAGACAATTCAGTGTTTACATTAGAACCTAGGAACACCTCCAGTGGCAGTCACTCAGACGGCCACCAGAGGGACTTCCGAGCCAAGTCCTGCCTGATGCGCAGGACTCATGTTTGACGTCTTCACGCTAAGCTGAAGACATCAAACGTGCTATCAGGACACAGCAGGCACTGTGAACGTGCCTCCTGTGTCCTGTAGTAACCCAGAGCCTGTTAGCAATCAAAGCCGATGGTGTGGGAGATAAGGATCTCTTGCACACAGCGTCGACTCGGAGTGACAGTGACAGTGAGTGTGAGAGAGTGAGTGAGTGAGTGAGTGAGTGAGAGAGTAAGAGAGACAGAGAGAGAATGAGATAGATAGACAGAAATAGATAGAGATAGATAGAAAGAAATAGATAGATAGCAATAGATAGATAGAAAGAGATAGATATAGATAGTGTGTGTGTGTTTACAATATTTATTTAAAAGTTGTGTGTTTGTATACAAACACTATATATAGAGATCTCTATATATAGTGTTTCTATGGAAACACACAAATTTTGGGCTGAGGAGGGTTGCGGTAGGAGGGGGGCAGGCATAAACAACGAGCTGAGCTGTCAGTCAGCTCAGCTCCCAAACTTGCATACCGCGCACATGCCTGGTAGAGAGCTCAGTTCATTCATAGAGTGGCATTCAATGCCGCTCTATGAAGAACGTGATTGGTGCAGCACAAAGCCGTGCATGCGCAACACAGAGCAATGACGCTTCTCCAAGAGAAGCATCTGATTGAGCCCTGCTATTTCATAATTTTGACAAAAAAGGAGGCGTGTCCTGCCAAGGAGCTCAGCGCTGGAACGGAGGTAAGTTTATATGAGAAAAAAGACTCAAATTATAATTTTTTTAATGGGAAACTAATATAAAAGCAAGAAAAAAGGCTAGGGGACCTGTCTTTCTTGCTCTTATATGGTGACTATAGTGCTCTTTTAAGGTATGCTCTCGAGAATACTATTTGTTTATTTTATATAAGGTGAATATTTATGAAAGAAACATTCCAAGTACCATAATCACTACAGTCTCATGCCCTGTGCCCTGGCACCTTTCCAGATTAATAATCAAACCCTTTAAGACAAGTTACCTGAGTTTTGCTGGGTGTTTGGAGTATTCCTTTAAAAGGTTGTGTTTGGTGACATTATGTGTTGTTCCAGTAAAGGGTCGCTATAAATGTCGCAGCTCTGTGTTGTATGTAGGAAACTCGGAGTGATGTGTGTGGCGGTGCGTGATGTACGGTAGCTGTATGTGTAAGCGCTCTTTCCGGTCCAGGATAAACAGGGAACAAGTAAAGTGATCTGCACCCATCTGAGCTGTAGACCACAAGCTCTCTGATAGAAATCTGGGGGAACAGGGCTGGTTGGGGGATCGTTTCATTTCCCTGCTGACTCACTGGATAAATTCAGACAAAATTAGATACGGAATGAAACAAATTGCACACATCTAGTGTATGTGTGTGATTGTAAGTAACTGTGAGTGTGCCAAGAGGCATGTTAAATGGTGGAATTAACATGGGTGGTGTTTGGGAGGGGCCGAGGGGTGGAGCTTTAGAAAAGGTTTACCAAATTATTTTTGGGCTCAAGTCTGGGTTTTTTTGACCCTAGTAATGCCAGATGCAAGGCAGCCACTGAGAGACACCGGATATAAGTAAGTAAAATACTTTTGTTAATGCACACCAAATTGCTAATATAACATGTTTATATTCCTAATACTATACTGCTCCTTAAATGTTAAAGGAGACAAGTGGAGAAAGGGAAGATATGAGGATGAGGCCATATATGAGGGATGAGGATCATGGGCACAAGTGAGACACAGGGGTGCAGGGAGGACATTGGGAGGGAAATAAAAATGAATAAAGGAGGATATGGGAAGTTGAATACAAGTGGAGGGCTGGGAAGAGCAACACAGAGCTTTAAAGGACCACTATAGTGCCAGGAAAACATACTTGTTTTCCTGGCACTATAGTGCCCTGAGGGTGCCCCTCCCGCCCAGCTGGATGGAGAGGAAGGGGTTAAATTTACCTCTTTATCCAGCGCCAGGCGGGGAGCTCTCCTCCTCCTCTCCTCCTCCTCGGCTGAATGCACATGCGCTGCAAGAGCCGCGTGCGCATTCAGCCAGTCTCATAGGAAAGAATTCACAATGCTTTCCTATGGACACTGGCATCTTCTCACTGTGAAAATCACAGTGAGAAGCACGCAAGCGCCTCTAGCAGCTGTCAAGAGACAGCCACTAGAGGCTAGATTAACCCTAATATAAATATAGCAGTTTCTCTGAAACTGCTATGTTTATAGAAAAAAGGGTTAACCCTAGCTGGACCTGGCACCCAGACCACTTCATTAAGCTGAAGTGGTCTGGGTGCCTATAGTGGTCCTTTAATGTAAAGTGTAGGAGGCTCCATACCTTGCAGAGGAGTTGCTGCTTCACCGCAAACACCACCCAGTCACCATGATAGTTTAACACTCTCTGGTTGACTTAAGACTTCTCTGTATTAACCCTATGGGCAATGTTGTAATAAAAGGCTGATGTGGGTGATACTACAAGGTTTCTATTGTATTACATACATTTGTTATACCTTATCATTAGTAGCAAACTAGAATAGAATTTGTTTAATTAGTCGTGCTGTGAGGATTGTGATACATTTTATTCACCAGGCCTGACTTGTTTGTTTTTATTTCCTTTATTTAATATGATAGGAGTTCTACAGACAGCTCTCTCGTGGGTTGCTCTGTGGGACATCATCCATTAGTCAATGCAAGATGCTCATAGCTCTGTGTAGAACCTTCTGTGCTCCATGCGTCTCCTCTATTGCTCGTTGTGTGGCAATGATGCTGGTGGTGGCAGTAGCAACAACAGCAAGGTCTTGGGCTAGATGCCAATGATTTTCAAAAATACAGTAACGGGCCAATATTGTGCAAGTGTTGAGCCTGATAAGGCCAGCGGACCATAGATTGCGGGCCCCTGTAGTAAACACTTTGCTTTCTGAGTAACTGCAACACATTACAAAACAACCATTTTGTACTAGTTCTGTCACCTGAGCCTGGAACACACTAAGCATTCTCAGCATAGTCACATAATATATTATTTGCTATCCTTGTATCATTACACTCAGTATGTCACTATTACACAAACCTACTGAAACAAAGCTGCTTAATTTCTAAAGATACGGACTGAAATTTGGAAGGTACTCCACTGGATTTATTTCACCTCTCTTACCACATTATTCATGTACTATAACAATGCTAACATTTTTACTTATAGTTTACCTACTGTAATATTTTGTACTCGTAATTACATGTAATTATTAACATGTTGGCTGATAGAGCTTGGTTAAAAAATATTTCAATTGTACACAAGAAATGTCTACTTTGCCCAACCACCCCCCTGCCTGCCCCTCGTAGCTGTAAATGATTTAAAATAACTGTATCTCTATTTCTGAGGCCGAATTCCACAAACCAACTGAAACAAAGCAACTTCATTTCTATATTATTGTAAAGCGCTATGGAATCTCTTGGCACTATATAAATGGCGATAATTATAATAATAATACCAAGCACTACCTGCCCTCCCTGGGTCCTTCAATCTATATCGCATGCTCTTCCAGCTGTTTGAAATCACAGTCAATCACCTCCTCATTCCCTTCACATGTTACCAGTTACTGCAATTATACTATTAATTCACTCTGCAATCACCTCCAAATTCCTCTGCAACCTCTTGTCTCATCTCCCCATTTAAATCTCAGCTCACGGGCAGGGTCCTCTTTACCTATTGTATTGGTACATTTATATTATACTGTCTTTTTGCCAATTGCACAGCGCAGTGGAATACTTCTAAAGCTTTATAATTGCCAGCAATAATAAATAATTACAGTGCAATATATTTATATATGGAAAGGTGGAGCCTAGAGTTGTGGGAGGGGATGATCCTGCCTATATAAACTTACGTTCTCTTTGTTTTTACTATGTATTTTAAGCTGTTGGATACTAAGCTACTGCTGCTGTAAGCGCGGTGCTTTACCTTTGTGTTTGTATATAGTAACGTTCGCTTTGTTTTTACTATGTATTTTAAGCTGTTGGATACTAAGCTACTGCTGCTGTAAGCGCGGTGCTTTATCTTTGTGTTTTTACCTCCATACCAGGCCGACAACGATTTGGTCACTTCCGCTTCCGGGTTTCCAGATCCAGTCTTCTTCGTGTTTTCTTGGGCCTACCTGTGTTTCTTCCAGACTACCAGTGCTCCCTCGACCCCAGGAAAGCACTCCTGTCGGCCGTATCTACTGGGACTACCTTTTCGCTGCGTCCATGGTACTCTTGCCCCGCTTCCCGGTCTGCCGTCAGGCACCCAGAAACAGTGAGTACAAACCACACGAATTATGTTCTTACTCACGACACGTACGAATGCCTCTATACACGAACGGTTACTTCACGTACGACTAGCTACACATACAGCTATCATACGAACATTTAGTCACACGAACGGTTATTCATACGAACGACTGCTCATGAGAACGGCCACTCATACGAACGGCTAGTCATACGAGCAGCTATTCATGCGAACAGCTATTCATACGAACGGTCAATTACACGGACAGCTATTCATTCAAACAAACTCATACGAATGGTTAAAAAATAAACGAACGATCAAAGTCAATATAGACGAAGTTCACGAACCACTAATGCACATTGAGGATTCAGACGAACGCATAGCTCTCACAAACTTACAAAACATGATTCATACACAGAGTCTCAAAGCTACACCGTCATCTACCAGCAGAAATCGTTCATGACAGCCACAAGGGCTAGGAATATTAAGCCTACAACAGGCACCAAAACGTTTATGCTGTTTGTTTTAGGCAATACATGTTGGGCTTAGCCACTTTAGCTGTGGTTAAATAAAAATGTTGTTACATTTCAGTATAGTAATTGAGGTTTGCCGTACACTTTGCAAATGTTGTTTTTTTTTTTTTACAGGATGTGATCTTTTCCCTCCCTGACTATTTACAATAAATTATAATCTCAAATCCTATATATCATGTATTTACGTATATAGGAATTAAAGTAGGTTTTAAATATAGATATTGTCTTTATACGATGTCTTTTCAGTATGAACCGCTATCAACACAAAATACTATTACCATCCAGACTATTACCATCCAGACAGTATTACCATCCATTCGATCTATATGTCACATAAATATTTAAACCATATGCGGGGGTAAAACTCTCTTACAAAAGTCACGTCATAATTAATATAAGATGCCTATGCCTTATTAGGTCAAATTAAGTTAACTCTCACTTCAAATCCCTTAACTCGCTAGGTCAAAGACACCAAAAGACCGCTTATTAACCCTCAAGCAGGAAAACTTTTTATAAAGGTAGGTATAAAAAAAAACAAAAAAAAACTTGCAGGTGTCCCGTACAGTGTATAAAGTTAAATTTATTTTAGGTCTCACAGACAGCTGTGTTCATTCGCTCACTTACTACGTCACGGACTCTCCGTTAGCTTACAGGTACGCACGCCCACCGGTTACTTTTTCCCAAACACCATTAACTGATAAGTCACCCAAGATCAGAACGTAGATTGTCACAAACGAGACTTATAACCATCCTCACGTGGAGGTGCTGTACGCCCCACGACCCAATCCTTTGATAGGGTCACGCACACCCCACTCGGGGTGTAGTTAGTACCACTCTTCTTCTCCCCTCTGTCTTCCAATTCACAGCTCAGAGGCATATACCTCACCATCAATTCATGGCACAGTCAGGACCAAGTCACAGATAAAGCCTCTATTCAGCCTTTTGGCAATTAGCAGGGCCTCATCTCTCCAAATGTAATTAAGTTCTTCGCCGTCTGGCATTAATAAAGTTACAAACCAATAACTAAGACCAGAATATGGAGAAGCTGGAATCCTCAACCCCAGCTTACGTGAACTCCACAGATCTCGCAACCAAAATACCCACTGCACTAATTGCAGCCACAAAGGATAATGCCACTTTCGCGCAACCTGCACAGGGGTCAGACACGCACATAATCACCCCTGCACACATCGTCCCACCCAATATAAAAAAGAATATATTAGAGGGTAAGGATGAGAATATTATGTTACTCCTGATAGCGTCCCAAGACATAATTGACAACAAGACGTACAACTACGGTGACGTGTCTGTGGTACTTAAGGCTAAAGACAACAGGTTGGACCAAAAAACTGTCCATCCCGGACTTCGTGCTAGCCTTCAGTCTCTACAGAGATATTATCTGCTTTAATTTCCCACAACTCAGAGAGGAGATAGACCTCTACATGCACAAGTTGGTGGACCTGGGTAGCAAGTATGGTGGCACTACATTTTACGACTATCACAAGTCCTTCTCGGCTAAAGCGGCGGCTACATTTGCTCAGTTTAATATAAGGATAAACCGGAGCCACATGGACACCGAGTTATTTTGCTGCCACTTTGCCGGGCGAGTGCCACCGGCATGTGCCCCATCGAACCTAGTTTACCCACTACTAGCTATAGTACACCGAGCACCACTAACTACAATACACCAAGCACCAGCAGGTTTGAACAAAGAGGTTTAAGGGACAAACTGGGTAGACCAATAGTCTTTCTGGGGAAGGCACAGGTATGCAACAACCAATGCAGGCGGTTGCAGTTTCAGTGCCTGCAGGTTGTTGCATGTCTGTGCCATCTGCTTTAGAGCCCACGCCAAGACAATGTGCCCTAATAGTCTATTCCCCAAAAAATTACTAAGGGAGCTATAGGTTGATACACTAGCCTTTTACCTCGTCACTCACCCATCCCCGCACCTAGTCAATTTCCTTATCACAGGCTTCACCGAAGGGTTCCACACTGGGCTAATTGCACTCCCCATAGGTATGCTTGAGTGTAACAATCTACAGTCGGCAACTTTAGACCCCACTACAGTGGATACACTCCTTCACAACGAAGTCCATAAAGGCTTCATGATCGGGCCATTCCATACGTCCCCGTTCACCTGCTGGCGTACCAATCCTATAGGTATCACCACAGGGAAGTACAACATTAAAAAAAATGCTTGATCATAGACCTATCAGCTCCTCATTCTGTTGTCACACCTAGCCGCAACACACTCATACCGTCAGACGAATTCTCCCTGCAGTATGCCACAGTAGACAACGCTATACAGGTGATATTGGAGGCAGGGAAAGCAGCCTGGCTAGGGGAAACAGACATTCTGCAATGCATTGTAGCTGCTCCCAATACACCAGTCACTGTGGCATCTACATGGAGTAAAATGGAAAGACTTGTACTATTTTGCTGTTCGACTAACTTAAAGCAAAAAGCAGCCCAAAGTTATTTGATTTATTCGCTGAGACACTATGTTGGTTGTTGTTAAATATAGGTGGTTGTCCAGTGGTTATCCACTATCTAGATGACTTCCTGACAGTAGAAAAACACAAGTCTGTCCCACTAAGCATTACAAAAACTGTGGCACTATTTGCAACACTTGGAGTACCGGTTGCCTTGGACAAAACAGTGGGGCCTGTCACTAGATTGTCATTTCTCGGAAAATGCCTAAACTCGGTCACCATGCAGGCTAGTCTCCCCACAGACAAGGTTCAGAGGATCAGGACAGAGATAGACCTGTTTCTCAACAGAGGTACTACCAACCGGAAAAACCTACAGTCTCTACTTGGTTCTCTGAACTTTGCAATGAGAATTATTCCACAAGGATGGTCGTTCATATCTAGGCTACTCTGCCTGTTACCCAAATTACCCAATGACATCAGCACAGTCACTCTTGACCAACATGCTAGTCAGACTTGTCAATGTGGAGACAATTCTTGTCTCAGTGGAATGGTATAAATATGTTCATAGGTCATGGACAGAGTTTACCCCAGTGCTGTGGAGTGACGCAGCACCCCACTCGGGGTACGCAGCTATTTTTGGCGACAGGTGGTTTAGAAGCGCATGGCCAGTCGAGACAGCTTCATTACCCCCGTTTTTCCACCCTGTTTAAAGTATACCCTATAGTGGCTGCTGCTAAAGTCTGGGGACATCTAAGGAAGGGACAAACCATCAAATGCTACACTGACAACGCAGCCACATGCGATATTAACAAAGGCAGATATTCCACTTTGACCATAATGAGGTTAATCAGGAGACTAGTATGGTTGGCAACCACTCTACACTTTCACCTCACATGCGAGTACATACTGGGCCACCACAACTCCGCAGCTGATGCTCTGTCTCGCTCTAACTTTCAGGTGTTCTGTCAAGAACATCCCACGGCCGAGATAAACCCATACAACCCTCCGCTGTTCCAGCACCTCATCCTGGACTAAATGCACTCATGGCGCATGGCAGAATGCTAGCGCAATCAGCACTCTCTGCAAACACCAAGCAGTTCATAAAACCGAGCCCTTACCATTTTCAACAGGTTCATCACAGAGTACAAAATCCGTAACACCATGGTGGCATTTACTTCTTTTTGCCACCTACATCTAAAACTAGCGCATAATACCATAAAATTAAACCTCACAGGTATACAATATCACCTCACAAACACATATCCCAGTCACAGCACTTTCATGTCCACTAATCCGATTAGAAATGTTTTAAAAGGCATCTTACGACTCGAAGCACAAAAACCCACTAAACGCCAACCAATAGATGCAAACAAGTTTCGGGTATTATCTGATACATTGGATACACTGCCGTTTGAAAACGAAACAAACAATACGTTAAAAATGGCTATTTATCTAGCCTTCTACGGGTTCTTAAGACCAAACTAGCTCACCACTATCCAAACATCTCATACCACCAACATGCTTACCATGGCAGACCTCAACAAAACCGTAGACCACTATGTTTTGACACTACAACACTCCAAAACCAATCAAGCAGGACCTCCTGATGAAATACCAACATACCCCACAGGTAACAAATGGTGCCCCGTACAATTATTTGACTATCTTTATCCAGGCATAAAGATACAAGATAAGAACGCCCCACTACTAAATCTACATGGCAACCCACTAAACAAATCCAAATTCATGGTATACATAAGAACTCTGTTTTCAAAAATAGGGTATGACCCATCAGCATTCACCGGTCATTTGTTAGGTGCGGCTACTGCAGCATCTAATCAGAATGTCCCAGCACACATCTTTAAAAAATTGGGACATTGGAAATCATCCGCTTTCAACCGATACATTCCTCAACCAGAGCGAGAAATGAGGAAAGCCTTTATCGATTTAACTAAATGATACGTATGCTCATACTCGTATATGGAATTTTTCTGTTACGTATTAAAGTAGTTTGCCCATACTTTTGCCCTCTTTATTTACAGGCCTGCCTGTACATTCGGTTTCGGCACACCACAACCGAATTTAGCTAATAATACAATCCACGCTTACTCGGCTAATTTCCCTGACCACAAATATATATATATATACACACACACAGGTGGGTCCTGTGGTTTTAGCACATTATCAAGAGGATTATTTGAGCAACGTATCCAGGTAACACAGTTAGTCAGTATCTAAAAGCAATATGATGCAGGCTAATAGGCACAGGCATGTGCAGCAGGATTATATGAAATGGTAACAGACTATCAAAGCAATCCAGATGAAGACTTGACAGAATAATGGGTATAGCTGGTTGTTATACACATTGAGGCACATGATACTATTTGAACCTCTGCGGTATAACTCCTTCAGTAATTAAAAGCAATGAAGCCAAGTATAAAGAACAGAGATAGATTATAGTATTCCTGTTTCAGAAAAGAGAGAAACAGTTAGAAAAGAGAGAAACATTTTAAACCAGCACCTGGGATAAATGAAGATTGCAAACCATTAATGTACGCCAAGTATCTCCCAAGGGCATTGGGGGCATTTCCTGCCCAACGATTGTGAAAGCTCCATCATTATAATTACTACTGTTACTTATTCCAGGTTGTAGGGAGTGGTGTTTATTTGCAATTTCTTTCTGACCTTGTCATACCTTATCAATGACCATACTAAGCTATACATTAACTATGGTAGAACACAGCAGAGAGAGTATGTATGACATGAGTTTTTAAAATCAAACAAATATTAGCACAAGCAACACACATGCCATCCGGCTGTGTACATGGAAGAGGCACACAAATAAAGTAAGGTTAGCTTTCCTGTATGTTCGTTGCTGTGTGTTATCTATAACAAAAACATTGTGTTCCAATGCAATACTCTCGAAAGCGATAGCAGACGGTGTCTCAGCAGTATTTATCAGGTCTGTGTTGCGAGATTTATCAGTAACAGTATACAATTGAGTTAAGCTGCATTTTGTGAACTTACCCGAAATCATAATGGGTAACTTTTATCCGTGGCAGTGCAGGTCTTTTCAATATATCTCACTAGAAAGACTCCCTTCTGTGCTTTATGGATTAGATTTCCTTACCTTCAGTATTCTTTTTGGTGCAAATAGTTACTTGTTGCATCAACAACTTTACTGCAGTAAAAAATAACCAAGAACTATTTATTCCTGTTTACAGTAACAACAATAAAGCAAACTGACAATGGGTATTTGTGAAGCTTCCAAAATCCCCACTCCCCACCCTCTCCTACTCACTCACTTATATGCTTCCCCTTCTCCTCCCACCTGTGTGTGCTGCATATCAGAGTTTATATATAGGGACGTGTTTCTTTAAAGGAACCCTGAAGTGGTAGGAATAGAAATCTTTATTCCTAATGTTTTTGTGTTTTTGTCGCCGGTAATATAGGTGAAAATAAGAAAATAATGCATTTTCCTTATCTCCCTCAGTGCTGCTTACCTCTCCACCTCACACAATGTCATGGAAGAGGCATGGCCTCCACCAACATGGTCCGACCCAATAAAGAAGCATTGGGAAACTGATGCACATGGGCGGCGAGGGCTGCGTGCGCATCCAAGTTTTCCCATAGGAAATCATTGAATCAATACTTTTCTATGGGGGCTTCAGTGTCACGTGATCGAGTTTTACTTGGTCAGTGCAGCAGAAGTGCCTCCGGTGGGTGTCGGTGTAACAGCCACTGGAGGTGTGTTTAAACATTAGGATAGACATTGCCGTTTCTGCAATATTGTAATGGTTTTTCTTGAATGGTTAGATTGACAGGACCTCCGCACTCAACCTTCTTCATTGAAATGAAGTGGCCTGAGTGATTTGCGCGGTCCTTTAATATATAGCATCACATAATATGGCATTCGCTATACAACAAATTCCACTCAGTATAATATCATATTAGATTTAAAATATATTAAAATATATAGCATAAAATATATCATATTAGATCAAATATTTTGCCAGAAAATATAGCATGTTAACCCCTTGAGTGCCAGTGCAGTTTTGATTTAGTTTCTCTCACAGGAGGCTAATTTTTAGCTTTTTCTTTTTCTTTATTTTTTTTTTCTCTTATATTTAACATTATATTTTTTTAAGGAATATTTCAAGCACCATAACGACTACTGCTCCTGAACTAAACCCTGACTTGCATGGCCAGCTCTCAATGGAGATAACTTGCACCTTGCTGACCCCAGGTAAGCGGTCAAAATGTTAGCAAATGGTTTGACTACTTACATTGGAAAAGCAAAAGGGCACCCCTAGCATCATTACCACTTGAGGGCGGTGTAGTAATTATGGTGCTTTAAGCGTTCCCTTTAAAATTGTAAATAATTCTCATCCACAACCCCAGAAACTACTTTCATCTTGATGGGAATAAGGTAACCTTCCCTTTCAAGATGGCATTCTGCTATCAATGTCCTAGGGCAAACTACCAGATGCACTCCCCAATCCACATTACTGAAACTCTCCCCTACTTACTCACCTAATCGCTGGTGCCTCTATTGCTGCGCTATGTCATGTCTTGTGGAATGGTATACTAATTACTGGCTGAAAATACATTGTTTACTTTGCATATTGAAGGGTGCATCTTTTCTGCAACTCCCTGAATTTTTTACTATTGATTTTTTCCCCTACCCTTACCTCTGGATTTTAAAAATAGTTTATTGATATCCTGGTTGTATCTCTATTAGCGTTAGTCTGAGACATCACTGATATAAATGAAGCATAAATATTTAAATGATAATAAAACGGGATCCAGTAACATAGATTAGGCTATAGGTCAGTATTTGCCCCAGACATGATACAGTAAAGTAATTTATCATGTACAATATATCATTTTCCTGTAAGTGTCATTTCCAAATACATGTTCAAACAACTGTTGTTATTTTCGTTATTTATTCGTGTTAATTAGAAAGCAACGAACATCCGAGCAAGCAGTGACTTTAGTTATTATGGTGTTAAGTCACCTATATGAGTAGCGCTTCTTTTGTATTCCCCTTCCAAGCCTTTTTTTTTTTCTGTATGCCAATTGTTTTTAGTTATGCTTCAAAACCAAATAAAACACAAGTTACAAGAAAAACATAACTTGTATGCAAATTACTTACAAGAACCTAGCTTTAGAGATTTGTATTTTTAACACATCGTTTAGAAATGAAAAGGGGAAATAATTATAAAAACAATGTTTGCATATAATAACTTTGTAATTGTAACATAAATGTAAATGGTTTAGCAAAAGACAAACCCTAGCTAACCTTAAAGAGACACTAGAAGCCCTACATCCATTTTATCTAATTGAAGTGGTTATAGTGCCTGGAGTCTTCTGGCACTGTCCCTCCATTCAGTGTTAACCATTTTCAAGTCATTAATACTAAAAGGTGCCTGGCCCCACCCCTACCAAAAAGATGATACTCTTCTTTAGCCATACAAATTCCTACCAGCAATGGGTATCTATGATAGGCTGAAAGCAGTAAGCTGACACTTGCAGTCCATTGCTGCTCAGGTTGATACTTCCTCATTAGACAAGCAGAATTGAGGGTATAGCAGCTGCCAACTCTCCTTTAAAAGGAAACTATCTAAATAGTTTAACCATGAATGGAAGGTTGGTGCCAGGGGACTCCAGGCACAACAACCACTTCCATGAGATTAAATATACTATGCCTACAGTGTCATTTTAATACTTATACAAATCCTTACCCCAGTGATCATGCAGTGGGGGAGGTTAATTTTGTAACCCCGCATATGCAGGAATTCTTTAGGAAGGGCATATTAGATTTTGTCCTCAAAGACCCCTTTTTTTAGATTTTGTAAAATAATATGAATGTTGTGCCTTATACTAAATAGATATAAAGGTCATTTCTAAAAATAAAAAAAATAAAAAAGTAAAAAATGGGACAATCAGTGTATTGCAAAATATATACATAATGTAAAATGTTTTGGGAGGCGGGGTCTGAGCTTCATGTCGGCCAGACATGGCTTGCAGGAGGTCCTCCACTGAAGCTTGTAACTGCCAACATCCACCACCACCAGTGACAGGGTACCCACTATCAACAAACACTGAAGCAACCATGTGGCCTTATGAGGGAGCTGGACGAGAGAGGCAGATGATCTCCCTGCCTTGCAAAAAACTGTCACCTGTGGTCCCGTATCCCCCCCTCTGGGCAGGTACGTGTTATCCCGGCCCAACACTGAGCTGCTCGACATCCATACTCACCTTAGCCAACTGCTCCTGTCTGCATTCTGAATGCAGCTATACTCACCAAGATGGTGACCACGCTATCTCTGTACAAGGAGGCTCAATGCAGCTCCAGTGTGAGCTGCCTCGTGGGACTAGAATATATTTTTAGCACTTCTGGAAGGTGATGGGGGATTGTGCAGTCACAACATCACGTCTACCATTAGAAAGGGAGTGTCGGGGTGAAACGCTAAGAGAGAAAAGATCCCCTGCGGATCTAGCACCAAGCATCTACTGCTTCTACTGTTTGCCCACCTTGACTGGAGGCCACAAGACTTGGGTTCCTAAGGCATCGTCCACACCTGCAGGAGATCTTCAGCCATATGACTGGGTTCTTCTGCTTCTCCATGTACAGGAGGGACTTGGACTTTGAGAGTCACCAAGTCAGTGACCTAGAGATGCCTGCCTTCATACTAGCCTGGGGCAGGGGGATGCCTTGCCAGAGACCAGTTTTAGATTTACCCTCAACTACCATCCAACGCACTCCTAAGATTTCCAACTCTGGGAGTTGGCTGACTGATGACTCCCCATGTTGAATTGTCCTACCACATAAGCTTTGAACATCCTCATGTTATTAATGGACACCATTCTGTCCTAATTCATTTTCACTTGATATGTTCGTTTATGTTTTTAGCATTGTATTACAATATCAAAGATGCATGGATGGGGCACTATTACCTGTTAACAGTTACAGTAGTTTTCTTACTCATGTATGCCTTTACTTATTTATGCAATGTACAACACAATTCTTACGCAAGGGGATCGACTGACCTAGCGCAACTGTTTAACTAACCATTTGGAATGCCTTAAATATTCCTGTTTATCTTATACCCCAAAAAAGTCATTTTCTCCACATGTCAAGTAAAACTTTGTCAACTACTTCTCATAAAACTTAATTGATATGTTATTGTCAGCATGATTGTTTATCCAAAGATAAAGATTGACAAAAAAAAAAAAAGTTCTTTCTATTTAATTCACAGATAAAATGAGAAAAGTAAATAATAGAGGTAAAAAGAGGAACCGTAAAAAAAAAAAAATATATATATATATATTTATTTCTATATGATACGTACAGTGGAACCTCGGAACTCGAACAGTCCCTTACCCAAACAATTCGGTAGTCGAACAAAAAATTTGAGAAAAAAATGTCTCGGAACACAAACTATTCTCAGTTCCTGAACAAATCATGCCACAAACATGTTCAATTCTAAAGCTATGTCTCACTTTATACACATTTGAAATGGAAGAAGAACAGTTACCTATCCCCATCCAACCAATAATATTTATTCTCCTATCCACTTACGCCATCAACTCTCATCATTACAGGTAAAGTGAAGTTACATTTTCTTTTCATTTACTGTACATTGTGTTTATTTTTTTTTCTATATGATTTTATGCATTTAAGGCATTATTAAACTGTAAAATTTGTGTTAAAATGCTATAATTTTGGGGTTCTGGGACGAATTAATCAAATTTACATAAATTCTTAATTAATTAATTCAATAAGTCAAACAGCCTTCTGGAACGGATTAAGTTCAAATTCCGAGGTTCCACTGTATATTGATCATCCACAATATTAAAACCACCTACCTAATTACGTGTAGGTCCCCCTCGTGCTGCCAAAATAGCTCTGATGACCCCACAAGACTTCTGAATATGTCCTGTGGTATCTGGCACAAAGACATTAGTAGCAGATCCTTTAATCCTGCAAATTGCAAGGTGGGGCCTCCATGGCTCAGACTTGTAGTTTCAGCACATCTGAATCGAAATGAAATTTGGGAAATTTGAAGACCAAGGCAAAACAATGAACTCTTTACTATGTTCCTTAAACCATTCCTGAGCCTTTTTTGCAGTGTGGCAAGGTGCATTATCCTGCTGAAAGAGGCCACTGCCATCCGGGAACATCACTGCAATGAAGGGTGTTTGTGTTCTGCACCCAGATAGGTGGTACATGTCAAAGTAACATCTACATGAATGCCAGGACCGGCTAAACATTGCCCAGAGTATAACACTACCTCCTTCAGCCTGCCTTCTGCCCATAGTGCATCCAGCTACCAACTCTTCTCCTGGTAAACGACGCACACGCTCCCAGCCATCCACTTGAGATAAAAGAAAAGGCGATTCATCCGACCAGGCAGCCTTCTTCTACTGCTCCATGTTTCAGTTCTGCTGCTCACATCTCCATTGAAGACACTTACAGAGGTGGACAGGGTTCATCACAGGTCTGACTGGTCTGCAGTTATGTGGTCCCATTTGCAGTATACTGAGATGCACTTTGTGTTCTGACACCTTTATATAATGATCATTATTACGTTTTTCAACAATTTGAGCTTCAGTAACTCTTCTGTGTACAGAAAATGGAATGAATAAGAGTGGAGCAGTATATCAAGAAAGTGGTTGTTTAGGTGATAAGCCCAATATATAATGTAAAATGTGAGGAAATTAAGGCAAGTTGAAATAATACTTAATAATCAGTAGATGGCCTCAAGTTGGTGATTTTATCAGCACATATGAGAGAAAATACATAAAAAACATATGATAGCGTAGATAGAAAGGAATTACGGCAATATTAGTATTCCCACAAAATATACCCAAAGTGTAGGGCTAAGGAAATCCAATTGCAGAGTAAGAAAGCTCAATTGGCTAAAAAGTACAAGATATTTATTACAGTGACATAGAAGTTTAGAACTTAAAAAACATTAAAATAACTGACTCTTACAAGAAAGAGTGGTGAGTTTGGCACGGCATATGCCGCCACTCACTGCCGTGCTTTTCAAATGTTTAAGCAGGAGACACTGGCTTCGGTAAGTTATGCAGAAGTGGAAGTTGAAATGGATAGCAGCATGGTTTTCCAAGCTGTTGAAGTCTCCACCCCCTTAATGACGTCAACGCGTTTCTCCGGTCTGTCAGGCTTCCTCAGGATGTGATGCTGTAGTGGCCATTTAGGTAAGGGTTTTTAAGGTCTAGAGGTGCACAGTTCTGTTTTTCAATAGGCTCCCTTATTAGTCCTTATTTGCATATACGGAATAAGAGCATTTAGATGGCTACTCAGCCTTTTTGCAGTGCACTCTTCTGTGTGATTGGACCTATTAGGCTAGCCTTCCCTTCCCATAGGCAGAGAGCCTTGAGTGCCCATGATCCTAACCATAGTTAACCAGTTGTTGTTACTTGCACCACTTTTGGTAGGTACTAACCACTGCATACTCTGAACACCCCACAAGACCTGCCATTTTGGAGATGCTCTGACCCAGTCATTTAGCCATTATAATTTGGCCTTCTGAAAGTCACTCAGATCTTTTCACTTGCCCATTTTTCCTGTTTCCAACACATGAAATTCAAGTACGGACTATTCACTTGTTGCTGAATATATCCCACTCATTGTCAGGTGCCATTGTAATGATATAATTAATATTATTCACTTCACTGTCTGTGGTTTTAATGTTGTAGCTGATCCATGTATATGTTTATTTGTCACCCCCTACTTAATTTGTCAATGAAATCAACATTTAGTAGTAGTGCCCTACCTATCAATTATTTCATTTTTTTGGTGCCACAGGTAGAACTCCAAATTCTGAAGCAAACAAACATACTTGTCCATTACACTAGTCATTAGCTCAATTATTATACATCCGTATGGTGCTTTGGAGTTCCTTGCCAAACCTCCAATCGGTGTAAATACGAACACTAAATTCATATACTGAAACGCATGTGTGATATATTCTGTTGCACTCTGTAGATTTGTAGAGTTAGTTTGTTGGCAGTTTACATGTCAATACTGACACACATTCATTTCAATCCATGTCCTAGCATTCTAGCTTTAAAAATTAAGAAATATGATCTAGCCCAGGAGTGCCAAAAAGGTAGACTCCCCATATGTTTTGAAACTACAGCTTCCATGATGCTTTGCCATTCTAAATGCATTTTAAAAGCATGCAAAGCATCATGGGAGTTGTAGTTCTACATCTGGGGATCTACCTTTTGGGCACCCCTGACCTAGGCACTAGCAGTTCTCAGCCCCTGGGTTGGAACAAGCATTTCATATTCATAAGTCCCAAACAGATTCCCAGATGTTGTCGAATGGCAAAGAAAAGTTATAATTATAAAACATCTGGGGATCTACTTTTTAAACACCCTGGTCCACAAACAATAATTTCCTTCAGCAACATTAACCTACCAAGTCCACTGGAGACCTCAATTTAAACCAGGAGGGATTTTCCAAATGGGGTGTTATATTATTGTATAGAATTTGGATCCCTGACATAGGAAAGTTAAGAACCACGAACGTAAGGAATTGTTTTGGGTCTGGTGGACTTGTCCACGAAATATGAGCTAATGTAAAACTAAGGTTCAGACGCTGTATTACCAGCCCTGCGCTCACCTAGAAAATACAGTGCTATTATATTTAATATGCATACCAGGCATACATTGTTTGGATCTGTGACATATCTCTCCTGAATTGTTTGTTATTATTTAAAGTTAGTTTACAGCTCCAGCTCCTATCACCGTTGCCCAAATTGTATTACTCAGCCACCATTTGTTTTGAGCTGGCAAGCAAAAAAATAACATGTGCAGTCAGGAGAGGTTATTGGTGCAGACTGATACTTAGTCCACTTCTGTAGTTTAGAATGTATTTCCTAAAATTAAATCATCAGTAGCTGAGATTACATTGAACAGATTATAGTTTGTTGTTTTTCATATTCAGTTATTGTGACAGCATGCACTGCCAGATTGTTTCCAAGTTTCTGCAACAGTCTTTCCCACAGCCCAAACACCCTCTAAAACAGTGGTCTTCAACCGGTGATCCGCAAGAATTTATTGCCAGTCCACGAAAGCTTTCACCTGACTATACTGCTTCACAGGGCAGGCCTGTCCATTGGCCCCAGTAGGGCCAAGACTGAAGGCGGCACTTTACCCTGTACACTAACAAATGTGCTGTGCAGGGTCTGGCCGCCTATCTGTATATATATATATATATATATATATATATATATATATATATATATATATATATACACACACACACTACACCCTTGGCACTCACAGCGCCCTCACTCTCTCTCTCACACATACACACACACTTGACCCCTGGCACTCACAGCACCCTCACTCACACACACACAGCATCCTCATTCACACACACACACACACACACACACACACACACTGCACCCCTGGCACTCACAGCACCCTCACTCACACATATACACTGTACCCCTGACACTCACAGCACCCACTCACACACACACACACCCCTGCACTCACAGCATACCACTCACACACACACTGCACCCACACTCCTAGCACCCCACTCTCACACACACACACACACTGCACCACCCTCACTCACACACACTGCACACTCACAGCACCCTCCCTCACACACACACACACACTGCACCCCTAACACTCATAGCACCCTCACTCACACACACTGCACCCCTAAAACTTACAGCACCCTCACTCACACACACTGCACCCTCACACACACAGCTTCCTCACACGCACATAGCACCCTCATTCAAACACAGCAACCTCACACACACACACACACACACTGCACCCATCACTCACACACAGCACAATACTCTTTCCTGGCATTTTTGTCTCCTTGTATCCCATCTATGGAGACACCAGAGACAAATTTCAAACAAACACAGTTCAAGCATGTTATTAAATTTGCTTGCCACTGTGCAGAACAAATACGGGGCCCTCTTTCTCATGCTAGAGCTCTTCAGCAGAGCTCTGTGCATGGTATGCCCTGGAACAGCATTGAACCAACATGCACACTTTGTGATGGGACGTGCTTGTCATTGGTGATGACAAAATACACCCTATCTGGCCCCACCCCCTTTTCAGTGGGCCGCTGTATTTAAACAATGCCTGGGCCGAATTTTCTTCCCAGTCCGGCCCTGTTTGTATCTGTGAATCTGTTTGTGTGTCTGCATGTGTATCACTGTGTCTGTGCAACTGTATGTGTGTCAGTGTTTGTATCAGTGTCAGAGTTTGTATCTATGTGTCTTTGTGACTTTGTGTCACTGTATCTGTATGTGTGTCAGTGTTTGCATCGGTGTATTAGTGTGTCTATCTGGGTTTCTTTGTATCTGCATGTGTGTCACCTTGTGTGTATATATAAATATACACACACACTTGGGACAGAAGACAAGCAGGGGGAACCTCGGGCAGAAGAGTATGGAAGTCTGGGGCAGAGAAAAAGGGGAGATAGGGCAGAGAGAAACATCTAAATATGAAATAACAGCAACTATAATAATTGCAAACATTACGTTAATATGAGGGGTACAATATATGGAAATGGGCTTCCAAGGGGTACTAGATTGAAAAAAAAGGTACCACTGCTCTATAGGATGCCACTATTGTTTACACTATAACCAAGCAAGTAGCATTGCAAGACAACTGACAGTGACGTCTGGAAACAGCTTCCAAGCAGTAAATACAGCCGTGCCTTTAAAACAGATATTTAGTTTTTAATAAAAACAAAACAGTAACTTTACAAATAACCAGCTTTGGCTGTCCCATTCCCAGAATCCTTTGTAACAGTGTAGGCACGCTTTTTACCATAACTGTCTGAAAACAAACAATATTATATCATTGCTTTGTAATAATATTATACTAAAGCAGCTACAACAAGCGACAGCAGGGTAAATTCAGATTAACCAGTCCTTCCTGTATTCTAGTGAGTCATCAGAAGGTCAAGCAAGTGATGATATATCAGGTCAGTACTGCACATGGCTGTTTGATATATTTGCCAGCCTTGTATTGCTGATTAACAAAAGAGTTTGTCCAGGGGACATCTAACGTGATAGAAGGTTTAATAGAGATTTAGAAAAACAAATCACATATTTAAATAGCAAGTCTTGTGGAAGCTATTTCCATGTATCCAAAAACCTTTCAGAGAAAAAAATAAATAATGCTATTGTTGCCCCCCACCAAACAGATTATAAAAAAAAGTTCTTGTACTGAACCTATTTATGTAGAAATATTCACGTATGGCCAGAACTGGTTATTACATGGATCAAACTATGCCATTCTAACATTCAGCAATGTGATTCAAAGTTCACCACGAGTACTGAAGCAGTAAGTTTTACACCAAGAAATGTATACTGCTGCGCATTGTCTAGGTTAAAACAAAAAAAATCTTTAAACATTTGTGGCAGCTGTTTTTTGTTCTCTCCATGCTTTAATTGCAATCTCATTCCAGTGAAACTTAAAAGAAAATTGTAGGCAATATAACCATTTAATCTTATTAAAGATTAGTGCCTGGAATCTCCTGGCTCTGTCCATTCATTTAGTGTTAAACCATTCTGGAGCAGTTTAACAATGAATGATTGTCCCTGGCTCCCCATAGCGCTGCCCTCATTGGAGGTATGGCTTAGGCAATGATTACACACTTCCTCGCAGCCATACCAATTCATAACTGCAGGCCCAGCCTGGCTATCAGGCACACTGGCAAATGCTGATGGGCCGCAATTGCCATGGCTAGAACCCAACAAGGAAGAGGCCAGGATCTCCCCTGCCGGCCCATGCAGGGCCAGCGCTATCTAAATGCTGGCCCTGCTGTATGCCATGACGGGCCAGTTGGGAGATAAGAGATCTCCCTCACCGCCCCATAGGCACTTCATTCCGACCGTCAGCAGGGAAGGGAGAGAAGACACAGGGAGCACTAGCCTACAGCTTTGCTGGGTTCCTCTCGCGAGGTCAGAACATTAGTGTGGTTACCATGCCAACGCTCTGATCTCAAAAGAGTGAACTCTGGCGGAGCTGCAGGCTAGAGTTCACTCCCCACTTGGACCACCATGGTTTGTAGGAAACATCCCACCTTCCTGAGCAAAGGTAAGAAGTGAGGGGGGTTCAAAAGATTTGGGAGCCATGGGACAGTAGTCTACTGGGCTCGGGCAGTGCTTGACGGCACCTTGTCCTGTTGTAGAGGGTAGGGCCCCACGTAGCAGGGAGCTCCCCCTCCTCCCCCCTCTCTCTCTTCTTTCTTTTCTCTCTTTCCTCGCAGCTTCTCTGCTCTCTACATCTCGGCTGTTTTCTCCTCCTTCCTTTCTCTCCACTTTGGAATTTCCCTTTTTTCAGTCTCATCCTTCTTTATTACTTTTTTATTCCCCTCCCTCTGGTTTCTCCATGGGAGGTGGCGTTTTCTTTTTTCGCCTCCTTTCGATACGAAGATACGGTTGGATGAACAATGTAGTCTGGGAGCAAGTTGGGCTTTTGCATAGAATGGGATCATGGTATGGCTGCCATGCTAGTCGCACTCTACAACACCTAACTTTAGATAGTGGACTCCTTGGGCATATGTCAGGGATGGGCATGTGAAGTCCATATAACTACACACGATAAGGCCAGGCACTATGACTGTACTGATTCGTTATTTTCATTAATTCCCTGATATTTTCTGGGCATCTCTCACAGTTAATGTGCCTCTTTTTATATTAATAAGCAATGTAAGTAGCAAGACTGCCATTACTTATCAAAACGGAATTCGAAATTGAATGTGTATAGAGTTTTGCGTATCGTCCACCCCACTGTTTACTAACAGAATTGTTTTTTCTGTCTTATTTTTTACTCTTTAACCTTAAAAATGTGCTGTATTAACCTGTGACATTGTCAAATGCTGTAAGATGCACACAGATGCTGATGTGGCTCTGTGTAATTGTTGTTGATACATGCACGACAAAAATAAAGAATTTAAAAAAAAAAAGAAGTGAGGGGGGATATAAAGTATTTTTTTAGTTAAAAAACAAACAAAAACTTTGGACTCCATGACACTGTGCAATCATGTGCAATCATCTTTTTCAACACTCATATAGAGTCTCTCTGTTGCCAACTCCTCCCTGCTGCCTGTCTCAGTTGGTGTTCCCCAAGGCTCTGTTCTTGGTCCTCTTTTATTCTCCATCTACTCTGCCTCTCTCAGTAACCTTATTAACTCCTTTGGAGTTCAATACCATCTAAATGCTGATGATACACAGATATAGCTTTCCCCTGACCTCTCTCCTGCTTTGAAACATATCACAAACCATCTCTCTTCCGTCTCAAACTGGATGTCTTTCCATTTTCTACAACTTTCCTTCTTCATCAATCTACAAGTCAATAGGACACATATTACCCCAACCCCTAAAGCTTGCAGTGTTGGTGTAACTTTTGATTTGGGAGTCATGGAGTGGTCAAAAGGGAAGGTGCCCAAAATGTGGAAGGACGTGGAGGAAGCGGAGGCTGGGAGGCCACTGTCCACCCTGCCATGGCAAGCGGGGGGGGAGGGGAGGACGTTGCTCGCCCTACACGGCAGCGACACTGCAGGTGTGGAGGGGGGCGGCAAAAAGATACAGATTGGCGCCGTACTCGTCCCCCCTCCTCCCTTTGACCCACAACGATGACTTCCCCCCAGGCTCCGATCCCAACGCCTTCAGAGATCTACTACACCATGACGACCCCAAACTATACCATCTACTCGACGGGACTGACTGCAAAACACTCCCTAACCTTCTAGAAGGAACCACTCCCACCCTACTACATCACCTCAAATATAGACAACTAAGAAGTTATGTACGCACACTCCCAGGTGGCACAGCTCTGACGAGAGATCCCACCACGTTCAAACGACTATGCATGGACCCAGACCCCCAACCACACGGGATCTCACTCCTATACTCTACACTCCAGAGGGAAACCCTAACAGAGCTACCGAAGTTCATGGGGAAATGGGAACAGACGCTAGGTAAAACGTTTACTGCTGGAGACTGGGAGAAGATGTGCTACTTAACGCATCACTGCTCAGTCTTCAGCAAGACACAGGAAACGGCATTTAAGCTCCTTACAAATTGGTACTGTACCCCGACCACACTCCATGCTATCAACCCAGACAACTCAGACCTTTGCTGGAGATGCAATACTGGCATAGGCACCACTCTCCACTTATGGTGGGACTGTGAGGCCATCCGACCCTTCTGGAAAGGCATACACGGTTTCCTCCAAACATTTTCTGATGCACCACCACCCTTCCTACCCGAGGCCATGCTCCTCCACCACACGAAGACCCCCAGATCACGATACAAGAAATCACTAACCATACGAATGTTAAATGTAGCCAAACAGGTGCTCCCACAATTCTGGAAGCAGACAGTTACACCCCCACTGACTATATGGTTTGCCCAAATGGAAGAGCTTAGGGCAGTGGAAGAACTTAACATGTGCGCCACTAACGCCTCTGACAAATATCTAGAAATCTGGTCACACTGGCTCCTGACGACCTCCAAAGAAGACTTCGCGCACAGACTCAGATACGTGGACCAAGCGACCGCAGACGAAGACATACCCCGACAGTAACCTGACCCCCGACAGACAGAGCCCTCACAATACACACACGCCCCTACAGACCGCACGAACTGCAACAAAAACTCACTACAACTTCGACTCCTACACCACAAGTTGGACAACGTTTCCCCTGACCTCTTAGACTGCGGCATCACGCAGAAGCCTGCGAGTTACAATCGCCTCTGCACTTGCCACAAAGGCGACTATACCGCTACTCTACCTACCACCTAAGGACAGGCGTGCCGCTGGCACGAGCACATAAACACGCACTGATACACGACGCGGCCCGAAACCTCTTGCCACGGGCACTAACTCTAGGTACATGGGGACCTGCAGGTCCATACCCTCATATATCGCACCAAGTGAAAATACTACCTAATGAATATGTTTCATGGGACCTGCGAGTCCAACAAACTACTGTTTCTAACGTTACAATGTGACCTGCGCGTCATCAATTTTTGTTTGCATGTTCATCATCTTCTTCTCCTCGAATATCTGATTGAGGCAACCTTTATATCCAATAAAAAGTATATTTACAAAAAAAAACTTTTGATTTGGGTCTTGCCTTTTCTCATCACATCCAGTCTGTCTCCAAATGCTGTAACTTCCACCTTAAAAATATTGCCCGCGATTCTCGAAAGCTCCTCCAAAAAAACTTGAAACCAGCCAATATCCTACCAACAAAGCCCCATCCGACCATAAAAACGCTCCAGCTGACCTGCCTAACCGGAGCCGCACCGATAGATGCCGTTTTTATACACGGCGAAACACTCCAAGCCGCCGCGCAGGTCTGCGGCCTACTACGCGCTGACGATCCCGGGCCTGGACGCTCTCCTGCACGGTAGCTACACACTGAGCCTGCCAGGCACCGAGCCTCACGCCACACAGACCATCCAAAACTCCATGCCTGCAATGGGACGTCGGTCACAAAAACCGAACTCCACGGCAGGCGGCAGGGACATAGGAGACATGCTGAGGCAACCTGCACAACCCAAAACGCTCCGCACAGAAGATCAAGGGGCGAGCACCCTGGCGCAGAGGGAGAAAGAACACACGCTACTCACACAGGCAAGTCTCATAAACTCCATTGAGACCTCTGACGGGTTGGCCCCCACCATCAAAAATGAGTTGAAAAACCTGCTTGCTGACATTCACAGATTATGGGCAGCAGACCTAAAACTGTTGAGAAACGACATACAAACCATCACAGACCGGGTGCAAACCGCTGAGGAGGATATCCTTGAAGCCAGATCAGACATTAAAAACCCTTAAAGAGACAGTGCACCAGCTACAAGAACATCACTCACACTTCTTCCTGCAACTCACGGCCCTAGAAGACAAACAGCGCCGAAATCACATAAAAATACGGGGACTCCCTGATGAAGTTACAGCTGAGGAGCTCCCACACTATCTCCGCAGGTTACTATCCACCATACTACCCCACGCTACCGCCAAAACGATAATCATAGATGGGGTGCATCGCATCAATAGCTCTGCCAAGTTGACACCTGGTGTGGCAAGGGACGTCATCCTCAGATGCCTAACCTTCCAAGACAAAACCCGAATAATGACAGCCCTGAGAAACAAAACGCCTCTGACCTTTGAGGGCTCCTCCTTGTCTTTTTTTCAAGATCTCACCAAAAGCACACTACTCTGGCGCAAATCAATGGGAACTGTCACCTCACAATTGAGAAACGCAAACATCATCTACCGCTGGGGAGCCCCGGGGTCCCTGATAGTACCCCACAATGGAACTAATCACACCATCACCTCTGTAGAAGGGGCACCAGCGCTCATGAAAGCTCTGGGACTGGTAGGGCAGAACAATGGACAGCACTCTAACACTGCCGCTGGAAACTGGGACCTAGACCGCATCACCCCCTTCGTCCCAAGGAACGACACCTCGCAAGCTACTACCACCTGAACGCACCCGAGTCTGGACATGGAGAACTGTTGATATATTGTTTAACTTTGTTTTCTCACTTCTCTTTCCTCTATTCTTACATATCTACCATGTTTGTGTAGAATGCATAGCAATTGGAAACGACTAATAGTGAACTGGCCCGTAGCCTCAAGCCTCCTAACTTCTCACCCCCCCGCTACCCCCTTAGGTTAGGGGTACTTTATAGAAACGGAGGTACAACCCCCATAAGTGGGGCGATCTAACACCACTACTGCACACCTGATATTCCCAACCTCAGGCCACCAGACAATCTTTAGAATATCCCCGTGAGCTAAAATATGCTGACCCCATTCTAGTCCACTAGATACAGTATCTCGAGCATATTAATACCTACAGCTCGGGAACACCTGAGAGCTCCCACCCATACAACTACCCCCTTATCCAGTCGCCCCTCTCAGACACATCCCGAAAGTTGAACCTTGTTGCATTATGGGAGAAAATAAAAAAAATGGTGCCACAGTATAGTAATGCTATTGTAAAACTACTCTGTATACCTGCATCTTAGGAATTTGCCATGTACCAACCATGTCTTTATTATGCACCACCAAAATAAAGAATTTATAAAAAAAAAATAAAAAAATATTCTATTAATCCAATAAAAAAGGTTTTACAAGATAAAAAAAAAAAAAATATTGCCCGCACTCACCTTTTTCTAACTCAAGATACAACTAAGGCACTTGTGCATGCTCTCATCATTTCTCAATGTGACTATTGAGTGCACTACTCTCATTGGCCTTTCAAATACCCACATTGCCCCTCTTCATTCTGTAATGAATGCAGCAGCCAGGCCCATCTACCTGACTGACTGCTATTCCCAAACCTCACCCCTTGACCAATCTTTACATTGGCATCCTGAACCTTTCAGGATTCAATACAAACTGATAACTCTAACCTAATAAGCCCTCACTAACTCCACTCCTCACTATACTTCCTCTTTGCACAACAAACATACCCCTTTTTGTTCCCTTCGCTATGCAAATTACCTTCTACTGACATCTGCCTGTTCCTGGTATGCTGAAGCATTAATATTTCTCTTCACTAGATATAAAGGGACTAAACCAACCCCTGAACAACAGCCTCATATTATTAAACCTCCTCCACCAAACTTTACAGTGGGCATAAAATAGACAGGTAATGTTCTCCTAGCATCTGCCAAACCCACTCTCACCCATCAGACACCCAAACAGAGAAACGTGATTCGTCACTCCACAGAACACGATACCACTGCTCCAGCGTCGGCATGCTTTACACCACTCAATGTATGGCTTGCATGCAGATTCTTGGCCATGTAAACCTATTTAATAAAGTTCCCACAGTTTTTGTGTTGATATTAATGCCAGAGGAAATCTTCAGCTATGGAATCACCAGAGGGTTGGCGACTTTTACGCACCACACGCCTCAGCACACAGTGACCCCACTCTGTGACTTTATGTGGTCTTCTGCTTCGTGGCTGAGTTGCTGCTCTTCCGAAATGCTTCCACTTTGCCAATAACCCTACTTACAGACGACCGTGAAATATCTACCACGGAGGAAATTTTACGAATTGGCTTATTTCAAAGGTAGCACTCTAAAAGAGTACAACGCTTGAATTCACTGAGCTCTTCAGAGTGACCCATTTTTTTCACAAATGTTTGTAAATGGAGACTGCGTGGCTAGATGCTTGATTTTATATACTTGTGGCAATGGGTCTGATTGAAACACATGAATTCAATAATTAAAAGGTGCATCCTAATACTTTGTCCATATAGTGTATCTAGATAGTTAAAAGATACCACTGCATTCATTAGAGATATCAAGGATGACTTTTAGAATGATTATAATAAGGAAATCATATTCAGAATATGTATTGAGAATGTGCTTGATTAGACATGTGGAAAGGCAGGAAAAACTACACGTGTTTATAGCAAATATGATGTTACAAGAACAGTGTGCTGTTCTTCTTTGGTGTCAAATGTTGACAATACAAATAAGTTACAGGTTTGGGTTGCCATGTAATCAATTCATTTAAAACAAAAGCAATGTTCTAAAGACAGAAAGGAAAGGGTAGTCAGATCATTGTGTGATTTAAAAACTTACAACTTATATAAAATACAGGGCCGTATTGGTTAAAGAACAATGCATCGTAGCTTTGTTTTAAGTATTCCTTAATCATCAAAAAGAGAAAAAAACTAAATATCAGGAATACAATAAAAATAATTATTCAGTGTATATTTTTACGCCTACATATTTATGCACTGGTGTTAGTCACGCGGTTATATGGGGAAAGAGATCTGTAGCTTTTGCAAGTTGTTTTTAGATATACCACCAATGAAAAAAGGAAGACTTTTTTTTTTTTCCATTAGATGTACATATTGTATAGTGATTTTTTTCAGTGGAGTGTTTTTTTATTGTAGGGATTCGGGGGCAAGCAACCTGTCCCCGCATGCTGAGCACTGTAAATGCTGCCTTCACAGGGAAAAAGCACTCAAACATCCACTAGAGCAGAAGTCACTACCACCCACCTTACCACCCACCAGTGGGCGTTTTAGGATTCCAGGTGGCCAGGAGCAGAATCCTCCCTCCATCCAGAGGGATGAACTATTCATTTCTCGCGCACTCAGTGGTAAGCAGGAAGTGCGGGCGTGCAGATGTGAGTGCACGAAAGCGCGAGCGTGTGTGCCTGAACGCGCATGTGCGCCCGTACGAACGAGCGTGTGCGCTCGTGAATGAATGTAACATGTGGGTAGAGGAAGGGGAAGAGTTGGAGTAGGTAGGGGGATACATGATAGCAGGGAGTGGAGTACTTGTAAAAATAGGAGAAAGAAGGAGCAGAGTACTTGTAAAAAAGGGGTAAGAGGGAGCAGATTACTTGTAGAATAGAAGAAAGAAGGAGCAGGTTACTTGTAAAAAAGGAGAAAGAAAGAGCAGAGTACTTGTAAAAAAGGAGTAAGAAGGAGCAGAGTACTTGCAGAATAGGAGAAAGAAAGAGCAGGGTATTTGCAGGGCTACCAATGCAAGGGAGAAGTAGGCTAAGTAAACCGCTGTATTTAACTTAAAGAAGGCGGGCTCTGATATTTAACTAGTTAGTATAACACTGTAGTGTTAGGAATACATTTTTTTATTTTTTTAAAATCTCTGTTTATTAAGTGTTTTTCTTTACAAAAGAAATACAAAGTCAAAAGCTAAGGGTGATACAGTTTCAAATAAGACTTTTTGGGGGTAAATTTCTGTTTTATTAAAGCAATTTGGTGTATTACAGAAAGAAAGAGATGTATCTGTATCCGGTTAGTACGGTGAAACACGCAGGTTTCTGGTTAAGGACATTTCATCACATGGTTTGAGATGCACAGATCTCTTTGCAGTGCACAATATTTTCCTTGTACTTTTCATCCTTCATGCGTCAACCAGTAGTAGTAGCTTTTTTGTATCTGTGTGCCCTGACTACTGTCTCCCAGTCCCATTTTTACTTCTGTCATCCCTTACACCCCTCCCCACCCGAGGCGGCTGCTGTCGTGAGACTGTGACCCATGTGGCTACCTGCCTGAGCTGCCCGAGATATGCCCCTTCTTTCCAGGGCAGGGCAGGCAGTCCACCTCCCTCAACTGGCTTGTCAGTGGGCCCACGGGCCCGCAGGTGTTTATGTGTTGAGCTTCCGCGTCAGTGGTGCTGCCCGGGGCCCTTCGGTCTTGGGACTACTGGACGGGTGGGGCGGGTGCGAGTATTAGTATGGGCTGGGTCGGTGGGCACTGTTCCAGATTGTATCGATCTCCCTCCTGGGTTGCATCTCGGCCGCTGCCGTGTGTGTGTGTCATAGTGCCCCTTGTACCCTCCCCGATCTGCATGTCGAGCATCGTCCGCCCCTTTCCTCGTGTGTAGTTTAGTCGGCCCTGAGTCAGGGTCGGAAGTGTCAGGTGTTGTCGGTCTTCCCTGGCTGTTTTTGTGTCAGTTTCCGTGGTGATCAGTGACTTAGTGTAGGAGGATTTGGAAGTCCGGGCGTTCAGTTGTTAGGATCCAGTGTGTCCAGGTCGTCATGTATGTCTGTGTTCTCCCCTCCGCCATCAGGGAGAGCTCCTACAGCGCCCTGAGGTCCTCCATGCACTGGTACCTGTCACAGCTTACCTTGGTAGGAATTCGGTATGCAGAGATATGCTTACCCTTGCAATTAAACACAGGCCAAGGTGGTCAGGGAAGAACTTACCTGGTCTGTGAGTCTATGCACGGAGCTGTGCAGGATGATGCTCCAAGTCGCAGTACAGATACGGACATAAACAGGAGAATCGTCGTGGGTAAGCCAAAGGTCAGTGGGTGCCAGAAATCAGGATAAATGAGTAGAGAGCAGAGGTCAGAGGATGCCAGAAGTCAGGATACACGAAAATAACAAGCCAAGGTCAGGAATCAACAGGAGAACACTGGAACACGAAACAGGAATATGGGAACCAGAGTCAAAGAACTGACACTGCTCTCAGGGAGAGGCAGTGTCTTATACCTGGCTAATTGGTGATCAGCCACAGGTGAACCATGAGTGACTGGAGCAGTCTCAGATAATGTCCAGCCCCCAGTGCTAGATACAAGACAAGATTAGATTACAGGGTATTACTAGAGCTGTATAGTGGCTCAGAAGCAAAATAGCAGGTCCATAACTGCAAAAGTACCCAGGTTCAAATCCCTCATTGGGCACTTCTGGGGCGACCTTGTCTGGGTGTCATGGTGAGAACCGTGACAGTACCCACAGGGTCAGGGGGGGTGCTGACTGTTTTTTCCAGAAGACTTTTGGCTACATTAAGGATCCTGATTGTCAAGGATTTATTGTACGCCGAGTTTGGTACTGTGGTGTGGTGTAGGAGAAATGTGGTAGGGTTCAGTGGTGGCGGGGTGTCAGAGAATCTTGCAAGGGTTTTATGGATCGCTGCCCAGTATGGCTTGATCCGTGGGCAGTCCCACCACAGGTGGATGAACGTGCCCGTGTCTCCCTCACATCTCCAGCATCTGTCATCAGCGGTGGGGTCTACGATGTGGGTGAGTCGTGGGGTGCGGTACCAGGTACCGTGGGGCCAGGACTCTGTAGGCTGTTTCCTGCACCCTGCTCGACGGCGCCTAGTGCAACCAGAGGGTGCAAATCTTGTCCCACTGGTCCTGCATGAGTTTTGCGGGGTTTACCTTATCGAGTTCAAGAAGGGCTCAAGGGCCAGGATAAAGAGGGGGCATCCCTATCGCGTTCCGTTCCTAATCGGGAAGGGTTCCGTGAAGGCTCCGTTGATACAGATGCGCACCGTGGGCATTGAGTATAGGGCTCTGATCCAGCCCATCATGTAGGGCCCCATGCCCAGTGTTTCCAGGACCAGGAACAGGAAGTCCCAGTCGATGCGATCGAAGGCCTTCTCCGCGTCCGTGGAGAGCAGAAGAAGGCACTCAGGTCTGCTGGCGGCAGTGCCGTGTTGTCCCGTGCTTCGCGTTGCGGGGTGAAACCCACCTGGTCTTTGTGGATCAGGTCTGGGAGGTAGTTCTGTAGCATGCATGCAGGATCTTAGTGAACAGCTTGAGGTCGCAGTTCACCAGTGAGATCGGTCTGTAATTCGCGCACTGTTCTGCGTCCTTGCCCTCCTTGGGGATTAAGAAGATATTTGCCGCTAGCATTTGCGTGGGGAACCTGGCTCCCTCTTGGAGCGAACTGAGCGCTGCAAGCAGTCGGGGGAGAGGATCTCGGAATAGAGTTTGTAGTATCTGGTTGGCAAGCCATCAGGCCCGGGGCATTTTCCAGGCTTCGTTGTTTTGAGGGCCCACGCCAGTTTGTTGGCTGTGATGGGCTCTTCCAGGTCGGTGCATGCTTCTTGCGTGAGTCGTTTGCTGAGGTGCATTTCCAGGTACTGTCTGATGCGCGTTGTCTTGTCAGCGGTGGCCGCCTCATCTGCTTGTGGGGTGAGCAAGTATAGGGCCGCATAGTATCTACTGATGGTTTCCGCCATTTCGGACAGCAGGTATTTCAGCTTGCCGTCTCCGGCCCTTATTTTGGGGATGTAGGCCGCCATCCTCTTTTTCGCTATCATGCGGGCCAGCAGGGCTCCACATTTGTTGACGTTCGTATAGAAGAACGCTTTGGAGTATAGGTATGCCCTGTGGTAGTTCACATTAAGGACAGAGGATAGTTCCCGGCGTAGGGCAGTCAGTTGTGTCCAGTCTGTTGTGAGTTGGGTCTGCTTGTGTCGGTCTTCCAGGGTTTGTATGTCCGATATTAGGTTCGTCAGGCGCGCGGCTTTGTCTCGTTTCAGCGCTGTGCCTTTTGCTATGAGGTGACCCCGTATTGCGCTTTTGTGAGCCTCCCAGAAGCAGAAGGGAGTGATGTCCGGTGTGTCGTTCTCGTCAAAGTATAGTGTGAGTCTGTCTCTGGTTTCGGCTGTCACCAGTGGGTCGTTGAGGAGGGATTCGTTCAGTCTTCAGTTATGAGAAGTGGGTCTGTAAAATGGTGAGGTCAGTGTCATCGTAACAGGGGCATGGTCCGACCATGTCGCCGTGCCAATGGTGGACCGTCTGACGTCAGTTAGGTAGTAATGTGGGGTGAAAAAATAGTCTAGTCTAGAGTATGTCTTGTTAGGATTGGAGAAGAAGGTAAAGTCTCTGTCGTCTGGGTGCATGGCTCTCCAGCAGTCCACCAGGTGCTGTTCCCCTAGGGCATTAGTGATAGTATGTAAGATGTGTTGTGGGACATTGCAAGTCCCCGCGGAGGTGTCTAGGGTCGGCTGTAGGGCCACATTTAGGTCGCCCCCTAAGAGTAAGCAGCACTCGGCAAACTTCTGTATCGCCCGTATGGCTGTTTGTATGAAGCGTTGTTGTCTGGTGTTGGGTGTATAGAGGTTGGCAAACGTGTACGTGTGGTTCCCGATTGTACCTTTGACACACACGTAACGGCCGTGCCCATCATGGAGCACATCTGTGGGCGCAAAGTGTAGGGACTTATGTAGCAGGATAGCTGGGTTGTTGCTAAGAAAGCACTGTGCGTAGTGTCTGTCAGTCTGGGGATCTGGCCTTTTTGCGATTTCTGGCTGTGGAAGTGGCACAGTGCATGTGAGCGTTTTTTGGGCTTGTTGAGGCCCCTTGCGTTGATAGAGAGGAGGTTTATCTCTGCCTGCTTATGCGTGGCACATAGCAGCATGGTGGGTCAGCTATAGGGATCCGGGTCCCGGCCAGGGCGGTAATGCAAGGGCCTGCGCGAGAGGGAGCCGCGGGAAGAGGAAGTGTGTGCTGAATTTGGCTCCGTTCGGGGGAAGGTCTCCCAGGAACGGGTGATCGGGGAGAAGTGGTGTCTTGTACCCCCACGAACCCCGGGCCAACACAAGCAGTAATCAATAATAAAAACCAATAACGGTATTCAACAATAAACAACGTAACAATACAAAAGAGTGTGAGACGGGATGGGAGTCTCCCCGGCCGCTCCTGTCGGCCCAGTCGAGTCCCCCCGCCTCAAATTATGCACCCTATGCGGTAAGGCAAGAGGCTCAGTTACTGTGCGGTAAGGCTCCTACGTGTGAAGGATCCACCGTCGCCCCCCTGCGCCCCAAAGCTGTATAACCATATCAGGAGATTAGCATTATATCAGGAGGGTATTTTCCCTCCTCGGAGTGTCTGCCCAACATCCCGGGAGCCCCTTTGTTTGGTTTGGCTGCCCCTCTGGTGGTGGATGTGAGGGGTCGTCAGTCTTAGTGATTGGGGCCCTGCGGCTAAGTTACTTTGGGATGGTGGAAATGTGTAGGGTGTCTCACTCAGGGTGGTGTTTCGAGTCAGGGCTGCGTGACCTTTAGGCCCAGTGTGTATTACTGTAGGAATAGGGCGAAGGAGTCCGCTTAGGTGGGGCTCTATCTTGTCATTTTATGTGGGAAGGGGCCTCCCCATTGTCCGGTGCTAATCGGTAGTGAGGGTATGTTAGGCCGCCTCGTTCCCTGCAGCCCTGGTTTTCGGTTGGTACGTAAAGCGTAATAGTGTCTCCCCCACACCCTCCCCGCTTACCTCCTACCCCAAAGGTTATCCCCTCCCAGGAAACATCCATCCCCAGACCCCAGTGTGTGCAGATGTCCCCTGTCCAGTGAGCTTGTGAATACGGGTGGCTGCCCCTGCATTGGCCACCATGTGTGAAATCAGGTAACTCCTGCGTGTCTCCCTCTCAAGCCCCCGGCCCCCGTTTAAAAGGTCTACCATGTGTGGTGTGTCCCAGTGCGTGGGGTCAGGTTCCAAGGCCCTCGGGGTATATATAGGTTATAGTCCCAAAGTGTCCTGTGTTATATTTACGTGGTCGCTTTGGTCTCCCATGCTGGAACGGTAGCATGATCAATGTCCTTTAGCGTGGAGTTCCTGCTGGCCATACAGTTTCCATTCTGGACCTGTTCCGTCTCTGCGCCAGCTGCATTCCCGGCTGTGGTGGTGGAGGGCCATTGTAAAAATCCAGTGGATCTGGCCAGATCAGATTGAGCGGTGGCAGGTGTAATTTCTCCAAAAGTTCTTGCATGTCCTGCTGGGTGCAAATTAGTATGGGACCTCCTGGTGTAACTGCGGTCAGTCCAGTTGGGAAGTTCCATCTATAACGCACTTTCTGTGCTGCCAGGACTCGGGTGAGGGGTTTCAGGGCTCTGCGGTATCCCAGGGTGGCCGGGCAGAGGTCCGGGAAGAGTTGTAGTTGGTGGCCCTCATGGGTGATGGTGTCTTGGTTACATGCTCCATGTAAAATATCGTCTTTTAGGGAGTATAGGGCCAGGCAACATATCACATTCCGTGGTGGCAATTCTGGTGGGCCTCTGGGCCGCAGGGCTCGGTGTGCTTGGACGAATTCGATATGTGTCTTTGGGTCATTCTAGGAGGCCATTGAATATGGTAGTAAGCCAATCCCTGAGTTGTGTGGGGGTTGCCGCCCCTTCGGATAGACCTCTCAGTCTCAGGTTTTGCCTACGACCCCATTTATCAAAAATAAGCATATCGTTAAGCATATTTTACCCGTTTTCGAATCCCTTCATTATTGTCTTCTTTTTGCATATCCAAAAAAAAAATGTATTCCCTACCCTTGTTTTCCTCACAGTTCACCTAGCTCCACGATTGTCCATCCCAAAAACATGTACCGTCACTCATATACATATATAACCACATGAGCAAATATACATACCCTCATATAGACATACAGGCTCATATTTATAAATTACTTCCTATATTCTGATGTTTTATTTCTCAAAAATATTCTTATTCTAACATATCTAACTAGTTTCTATTTTCCATCTTTTATTTTTCCCGGTTATATTTCTCCCTAATCCCTTCTCCGTGTAATAGTAATCTGAAAATGAGAAAATTATCTTTATGGTGTACCTTTCCCATTTCTTTTACTTTCCTTTTTCCATCCAGTGGCCTTTTACCGCTGAGATATGCACTTATGAAAGACACCAAGTCTGGTCATGTTTGCCACTAGCATTTGAAAAAGTTGCGATCCTAGATTCTGCAGCTTCTATCTCTCCCACTTTATCCAGCCTAGTCTATACGGTAGGAGATTCCCTAGATTTCCAATATAGTGGGAAAAATCTTAGCAGCATTTAAAAGGAATCTTAATATAGATTTCTTATACTGGGCTATTGAGAGGCTTGTGTGATGTAGGAGGACATTCATGGGCTGGAATGGCAGTTTTTCCCCTAAAATTTTTTCCATACCTGCTTTTACCCCTTCCCAAAAATGTGTTATAACCCTACAATACCACCATATGTGCAGATGTGTTCCAGGATGTTCATTAGATCATTAGCACATTGGTGATTGAGTGGGAAAGATTTTATGTAAACTGACTGGTGTGCGATACCAGAATGACAGTATTTTCTAGTTTGCTTCTTGAGATTTAGTACAAACCGTACTATAATGATTTAGGTGTCCAATGTTCTTCTTGGAATGTGGTCTCCAGAACCTCCTCCCATCTCCTTCTAAACAGAGCTCGGCAGAGATTGTGTTTTTCATATAACAATTGGTACATTGTTGATATTCCGTGCGTGACTGAATCTCCCCTACTACATAAAGTTTCAAATGTTGTGGTGCATCTACAGTGTGAGGCCTTAGGCAAAACTCAAACATGAGGCACCGACTAACACCGAAAGAGACAAAATAAATAGGGGTTGCATTGTGTGTCTAAGGTGCTGTAGTTATTTTGAAGGAAGGGCTTTCAGCGCTGGATACAGAGAGCTAGTCTCTGTGTTCATTGTTCAGAGGCTTGCAGTGTTGCGGCTCCCTGTGCTACTTTGATGTGAGCCAGACGTCCAGCATGGCTGGATGTGTCTCTAAGTAGCTCCCACAGGACTCTGACTAACTACTGTTATTTGTGGCTGAAATTCGTGCAATTCGACGACCTAAGCAACTTATTGGTGCCAGCATGAGCCAGCTCTTCTTCTTGAGCCATACCTTACCTGTCGGAGTCTGAGGCCTACAGAGGAGGGTGCGCCAGTGGCTGGTGGAAACGGCCGATCTGCCACCACTGAGCGCACCTTTTTACCAGCGAACAGCCCATTTCCCCCCCCCCCCTTTGGACTGGCGGGGGATATCCTGGTCTCCACTGGACCTGGTGGAACTCACATGGAGCTAGAGAGTGGGAACACTACATACCACAAACCTCGTGGTGCAATCAAGATGGCCGCACGTTGGAAGCTCAACACTGCAGCACATGCCATCAGTAGAGAATCCTTTTTGAGGCTGGGTTCAACGCCATCTGCCGCAAATTCCGGCACCGCGTGGCTACTACTGCAGCAAAGCTACAGCTAGCTGCAGACTCTGCCACCCGGGACGGGGGCCCTCCTTGAGAAGCCTCTGGTTGGCAGTCCTTGCGCTCGTGGGGACGCCCGGAATTGCAGAGACTCCTAAGATCACGCTACTCGGAAGGTGAGGATCTGTGGAACTGCAGAGCTGGCACCCATGTAGGCCTGGAGCTGAAGACACGGGACACTTCAGGTTCACATGGCACCAACCACCCGCCCAGAAGCATGCCCACAGAGCCCGGACCTTCCCATACTGCTGAGAGGCAATAATCTAGGTGTGGAGGGGATCCTTCACCTAGATCCCATCTAGACCTGTCCCTGAGACGGCAGTCCCATTGCTTGAGACACGAAGCTGGACTTTGAGCCATGGCCCTCCTGTGGCATAGGGTGAACTGCTCTTTTATCACATACCTGCCTCCTCCCTAGCTTGGCTCACAAGAGGCATGGCCTGCATGACCCAGGCAATCTCAATAAAATGTCCCTGACACGTAACATACCAGCTATAATAACCTAGAAATCACCTTGTGTACATGGCTCTGAGTAATTAAGGTTTTTGCCTTCTACATACGCCTGTGGTTTCTGTATAAGTTATTACTGTACTTGACACACTCAGTTCTTGCTTGCATATGCCAAGTCTACTCATTGCCATGCTTTCTTCTTGTTTCTACCGTAGGTAGCACCATGATAAAGAAGAGCTTGGTGGAATTTCTTACTCTCTTTGTAAATCTGGCACTTTGTTTTCTCACATACATTGATCATACTATCAATAAGCACAGCCTGCTTTCATGGTAACTCACAAGTATCTCTATAGTTGCATTCTTTCTGTATGTCTTTCTGTATGTGTGTGAAATGTTTACCAATCGAGTAATTCTTACAGGCCATTATAGGGCGCTTGCCTAGAGTGTGCATGCTCTTCTCAATGAGCTGTACAACAAAGTCTGTGTAGCGAAAAAAAAGGGGAGGGTTTACAAGAACTGCAGATACTAGATATGCAGCTATCGTTAGCCTTTTTTTTTTATATATACCCCCATAGAGAAAACAAAAAAGAAAATGCATGCATGTTTTGTTTAGGGTATATCTGCTAAAAGGTTAAAATATATATTTTTTTTGTCAGTGGAATGTTCCTTTAAGCAGTAAGTAGAATAAACAAACTCTTTTAAACCCAGCTTCTCTCCTCTACCTAATTTATAAGAATTTCCCACACAATGGCATTTCCTTGCCAAATAGTAGCTGGAATAAAATCACTGAACTGAAATTGATAGGAAAGCATCTTTACAGTAAAATGAGAATACAATAGTAACGAACGGAATTTCTAAAATAAACTAGGTCAAACATCTCTAAATTGAAAACCATAAGATATCTTAATAGATTTTGTGTGCCTATTGTTTTGCATTGAATCTATGAACATTAATTTTTCTGGAAGAATTTGGAACATTTTATTCACTAAATTTGCTCTTTTCTAGTTCAGCTAAAGATAAAATATTCAGCACATACCAGTTGCACAAATTCACTACTGAAGTACGGGACTAAACGGTTTACTCTGAATTAAATTTTACACACAGTTTCAAAAGACGCAAAAATTATTTGGTGATCAATATAGATTTTAATCAATTCAAGCTTTACCTTCAATATTTTTAAATAAATGCCTCGATTTGACAATTTAGTAGTTCACCTCGCCTAGAACTTTAAATGAACTGATTCCTTCATGAAACCACTTGGTGTTTGAAATTGTACACAAGCTGAGCCTTAAAAACAGGTTTTGTCAGGTACAGGTCAAATGATTAGCAGGCAAGTATAAAAGAGTAATAAACACTACAGTGTAAAAGTACTTGTTGTAACCACAAACAACTCTACACTACACAAAACCCACAACCAAAATGTTTTATTCCTTTTAAATTATAGAAGTATACAAACTCTTACGTAACGCTAAGGAAATGTTAGTTGGACAAAATAAACAACATACTTTGGAGGAAAAAAAAATACAAAGCCTCAAAAACGCTTCCCACATTTTATTTACATTGTAAGACTAGCTGCAATCTCTGAGTCACATTATCCATATCCTTTTCATACCAATAGGCGGCACTAAAACTTGAATGCAGTTTATTGGAGCAAAGACTGTAAACAAATGTTTGCTCTTTCATGTAACCAATAGGAACTGCTATACAGAAATCAAAGCCCATCCTCCCACCCCCATATCATAAATACAATTAGCAAGATCAGACCTGACCACATTTTTGACACTACTAATAGTCGGCTTCTATGCCTCTTTTATTTAAAAAACAAAACAAAACAAAAAAAAAAAAAGAATGAAAAGAATTTCAATATCCATTATACTCGCTACTTTAAACAACTTAAAAAGTATTTCATTTTCTGAGCAATATGAATATAGCATTCAGTTTACATTTCAGGTCTCTGATTAACTGTGTGAACATATAGTAAC